>CM061133.1:248665419-249066238 GCA_030789695.1 Scilla litardierei
AGGGTCTTATGAATCTGCTAGAGGAATTTAAATGCTACACATGACTTGATATGAATTGGGGCAAGAGCATTGCTATGTTCAGTAAGGGGACTAATTGCCCAGGGGCTCTTGCTGAATATTTGGGTGCTAAACATGCGAACACCATCACCACTTATCTGGGGCTTCCTTTGTCTTCTAAATATCCTAAAAGTTGCATGTATAGTCGGCTGATCGACAAGTGCAGGAAGCGTATGAGCGGATGGACTTCAACAACGCTATCCATATCTGGCCGGATAGAGTTGGTAAGATCTGTTATTTACGTAATGATTGCTTTTTGATCCCAAGTATACAGAATTCCATCTACGGTGTTGCGTACTTTGACATCTATGTGCAGAAGGTTCATATGGGGGAATACTAAAACTTGGGCTTGGTCCGACGCTTGCAAACCCAAGAATAAGGGCAGAATTGGATTAAGGCTCCTCAAGGATCTGAACATGGCATGGGGGATAAAGCTCATAGAGATTGTTGAAGTCCAGAAGTTTATGGGCTGAGTACATGCGTAGCAAGTACAAAGATATAAATGCATTCTATGAAGTGAAGGGTTCGGCATCCCAATCTGGAACATGGAAGTTCCTACTAAAATACATGGAACAATCGCGGAAGCTTATTGTGAGGAAAGTTGGAGATGGAAATGACACACTTTTTTGGCACGACAATTGGCTCCCCTGTGGCCCTCTTAACAACCTGTTCCCCGTTCCTGATGGTGCTAGTAGGAAGCGAGTTAGTGAGTATTGGGGGGGGTCTGTCATGGATTGATGATGTGGTAATACAAGATATAAAGCCTTTACTACAGCAAGTAAAACTAAATGCAGGAGCAGATTCCTGGGAATGGAAACTTGGACCGGTCTTTAAGTACAAGGATGTGTGGGAAAATGTGTGAACAAAATCGGCTCCATTTCAGTTCTTCAAGTTAGTCTGGTATAGCAAGCATGTACCAAAGATGTCCCTAACACTACTTCGAGCATTTAAAAGCAAGCTACTCACTAAGGACAGGTTGGTAGAATGGGGTGTTCAAGCATCAACCGAATGTGAGCTTTGTGCTGACAACAATCTGGAGACAATTGAACACATTTTTTTCAGATGCTCATACTCAAATTACATTGCAAGTCGTTCTTTGCTGAAGCTTAGGATCATTGGCCCGCAAGTACTTATGCTCCAGGAAATGGGTAAAATTATTATGGATAAATTTTTGAATAAGGGAGCTCTCAGCCGCCTTGCCAAAACAGTGCTTGCGGCCGTTGTATGGCATTTGTGGAGAGAGCGCAACAGGCGAGTTTTCGAAAGAATCGGGAGGCCGAAGAAAGTACTTTTTGAAGAGATATCTGCAGACGTGCGAATTGCTCTCCGTGATGAAAAGGGGGATGAGGTTGAAGCGGCTGATGCGTTTATGAACTGGGACATACTTGATAACGGATGACTGTTCTATATTTTTTGGTTGTTTGGTTTTTGGTTATTTCCAACAATTTGATTGAGGGAGGGTTTAATGTAATGGGTTGTGGTTGGTGCATAGAATCTGGAATTGATAGTTGAGAGTGACGACGCCTGTGTCCTATCCTCTCTCTATTAATACCAGGTTTATATGAACCCCACATTGTAACATATGTACATTCGTTAAATACTCATCAGCTTTTCTTTCAAAATATATATATATATGAGACTCTGTGTTTTGTGTGTGTGTGTATGCGATTCTGTGTGTGTCTATGAGCTTTCTTTATTTAGAAGTATGTACTTTATCTCTTTTATATGTCATCTGTATTGGCCAATATGTGCAGTGGCCTGCAGAGTTATATTATTTTATTTCATCTACACTATATAGTATTTAGAGTCAAGGGATCAAAGTCTTGGGTTTAAATACTACCACGGCATTGTCTCTCTTTGTTCTCTACGAATACCCGAGAAAATACGTATTTCCGTGTATTTTGGAGAATGTGGCATGACATGGATTTTATGGTGGCCCATGCAGGTCCATTCACACTGCGATATACGAAAGGATGGTATAGATGATGTTCTGATACTATTTTATCTTACATTGAAATAATATTTTTATATATTTATACTATTTGTTCGTTAAATGGAGTCTGTTTCCCCGAACCAATATTTTCTAAGTATAGAAGTATCTTTCCTCATAGTTTTGTTTTGAAACTCCGAGGACGGAATTTGTTTTATGGTAGGTAGAATGTAATACCCTATTTTCATGTCAATGAGTATTATGTACTTGTTTTCGATCGTATTAATACACGTACATCTTTATGTATTTTTGGGTATTTTTCTGATTTTTCTAAAATTATTATTATTATAAAACTATTTTTAAATGTCTTAAATCTTCTAATACATTAAGTATTTAGTGTGTATGGTAATGTATGGGGTATATTGGGTGTATTTCTATTTTCCAAATATTAGAATTTCAAAATTTCCTAAGGATGACACATCTTCACATTAGGTGTCAAATGTTAAGCCACCCTTTAGTCTGTATGCCACCTCATGCAACACTTGGCATCATGCTAGTAATGCAGGTGATGAAGAGGCTTAGGAAGGAGTAAAAATGGAGAAAAGAAAATAAAAAGAAAAAATGGAAAATGGAAAAAGAAACCAAAAATTGTTCATCTCCTTCACTCTTCCACCACTAAGGCCAGCCCTACCTCTCCTATTGATCCTCCACCACCACCACCATGACCGGCCACCACCACCACCTCATTGGCCTCCTCCTCTAGGCCGAACCAACATTCCCCTTCCCTTGATCAATTTCATAACACAAACTCTCTTTGGATGCTTGGAGCTTGGATGCTTGGAGCTTGGAGCTTGGAGAAGAAGAAGGAGAATCTTAGAGAAGAAGGAGCTAGGAGGAAGGCTAGAGCTTGAAGAAGAAGTATTATCTTGCGGTAGGATTCTAATGACTCTAGTTAGGGTGTTAGTGCTAGAATGGTGTAGTAAAAGGAATTACATTTTGATACGTCAATCCATGGAATTTGGATGCATGTTTTAGTCATCTCTTTTGCAAAGATTATATACGTCTGTTATAATTGACCAACTAAAATTTGTACTATGTTGAAGTTAGATTTGTACATGACTAAATTTGTGTACTAATGATCATGCTAACTCTAGTGCTAATGTTCATGCCAGTGATATGTTTAAACTCATGTTATTAAATTAAGATGAGTATGCTAAGAATGCTCATGTCATGTACTTAAATTGTAATTGAATTTGTAACATGGTTATATTTATAACATGTCAAATTTGTAGCATGTGTTCAATTAGTAGCATGTTAAATATGTTAAATTCATTATGTAACATGTAAATGTATAATAATTACACAATGTCTATATTGCAATAATTTGCATACTCTCATGTTCTAGTATTATATCCATGTATGAATTAATTATGCTCAAGTGTAGGTTAAATTAGTATGCTAATGCTATCTCTATGTTTATGCTCATCTTGTATTCAAATCATACCATGTTCATGTTGTCATGTGTGATGGAGATTCATGCATAACTAAAAATCATGTTCAAGCTAAAGAACATGTTAATACGTTTACTATGTTCAACTAAAAATCTAGTGCACATGTTAAAAATAAAATATGTTCATATTAGTATGTTATGCCCCAAATGTCCAATGTTCATGTTTCAAATGTTGAGCTTAAAATCATGTTCATGTTAATATGCTACTCATGTCATCTTTAGTATGTTATGTCATGTTGTGTTATTATGTCACTATATGCCATTATGCTAGTATGTAGCAACTAGTATGCCATGTTGAGTTTAAAGATAATGTCCATGCTCATGAATATGTTTGGTTCATTTTGGTTTATGTTAACATTGATGTTATTATGAACTCATGCTAATAGTTTCATGTGGTGTTATATTAATAGCTTCTGACGTTATCTCATGTTGTATTATGACATGCTCTGTGTTGTGACTAAGCTCATGTTGTGGGCTTTCATGTTAAGCATACTTCATGTGTTATTATCCAGGCCATTATTAACCATGATCTTGTTATGTTGAGATTCATTATTCCATAGTAATGTTGCCTCACATGTGGATTGTTGTCAATTTAATTATGTGATGAATGGAGCACTGTGTTAATCTTCGTATGAAATGGTAATGCGATGGTCGTTATTAATTCACGACATTGACGAAATGATGAAAGAAATGGAAATGAGAATGCGTAAATGAGACAGCCGAATAATGAAATAATGAATTAGATCATAAAATTGAGAGTGAGGAATTGAGCATAACAACAACCAGGAATTCTTGGTCTATCTCGAGATATGGGAGATTCCAGACAATGGGTTTGGGGAAGCACGTGTAAAATGTAGGCTTAAGGACTGGACATTGATATGCGTCTCACTCGCACTCGCGACAGTCGGCAAGGGGAGTGGGCAGGTTTAGATAGGCCCATAAGTGTACTCGTGATTCACCACAAGGTAGTGGATCAACACCATCTCACTCCCAAAAAGGGGAGTTACAAGATGCCCCTACAGTGCTCGTGCCGCTGGCGGGTACCACCTTTTCACCCACCCTGGGTGAAGTCCAGTTCCTTACGTCCTATGTTTAACCAGGGTTTGCAAATACTAGTTATAAATGCAACACCTAAAGATTAATGTATTTTAATATATTTTAATCTGTGGATATTCATGAAATTGTTGTCTGCTTCTATTTTATGAATATCAGTTCTGCAGTTCTTTCGTTTCAGTACAAGCATGTGATGTTTTATTTTACTTTATGCATAAATCTGTTGTCATGATTATCACCAGTTGTCATACCCTTAGTTAGGTAGAACAGTTCTGAGACTGGCTCTCAACCTACTGTTGTTAGATTTCCTACTAGGTCACGCGTTGATGTGTCCCTCCCTTTTTTTCCCAGGACTAGAGACAAAGATGGAGGTGCAGGACCCTATTTAGGAGATTACCCTAAGCTTCGAGCTAGAGTTGGAGCCCTCAGAGGATGACTTCGTGGAGTTGGGACCCCTGGGGTAGTTTAGTGAGTGAGTTGTACTCAGGTGTGGACACTGTTCTTCTGTGGGTTTAAGAATTCCTTTTGTTACCCCCTCTTGTACCTTTGGGTTGTGGTTATTTTGGTATTTTCTGATGTATCCAGTTTCTCAGTTTCCAATTGTGTATTTATTGTGAATATCAGATGTACTTTCCATTTCATATATATATATATATATATGTATGTATGTATGTATGTATGTATGTATGTATGTATATGTATATGTATATGTATATGTAAATCTTCAAATGAGAACATTTCGCACAGTGCGAAAATGTTTTTTAGTTTTTTTTTGAAATTTCTTTCAAGAATTTTTTTCGACCTTCATTATATGTTGTTATACACCCCTCAAAAAATAATCGGTGAGAAAGAATGTCATTTGGCATTCGATCAAGGCATTTCAACAAATTCGCACGTTTTGAGACCGTTAAATTTGTAATGGGTGGATGTGTGCTCTAATCCCACTAGGGTTCACCCATTATTTTCCCTGGGGTATATAATTGTATGTATTAAACATCAAAAAAATTTGAAAAAAAATTTCAAAAAAATAAAAAAATGTTTTCGCACGGGCTTTCGCACCACTTTTTCGCACATGAAGATTATCCTATGTGTGTGTGTGTGTGTGTATATATAGAATAATGGGTATCATACACCATATGCGGGGTGCCTCATATGCCATCTCACATAAATTGGGCGCTTGTACTTGTTGTACATGTCCCCCTTTATGTGAGAGGGCATATGAGGCATCCCCTCATATGTCGTATGCTACCCATTATTCTCATATATATATATATATATATATATATACACATACACACACACACACACAAGTTAAAGCTATCTTTATTAGAAACAAAACATATTTACAATATCTACACTAGCTAGCTACAGCAGATAGTAGAAAAAGTGGGGAGAGGGCACAAGCGCCGTCACCCACTACGTCGAACCGTCTACCGGGCTAACTAGGCAAACCAAAACCCACGAGATGGTCCAAAAACAATACACCAACACTAAATTAAAAAACAAAGAAACAAAGAGGTAGAAAATTTATCCAGCATCAATGAATCCCCAATTGGAAAACAGGGTGAAGTCGGAAACGCGTTCCTTATCCATGTTCCAAAGAGAGATGAGGACATCAGCCACCATATCCTCAAATAATATTGTCTTACCCACTTTCTTACCCTTAATAAATCCTCTTGTTACGTTGCTCCCATATGTGCCAAACCATAGACGATAAAGCAGCTCTAGCCAACTTCCCGAGGGGGTCAGATTTACCAAAACGGGCAAGAAGCAAATCACATGTTTCTTGTAGCGAGTTCGGAATAGGACCCAAGTATCCGAGCTTGAGTAAGGACTGGGCTAGGATATACCGTGAATAACTGTATTCAAAAAACAAATGATTAATATTTTCTGCAGCATGCTCCTCACATAAGACGCAATCCTTGTCGAAGCTTAGACCCCAATTGATTAACCGGTATTTAGTAGGGAGCTTATTACGTAGGGCCCTGAGAAGACAAAGTCCCATTTTTGGCACATGCTGCGGGTACCAAATGATGCCAAAATATTTGAAGGTCTCATCCGCACATCTTGAACCAGCCCAAGCCGATTTGAAATTGAACTGAGTGGCTAGGTCTCACCCGCACAACTTATCAAGAGGCAAGTTCGTGATGGGACATCTACCCTTTTCTGGAAAGATAACTGGCTCCCATGCGGTCCGTTAGTTGATCTATATGATATACCACCTGATGCCACATCCAAGCGGGTGTGCGACTACTGGGATGGCTCTCGTTGGATTTCCGACCCACTCACTGACCAGATTTTGCCCATGCTGCAAAATTACTCCCTGTCTCAGGGTACTGACGCATGGTGTTGGTTTGATAATGTTGGTTTCTCATTCAGGTCGGCTTGGGAAAATATCCTAGTCCAGTAACCTCCTTTTTGGTACCACTCTTTGGTTTGGTCCAATCACAATTCTTCTAAAATGGGCATTACACTGTTAAAAGCTTTTCAGAGAAAGCTTGCAACCAAAGTGCGGCTTTCTCAATGGATGCCGAATATTGATACATGCTGCGTTTTCTGTGATGGGGATAATACTGAGACTCTTGATCATCTATTCTTTAGTTGTGACTATACTAAATACATCATCACTAGGAGTTTACTCAAATTGGGAATTTCAACCCTCACTGACCCATCGCTAGTTAATATTGGCGATTACATCTTATCAAAATATGATAAGAAGGAAACGATGGGTATTTTGGCTAGAACTGTCCTATCTGCAGCAGTTTGGTACGTCTGGAAGGAGAGGAACAAAAGGATTTTTGAGGGTCTCAAGACGCCTAAGACAGAGTTGTTTGAGCATATTGCTAAAGCGGTAAGGGATACCCTCCATCACCTGGAGGCCAATACTCAGGAGGCAAAACATGCTATGGAAAAATGGGAATTCAGAGATGCTGGGTAAAGTAGCTGGAAAATGATTTTTACTGGCCAAGACTCAGTTTTGGAATGTAATCTTGTTTGGCAGGTAAAATGTGAGGGGGTGTTGGTTAGAGGGTGACGGCGCCTGTGCCCTCTCCCCTCTCCCACACACCCTCTCCCCGTGCACTGTCAATGTAATTTTTGTACAATATGTTTTAATAAAGATTTACACTATTCCTCCTATATATATATATATATATATATATATCTATTCTATAAAACAGGGATGTTATCAAGAGAAATTGGATAAGAGTTGTTGGATAAGAGATTTTGGTTAAGAGAATATGGATAAGAGAATTTGGTTAAGGGATAAGAGAATTTGGGTAATTTGGTAATACATTTTGTTGTTGTATGTTGAATATGAGTTATGAGAAATTGGGAGATGAGAAATTGGGTTTTGAATTTTGTATAAGGGTTGGTTGGGATAAGAAAACTTGAATTTTGGGGGGAAATTTGTTTAGAGGGGGAAAACCAAAAATTTGAAAAAGTTAACTTTATCTCTCCCCAAAAAAAATGCTCAGCCTCATCATCCCAAAACAAACACAGCCCGTGATCTGAAGGGAACGGCTTCGGCAAGGGGCACTCGCTTTTCTCTTTCGCTGAAGGGAACGACGAAGTTGTAGAGAGAAATCAATCTCTCTTTTACTTTTCTCAACTTCATTCTCTCCCTAGCTCACTTCAAAATCTCAGTTTTGTTTCCATCCATCTATTTTGAGGTGAGTTCTAGCCTCAGATCAACGGATTCTTGCATCAAATTTGCTTCTTCATTGTAATTTTTGTTGGTTTTTGCAGTGTTTTGTTGTTTGTAGTTCGAGGATGGCCTCTATGATTGTGTGCAAATCTGTAGCTCAGTTTCGGTAAGATTACTGCTGCCATATACTTTAAAATTAGATATTTTTATGTTTTTGTTGTTTTTCTGGTGGATTTCTCTCACATGCAAAGAAAATTTACATGCAATGTTTTTAATGGCATATTTAACCTGACCCAAAAATTCCTAATTCAGTAAATTTTCTTCTTTGACCAATGATTGTGTGGGTTGTTTCTTCGTCAAGTGTCATTGGATGCTTGAGTGGTGAAGTGAGGGTCAGAGGAGGTGATGGCAGTTGAAGGCTGCTGGCCATATCCATATCCTTATGGCTACTGTCAGTTCACGAAATGAAGGTGCACACCAAATGTTTGTTGAATTGCCATTAGGCATATTTAAGCATGATCATGTTCTGAAATAAGAGTGGTATTAGACACATCAGTTTTTGGTGAGGTGAAGTGGCATACATGTCATAGTGTTAAAGGAGAGTCACACTGAAACATACTTTGCATATAACATTGCCCTAACACCTTCTTCAAACATTAGTATGTGGCTCATATCTGTTGTTGTAAAAATTTAGTTAAAAATGCAGAATGGATTTGGCCATTAAAATCACTGCAGAAGGGCTCCTTGCATCAGTAAGTAAAGAGTCAAAGCAATTATCTGAACAAAGGATACAAGAGTAGCTGTAAAATGGCTGAGTTCCACCAAGGATACAAGAGTAGCTGTAAAATGGAAAAATATCTGAACAAACCTTAGGTAACTTGCCGCCAAGGCGTGTGAATTTGTTGGGTTTTTAAGATACTCCACTACTTCCTCAGGCTCCTACTTTGCATCATCACAGCCTTTGACATCATTGAAAGTTTTCACATTCTACATTTGTGCAATCATGATCTAAATCGACACCTTCCAAAAAGAAATCAAATTATTGATGCACTTACAAGTACAAGTTACAGTCAAATATATGTAATTTATGTTGCATATAATTAAATGTGCTCTGCCCACATATATGTAAAACACATGTGTATGCTCGCTTTTGATGATGTATACAAAATGGAAATATAAATCACTGACATGACCAACATAATCTTATATTGGTCATGGTGTTTTTTATTTGCTTGGAATCTTGATCGGAGAATTGATTATAGTTGTATTTGTGTAATCATAAGAGCATTTTGACCTTGATGTATCCAAATGTGAAGGGAAATGGTATAAAATCATGAATGTAATATGTATGTTGACCTTGATCATGTGCTTCCTACTTAATAGACCTTGGTATCTATGAAATTTCTTAGTTTATATATGCTACAATCTGATGATTGTCATTTTCCTCCTTAATTTATGAAAAAAAAATAAATTTACTAATTTCATTGGTTTGCTGTTTGTGTTCAATCTGTAAGCAATTTTTTCATTGCCGCGACCATTCTCATGCTTGGAGCTCTTCACGCAAGACACCTTTATGATGATAAGAAGGTCGTTCTCACTGAGTTCTTGCATGATTACTATCGGATTTAATCAATTTGATAATTGTTTTTGAACTGAAACCATATACATGTTCTTTTCTTTGCAAATAATATTTACTGAATTAGGAATTTTTGGGTCATATTAAATATTCCATTAAAAACATTGCACAATGTTAATTAATTTAGTTTGTGGCATCAGGATTAATGTGTTCAAAAGTTATTTGCCTGAATTAATAGTTATCACCGAAGGAGAAGAAAATCTTACCGTCGAGGCATTATGTGCATGCTCATGTCCTAAGGAAATCTAAGTCATGAAAATCCATAATCTAAGTCCTAAGAAAATCTGCAGGCACCATGCCGCAACAAACTTAGATCCTGAAAGAGCATGTATATGGATGTTTCCATGTTTGTTTGTGGCACCAGATTTGGAAGAGCATGTATATTGAAAATAACAGAACATACATTGACATATACATGCTTTTAGTTTGTTGCCATATACATGCTCCAGATATATGGAGCATGTATATGGATTTTCTTATACTTGGAAATAACAGAACATGTATATGGAGCATGTATATGGAGCATATATATGTCAATGTATACAGAACATACATGGAAAATAACAGAGCATGTATATGGATTTTCTTAGTTTGTTGCATCATATCATTATGGTAATTTTTTAATTTTTAAGTTTACCTATTTGGCGTTGATTGATATTCAATCTTATTTTGATTTGGTTATTGTGTTGCATGTTTTATGATGATCAAAATACATGAGCATGTCGGGACCGATTAGTCCCGTGTCTAGCATGTGTCAGATTTGTTTGTTGGCGAGTTGAAGGAGATGTTCATTCACTTTGGATCTTTGAGAGTGAGATTCATTTTGCACCTCTCTTTTTTAAAGTTATTTTTTAATATTAAGAGATATCACATTCTACTTTTATCTCTTGATAATTTGATTATCAGTTTATAGTAAATTATGGGTGATTTCATATATGCAAATCGATGATTATATGGAGTTCAATTACTTATGCATATAAGTCTATTAGTCGGGTCATTCTGATAGTATTCTTCCAGAAATATATTCATAGTATTTGTATGGAATTGAGTGTGTGTTGATTTAACTTTATTGTTCTAATTATTTTATTAAGATGTACAAAAGTAATAGTGTATTTACATGCAACACGACTTTGAATGCCAAGTATTTATATATTTATAGTTTTGGTAGAGGGAAATCTTAGGGGACAGTTGGATATGGTTGAAATTTTAGGGAGCGAAGATTTTGAATGTGTTAAAATTTTTGGGACAGAAGATTTTGAGTGGGCTTGCACATTTGTTGTTGAAGATTTTGAATGGGTTTGAAATTTTTGGATGGTAAGATTTTGAATATGACTGCAAATTTTGGGAGAGTGAGATTTTGAATGAGGCTGAAATTTTTAGGGGGAAATTTTTTGAATGTGGTTTACATTTTGGAGTGAAAGATTTTAAATGTTTTGCTTCTTAAGGGCATGTGTTATGACAGAATCTTACATTTTGGAGTGAAAGATTTTAAATGTTTTAACTATATATGACTGCAAATTTTGGGAGAGTGAGATTTTAAAATCTGCCATATTGAGAAGATTTTAAATGTTATGACAGAATCTTTCATATTTTGGGAATGTTCATACACTGTCATAACATTTAACTATATATGCCAAGTATGAAAGATTTTAAATCTTCTCAATATGAATGTTTTAAATCCTCTCAATATGAATGTTTCATATTGAATGTTTTAAATCTTCTCAATATGAATGTTTTAAATCTTTCATACTTGGCATTTTGAATGTTTTGAATCTTTCATATTGACTGTTTTGAATCTTTCATATTGAATGTTTTAAATCTTTCATACTTGCCATTCTCAATATGAATGTTTTAAATCTTTCATAGTTGGCATATATAGTAATTTTCATATTTGAATATCTGAAAATTACTTACCATTACTTGCCATTCTCAATATGAATGTTTTAAATCTTTCATATTTAACTATATATATCTGCAAATTTCTTATGCATATAAGTCTATGAATGTTTTAAATCTTCTCAATATGAAAGATTTAAGCCATTTTGAATATGACTGCAAATTTTGGGAGAGTATGAATGTTTCGTATATGCCAAGTATGAATGTTTTAAATCTTCTCAATATGAATGTTTCATATTCTGTCATAACATTTAAGTATATATGCCAAGTATGAAAGATTTTAAATGTTTTAACTAAAGATTTTAAAGATTTTAAATCTTCTCAATATGAATGTTTTAACTAAAGATTCTGTCATAACATTTAACTATATGCCACGTATGAAAGATTTTAAATGTTTTAACTATATATGACTGCAAATTTTGGGAGAGTGAGATTTTAAAGTCTGCCATATTGAGAAGATTTTAAATGTTATGACAGAATCTTTCATATTTTAGGAATGTTTCATACTCTGTCATAACATTTAACTATATATGCCAAGTATGAAAGATTTTAAATCTTCTCAATATGAATGTTTTAAATCTTCTCAATATGAATGTTTCATATTGAATGTTTTAAATCTTCTCAATATGAATGTTTTAAATCTTTCATACTTGGCATTTTGAATGTTTTGAATCTTTCATATTGAATGTTTTGAATCTTTCATACTTGCCATTCTCAATATGAATGTTTTAAATCTTTCTTACTTGGCATATATAGTAATTTTCATATTTGAATATCTGCAAATTACTTACCATTACTTGCCATTCTCAATATGAATGTTTTAAATCTTTCATATTTAACTATATATATCTGCAAATTACTTATGCATATAAGTCTATGACTGTTTTAAATCTTCTCAATATGAAAGATTTAAGCCATTTTGAATATGAATGCAAATTTTGGGAGAGTATGAATGTTTCATATATGCCAAGTATGAATGTTTTAAATCTTCTCAATATGAATGTTTCATATTCTGTCATAACATTTAACTATATATGCCAAGTATGAAAGATTTTAAATGTTTTAACTAAAGATTTTAAAGATTTTAAAATCTTCTCAATATGAATGTTTTAACTAAAGATTCTGTCATAACATTTAACTATATATGCCAAGTATGAAAGATTTTAAATGTTTTAACTATATATGACTGCAAATTTTGGGAGAGTGAGATTTTAAAGTCTGCCATATTGAGAAGATTTTAAATGTTATGACAGAATCTTTCATATTTTGGGAATGTTTCATACTCTGTCATAACATTTAACTATATATGCCAAGTATGACAGATTTTAAATCTTCTCAATATGAATGTTTCATATTGAATGTTTTAAATCTTCTCAATATGAATGTTTTAAATCTTTCATACTTGGCATTTTGAATGTTTTGAATCTTTCATATTGAATGTTTTGAATCTTTCATATTGAATGTTTTAAATCGGTCATACTTGCCATTCTCAATATGAATGTTTTAAATCTTTCATACTTGGCATATATAGTAATTTTCATATTTGAATATCTGCAAATACTTACCATTACTTGCCATTCTCAATATGAATGTTTTAAATCTTTCATATTTAACTATATATATCTGCAAATTACTTATGAATATAAGTTTATGACTGTTTTAAATCTTCTCAATATGAAAGATTTAAGCCATTTTGAATATGACTGCAAATTTTGGTAGAGTATGAATGGCATATATAGTAATTTTTATACTTAGTTAACTATATATGCCATTTTGAATATGACTGCAAATTTTGGGAGAGTATGAATGGCATATATAGTAATTTTCATAACATTTAAAATCTTCTCAATATGTTAGAGTGTTAGTATATGAGATTTCTTTTCATAGTGTAACTAAATTAGCTTTTAAATGTGATATCTAATACACTGGCGACTGCTTTAGTCGTTTGAATAGTCCTAGCAAATGGAGAATAGCAAATACGGAAATTTTCTGGCATGATGTTGCCTTCCTTCAGTTCATGTACATGCAAAATATGTCAGCCAATTACACAATACATAATATCCAGTACCTTTAACAATAAAGATCATTTCCCATTGCACAAGTATAGATAACTTCTTTGATGGAGACAAAAACATATATCAAAAATAAGATTAGTTTGTAGCAGGATTCCCTTACTTGAGTTCTTATAAGATGTTTCTGACAAATACAGAACATCAAGTTGTATTATGAATTTAAAGAACTTTGAAAATATTGTCGCACAAATATAGATAAATGCATTGCTTCAGAAAAATATGCACAAGCATAGGCATGTGAGCGTGATTTCTGCACAAACATGCACAAACATACAAACTCACATGTGCTCCCACATGCATTCATGTGAGCGCGTGCACGCAACTGCACCCACACCCACACCCACACACCCCCAAGTGTGCAAGAAGGGGGGTGACCTTATTCTTTTAAACCATAATTAGACAAACTTTATTCTTTCAAACCATAATAAGATCACTGCATTGATAATAAATTGCTTATTGAATTATTAGTCTAAAAATCAATGTGAACACACGCCTAAAAACAAACTGTAATTGATTCCAATAACCATGCCTCAATTAAGTCGGCCAATTTTTAAATTTTACATGGGTTTTTACCCTTTGAATTTTCCATGGTCTATAGACTTTTGCATGAAGCCATTCAGTCAAAAAACATCCACATTCCATTAAATGTTGGCAAAACACACATGTTTCATCTAATGTTGAGCTATACTGGTATTCTAGATGCATAATATTCACAGCAAAAATATCAAGTTACAAATAATAAAGTGGACTTCTGTAAAGATAGATATTAGAATTCAAACAAAAATAAGTAATGAAATTTAAAAAAAATACAGGAAACAGATCATGCTTTAGCTTTCATGGAATACCTATTACATCTATTTATAACATGAAAGTTTTTATATCAACTAATTATTCTTCAGAACTGGACAAAAGTGACCTATGATAAAATTTCCAATGTTGTTGTTTCATGGTAGTACGAGTACACATGTTTTCGCATGTGTATGTGTATGCAAACACAACCATGTTCAAATGAGGCTAATTCTCAAAATAAGGTTCAAAAAACTATGGGATGTTCTATCCCACTGGATGGCTATGGAACCACAAAATATATCTTGACCCAAACACCTTAATTAATTCGGGAATAAAATATCAAATGGTCTATAAACTGTTCACTTACTAATTAAGTCACTAGAAAAAACTTTGTTAATCATTAAAATTAGATGACACTTGATTCACTGTAAGAAGTTTAATACCCACTTGATCTTTTGTTCTTAAACTAATCAAACAGCTAAACTAAACAAACTAAATAGATAAAGATGAATGGTGGCAATCAAATGTAAGACTATCTTGGAGTCTAGAAAGATTATTTGAGAAATTAGAGGATATTTCTAAAATACTCATATATGTCTGAGTATTGCATATATGGGAGAAGGTTATCTAAGTCTGCCTAAACTCACATGGTGAACTATTCATGATCCAACTGTTCATTGTAACCATCATTTGATATGTCAATTAGAAAAGAAACTACATAAGACCATTTCATCCATGAACCAAGTAGCTTCTAAATTAGCAGATTTCAATCATAGAAAAAACAGTAATTGCAAACACCTTTATTTGTACACCGATGAGTCCTTTAACATGAGCCTTCCTTTGTACACCGGTGAGTCCTTTAAGAGTTTTTTTTACTTTGCTTTGCTTCTTATTCATGAGTACTGTCATTTTAAAATTGAGTATTTTTTGAGGGAATTACTTGATTCTGTTACATTTTTGGAGCTAATTTTACTGATATGCTATATTTTGCACCTTCCTCTTTCACTTCTAAGGACGGCTCAGGGGGCACCCAATGGTAATGTCAATGTGCTCTTATTTCTTTTTTCTTTTGGACCAAATATGACTTTTTAATTCTTAATATATGGGTTATTTTTTTTCCAGAATTGGTGTTTGTGTGATAGTTTGTGGAGCTAATGAACTGGAATACTTACAATGGGCATTTGATGCACTGTAACACATGGATGAATATTCATCTCCAGGAAATTATTTGTACCTCAAAGGTGATTGTTTTTTTAACTTTATTTGTATGCGAGCCTGCAACAATGACACCATGCAGGGGGTTAAGTGAGCCATGGAGGAGATAGACTAACAACTACACTCTGGTGGAGAGAGACTAACAACTACACTCTTAAAGCATGTAGGGGGTTAAGTGAGCCACGTGAATTTCTAAATCATTTAAAAGTCCATTTTTATTTATTGATTATAGAAAATATGGATAAGTTATAGTTGAGAAATTCCTTTGTTTGGGGTAGCTGATTAGTTGCTTTATTCTTGCTACGGTTTGCTAATGTTACCAAATTGTGCCATGTCTCCAAATCCAGTTGTCTTGATGCTTTTATGACCAAATGCTTTCTTGAATTCAACTTAATAATATTAACAAAATTGCATCTGATGTTTCCCAACAACTGGCTTCGAAACAGAGAATAAGGATAAAACTAAGATCCTTCTAGGTGTCGTTGATTGAGGTTTCATACAAATAGATCATGGACATTGCTAGGAACGCCAATGCCAGTAGAATGGGTCATGTTCCCTTGCCCACTAAGAAGCGAGTCTAATGTGTCCTCAAGTCCCCCATCGTAAATCCCAAATTCTATCAATCAAATTTATTCCAACGTTTTTTCCATTTTGGCTGCTTAGTTCTTAAAATACGGCCATTGTGAATAATATTCCGTTCGAAATTTTGCCGAACATGCTGCAACTTTTGGTAGAACAAACATAGATCCGAATGTATAGGTTTATATTTTGATTTTGCTAAACTTGGTTATGTTTTTCTTATTTTTCCTTCGTCCCCTCTTCTTCTCAATGATGATTTGTAGGGGGGAGTTTGAGCAGATTTTCTTTTTTTAAATAGATGAGACTGTTGCATTATAAGAACAACACCATACTTTTTGGCTAATGCATGCATGATTCAAACAATTTCTCTTCTGATTATTATTGTGTTGTGTCTTTTTTCTGTCCCTTTTCTATCTTATCTCCTTACTTTTTTGAATGACTTGGAGGCAAAGGCTCTAGGATTTTTGTTTGTGTTCCGGATCTTAAATCGTGCAACGAATGTAAACTAATAGGTAAAAACTATTTTACAAAGTATGGTGTGATTTTAAAACCTGCCAGCTCAGGAGATGTAGTTCCAAGTGTTTGATGTGTTTAGAATATTGATTGAATTTCATATGAATGATGAGATACTGATGAAACCAGTCTCTCCTGCTACCTAGGTTGGTCACAGATATTCCAGCAACTACTGCAGCAACATTTGGTGAGAACAAACTTCACGGCTCTCCGGCAACATTGTGTGCTACCTGCTTCAAAGTAATTTTATGGCCCATACCAAGGTGATCCGTTAGCTTAATCATTTCAGGTCAGTAGATCATCTACTACGAGAGCCATCTGGCATTCCTTGAGATCCATCATTTCGTCTTTATGCTATTCCAGTAGTTAGGCCGACAGTATACGCGCACGGCTGGCACCAAAACTTCAACACAAGAGACTTTGCGGAGCTCTTCAACCGCAGATTCCCGGTCGCAACAGTCTATTTCAACTACCAGACAGATTCAGGATCCGGTGGAAGAATGATGTGTCGATAACTTTGGCATTCCAAACTTGCATGAGGCACTGGAGCTCCTGAATAGAAATCTAGGGGCCAAACATTGTTGATGCCTTAAATGGTCTCATTTCTTATGTTTCTTGATTTGCTAAAGATTTCTATAGGTTGATTTATTGGCATTGGAGTATGTTTCTACTCATTGTTTGCAATTGCGGCCAAGATTGAAATGGAAGAATTTTTGAATGTTGATGAATTAAATGACTCAGCTTTTGACAATATGCATGAATAAATCTCTATATTATCCTTTTGAGACTTCACAATCTAAGTGCATGATAATGGTCAAGGCCAATTCACTGTCCCCAAGCATCAACAATAGGCAACCGTTAAATGTGTTTTATATCCAAATTTATGGGCCAAATAATGTAATATATGAAGGTATTTCATCTATTTGCCATTCCAATCGGCTTAATTTCTTAAGAAATATATGGGGAAGATACATGGCAATCTGTCTCATGGTTGGTCACATAAATCCTTTGCTGCGGAGAAATAGTAAAATTATCATTTTTTGTTTGGCAAGTTTGTTAGTAACATGATGGCATACCTTGGCGAAGGTGCCCCTTCACAAAAGGAGCCGGCATTCAAATATGGCATTTATGTATGAAACTAAGTTGTCGTTGCGAAGGTGCCCCTTCACAAAAGGAGCCGGCATTCAAATATGGCATTTATGTATGAAACTAAGTTGTCGTTTGCTGATTTTATTAGGCATGGATTATCAATTCACGTGCACTAAATAGATCATCATGCACGAATACATATTTCTTCAAGAATTTACTATTATGTTGCACGTTGGAAACAAATACTAAACATGTACTTTTATAGATCAGAGTTTGGAGGGAGTGCTGAGATTACTATAAGAAAAATAACATGAAATGTCTTTACAATAGGTTTTTGCTCTAAGATAGATTTCAACGTTTTGTACAGGGAATTGGGGGAGTTTGGGGCCCGTTCTAAATCCAATTGTTAGTGGGGTTGGCTAAAGATGGGATTTTGACATCTGAATTTTGTGTAAAACTGAGATTGTTGTAAGAAAAAATGAAACATCTTCGCAACAGGTTTTGTGCAGGGGTTTTGGGATTTTTTTTGAACTTACAAACATCTTCACAACAGGCATTGTTGGTGTAGAGTTCTAGAGGTTGGATTTTTTGCTTGCTACAGATTGTTGTATATGAGTAGGCAGAGGTGGTTTCTTGAATTGGATTTGGTTATAAGTAATTGGGTGGAGGAGAACATCAAAACTTTTCATTTCTTTTTCTTTTTTTTTGAAATTTTTGTGGAGGTCGACTTGACTTGTGCAGAAAATGAGATTAATAGCTAATGCTATAATGAGATGAATTCTGTTGCAAAGATTTATAGTAGTTGAAAATTTTAGTGAGAGTTAACTAAGTTTATTTGTGGGTAAAAAATTTTGTTGGGGGAGAATATTTTCAAGGTGGATGCAAAAAATTTTGGGGGGATATTTTAAACATTTTAAAATTGTTGGGGGAAATCTATTGAATGCCCAGTGACATATGATCACATGTTATAACTAAATTTTGGGAGAACAAAACTTTAGGTAGGAACAAAGATTTTTGGAGGGAACTAAATTATGTGGGGGTGAACTAAGATTTTTGGAAAATTGAGGGTGGTGGGAGGGGCGAACTAATTTTGGAGGGAAATAAATTTTTTGGTGAACTAATTAATAATTATTGTGCTTTAATTATTGTTGTTCATTTAAAATTAGGGGATCCAAAATTTTTGAGAGGGGAATATTTTAAATGAACCGTGCCCTTAGGGCACGGGTTATGACTAGTATATATATATATATATATATATATATATATATATATATATATATATATATATGGGCCTGAGCTGACAGCGCAGGAAATTATTCATGCGTTGTCAGCGATTTGGGCCCTCTAAAAATATTTTGTTTTAAAATTTTTTTGCAGAAGTTAGATATACTTGTTAACTAGGTCTCCGCAAATTTTCAGGTCAATCCAACACCGTTTGAGCCTCTGTTCATCGATTTCAAAAACGTTGTGCAAAACTGTCCAGAATTCTGGACAGTTTTGCGCAACGTTTTTGAAATCGATGAACGAAGGCTCAAACGGTGTTGGATTGACCTGAAAATTTATTTAACAAGTATATATTACTAATGCAAAAAAAATTTTAAAAATTGTGTTACACCTCCAAATCGCTGACAACGCATGAAAAATTTCCTACGCTATCAGCTCACCTCCATATTCCTTATATATATATATATATATATATATATATATATATATATATTATAAAACAGGGATGTTATCAAGAGAAATGGATAAGAGTTGTTGGATAATAGATTTTGGTTAAGAGAATATGGATAAGAGAATTTGGATAAGGGATAAGAGAATTTGGGTAATTGGGTATGTTGATTAATACATTTTGTATGTTGAATATGAGAAATGAGAAATTGGGAGATGAGAAATTGGGGTTATGTAATAGGACAAACTTTTAAATTTGAGTGGAAATATTTTAGGTGGGATCTTTTGAAATTTGAAATTTGCATTTGAAATCAATATTTTTTTGGGGGGAAATTCAGCCGCCCAAACATTTCTTACTGCACTCCAAACCCCACAACAACAACAACCTATCAAAAAATTTCTGTGCCCACGAATTTGAGGAAAAAATTTCGTTAATCCCCTCCACAGAAAAAACCCACTGCGCTCCAAACCCCACCACAGCACGTCAGCACCCTTGCAAATCTTTTATCACTCACAGAATCTCTCTCTCCCCCTTCTAATTTGGCGCACAGGTTTAGGGGTTTTGGTGGAGGGTGGGGTTTTGACGGTGAGGAGGAGGAAAGGGTCGTCGATCCCAGATCTACAACCATTGAGTCCAAAATCACGGCCTAGGTGGACGAGATCTGAGAGCAAAACGGGAGAGACGCCTGTGCTCGCTGGAGAAGACGTCGCTCATGTTGCGTTGATGTTGTATTTGAAATTAATTTCTTGATTTCTTGAAGTTTGTAGATGAAATTAATTTCTTGATGTTTGTAGATGAAATTAATTTCTTGATGTTTGTAGATGAAATTGATTTCTTGCTGGAGAAGACGCCTATGCCGAGTCCAAAGTTTGTAGATGAAATTAATTTCTTGATGTTAATTTCTTGATGTTGTATTTGAATCCAGAAATGGCCGGAGAGGACGTCGCCCGGTGTTTGTTCCTTTGCATCAAAAAAACTGTGACAAAGTTTTTTGATTCAAAGTTTCAATTTTTTGCAGGGCCTGGTTGTGGGGCCTTTTCATGTCAACCCAGATGTGAAGAGCATTTATTTGAATCCTTATTCATGGAATCAAGGTAAGAAGCAAATGTTGCATCTGTCTCTTTTTAATTTTATTTAAAAAAATTTCATGGGGTGTGCCAAAGTTTTTTGATTCAAATGTTGCATCGTAATTAGCTAGCTATATTCAATGTCATCAATTCTTCTGTGTCATTTCCCTTATTCCCCTTTCCAAGTGTAATTTATTATTCTGTTCTTCTTGATAGAGTTTTTTTAAATATAACTACATGTTAAGCATTGAAGTAATTAGTTGCAGTGATGGTTCAAGAAATGGTTCAAGACTTCAGAGAGACACAGCACAACTTTTGACAGCCTTGGACTGCAGAAACAAGTGATGGTTCAAGAAATTAAGCTTATAATATGCAAAAGTTGTGTTCCTCTTTATGAAATGCTTTCTATTACTTTTACAATAAGTTGGTAGCAAGTATGCAAACACGAGCATGAACTTGATTTGAAATGAGTATATTACTAAATTTGGTTATGCAAACTGTCGATCTCAGTATTAATTTTATGTAGTCATTTGTCTATAATGAAACCATCAACATATATAATGTTTTTTATGAGTCTCATGGTCATTCTCTTTTGCAATCTTTATCCATTGATAAATATGCTTTGTAACTAAATTTTTAACAGGCTTTTTATCTATAAATAATTTTATGTGTTTGTGGCTGACATGCTCATTTTTGTCAATAGGTGTTTTCCTAAGTGGTTGCTGGTCAAAAGCTGCTACCTACATGCATTATCTTGCTAGAATGGTGCACGAACCATGTGTATCAAGTCTTTATATGCATTGGCGGTCTCGGGTCAGGGAGAAATGCGATGGCTTCTGACAATTCCTCCAATTGTTATCCTTGGTAGAGTGGTGAGCACCGACCCAACAATTATCATACTTCAACTATTGTCATTTATTTTTCAACTTTCACTTGATTGTGTTATTTGTCTATGCACATGCTATTATTGTGGAATTGGGCTTCTAAAATGTATAGTAAGACCTTAGCAAAAGCAACATGCACTGAAAAGTGATGTATACAGCTATTAGATTTATTGTTGATCAAATTTTAAGCAAATTTCTTACTTTATTATGTCAGCAAAGTAGAACATATTATTGGCATTTTGGAAAGGTCATCGCATTTTTTCCAAGCTCAAGTAAGAGGTGACAAATTGCATGGTCCCATTATAAATATAACGATTAATTGGAATGGTGTAGTGAATGTTCTCAATATATTGGATGACCATCTTCTTATCACTTAGTAATTTTTATGTTTTATGTTTCATTTGGTTATAATTTTTTCTATCTGTAAAAGCAAGTGATCTATTAGAGACTTTATCAATAAATTTTCGTAGAGTTTGTTCAATTTTGCTTGAGATTGGCATGTGAATTGTCAGTTTTTATTTGAGATTTTGATTAGGATTTTTTGTTCAAATTTTTTATATTTGAACATTTCCTCTGTATGTTCAAATTTTTATGTTTGAACATTTCCTCTGTTTGCACTATATTTGAACAATTTTTATATGTGAATTGTTAGTTTCCTCTGTATAAAATTTTTGTCTAAAATTTTTATACTTGCATTTGATAAGTATGAAACTGTCCTGTAAAAACTATTAGCATTAGCATTTACAGGACAGTTTTAATGAGTCCTGTAAAAATATACTAGCATATTAGCATTACTCATTTGCACTTCATACTAGCATTAGCTTTTATAGGATGAATGCAAATTAGTTGGGATTAAAAACTATTAGCATTATCAAATGTGTGCAAATGAGTCCTTACGACAGTATGAAACTGTCCTGTAAAAAATATAATAGCTATAAAACTAGAAGCCAATGCATTATAGTTTAGCTGTCTCAACATCATTGGCTTCCCATCATGAAAATGATGTATAACACAATGATACTTATCGCTTGCATCCTGATAGTTAACAAATTAGCATCCTGAAAATGGAGTACGTGTGTTTGTAATGTTATGGTGATCGACCATTTCCTAGGGTTAAGATACTTATTATTGTAGTGATTCACAGAACCACGAAGTGTAACCTGATTTAGAAACAGTATATGTACATCAATTATACAAGTCTTTTACCATGTTACTATTGTAAGCTTTTATTTTTTATTATTAATTGTAAAACTAACAATAACATCTTCCAAATATATTCCATTTTGGCCGAGAAAATTGGGAAGATATTTACCGCATAGTGCAAGGGAAGTGCTTGCAATTTGCACTTTTTATCACAGTTTCAGTTCATTTTCCACCTAAGATCTTGATATTTTATCATATTACATTGCAATTCTTGCATGTACTGAGAGATGTTAACGGCCATATAACATACAATATTTTGTCTTCAGATATGTACAAGGGTTTGCATGTTTGTTATATACATGATACTTTCTGTTTTCAGCCATTTTGCTTTTCAAACATTTTTTTGCTCTTGAATGTTTTTGGGCTTCAGATGTATTCATGGACCCTTAAGTTACAGGCTTTGTAAGACTGTATGCATGGAGCTTTTTCTTATCGGCCATATTATTTTCTCTGAATCTAGATTGCAAGAAGAAGATCAACCCACATGTTAAAGTATCCTGATGCACACGTGATAAGCCTTGGTATTGGTGACACTACAGAACCCATTCCAGAAGTTTTCACATCTGCCATGGCAACGGTAATCTACTGTGAATACAGTTACATGATCTCTTGCTTACTGTTAATTATTATAACATTCAAGCTGAAACTTTATGTTATTTGTTTAGTTATACCTTCCGGTGCTTTCGTAATCAGTGACTGCGTGCACAGAAAAAGATTGCTTTTACCTTACCATATTTGATAAAGTTTTGCCATGTTTATGAATATCTTACCATTCGAAGCCAAACTCTTCGAGTCATCAAGCCAGGTTCCAATTTTGTTTCATGAGCAGTATGTGTTCTATTGTTGGCCTCACTGAAATTTTGTAATTAGGTCAATTGGGACCTGGGATTGACTACCTATGGGTCTGTTCAAAATGATGTTATGAGTGTCAGTTACACGGTGCACATGATGCTGGTGTTCCCCTTCATTTTCTGTTCACTTCGGCTTAAGCTGGATGCGCTCATGTTTCCTCTAGCGGAGCCTCTGGCTTTTGATGGAAAGCGGTTCTTTGCTGTTACTGTCGAGTTGATGGGGCTGGTGGTTATTGGGGCCAACTTTGTTCCAAACATATGGGTTGCCTTTCAATTTACAGGCGCTACGGCTGCAGTTGCCATTGGGTTTATTTTCCCGCGGCGATTGCTCTAAGGTGTGTTCTTTTTCCCCCGCCTTTTCTGTTTGGCATTCTTTTTAATTTCTTTTAGAGATGACACATGGATGCACAGTCATGGGATTTTGTTTTTACCATTTAGGTGTTCCCCTTTGTTTAGCACTACATTTCATGGATGCATCTTATTCCCTTAATAATGAATAGGTCCAAACAACAAAATCTTTCATAGCTGAAATGTTGGATGAGTAAGACTGGGTCTGCTACCAAAGATAGGTTTCCTAGATCTTCCAATAACTCAAATGGCCCACGATGCTCTTTATCAGTGAATAGGTAGGAGGGCTGCAAAATGATGAGTGAGTGGAAATATTATTTACCCAAACATAACTGAACGATTAACTTTACCTGTGTAAGCAGTATAGGTTAAAGACTTGATGACACCCACAGTCTTTGGAGAACATTGTAGTAAACATGGCAATCTAATTTGACAATGGAGCTTCACTTTATAAATGATGTTTACATTATATAAGTGACCTGTTAAGCATGAATCCTGTTAACTACAATGTGACATGTTTACATTATGTAAGTGATCTGTTTACATTATATAAGTGACATGTTAAGCATGAAACCCACAATCTCATTTGTTACATGCAAAGCATGAAACCTGTTAACACTTATGTATCAATTTATTGGAAAAAAAATATTAGAAAGCATGAAACCTGAAAACTGATATAGATATATGGTGTGAAAAAATATTACACACGCCATAACCCTGTGGGTGTTGAAGATAACTGCATATATTACATTATGACCGGTATGGATCCTCATCCAATTCTTCCAATGTATATTCATTGGGTTGGTCATCCATGATTCCAATGGAATACAAAGTTTAACTATTTCTCTTATTTTGCAAGGGAAACCTCAGGTCAACCATTTTTCTAATTTTGCAAATTCACTTGATTCTGACATGAGTGTTCATGTACACTCTTTGATGCTTCTGTAATTTGAGAAAAAAATCCAGTTGGGTCAAAAACAAATTTTGCTACTTTAATTTAGTTTCTTTAATTTTGTTCTGTTATAAATTTTGCTACTTTGACTTGCTTTTGAATAAATCTGTCAGAAATTAATTTAGTTTCTTTAATTTTGTTTTATCAGGAATAAATCTGTCAGGAATCCTATCAAAACCTCAGATTTTAAGCGATATACAGTATATAAGTGATATCTCATTTGTTATATGCAACGTATGAAACCTGTAAACACTTATATATCAAGTTATTGACAAAAAAGTGTAAGCTTTTCTTCCCTTTTTCCTTTTTAATTTGAAAGCTTTGTTTTTTCTCCCTCAAAATAATTTTTTTTTATTTTGATGAACTGTGTTGTTTAAATGTACACGAAAGAGACCGTGCAGGCGAGCCGCCACTAAATCGGTCAGGCTCTGCGATCTCCAGTCGTCGCTTCTCCACAACAACCACAACAAAGTGTAAGCTTTTCTTCCCTTTTTTGTTTTTTTCAATTTGAAAGCTTTGTTTTTTCCTCCCTGAAAATAAAAAGTTTTGATTATGATGAATTGGGTTGTTTAATGGTACATGAAAGAGGCTGTGCAGCCAAGCATGAGGCTGTCCGGATTTTATTTCAGAGTCGTTTTATTTGAATTTTCTTCAGAACCGATATTTTCGATCATTTGGGGCATAAACAATCTTGATTTTGTTTGTTCCAAATAAAAACTTATTGCATATGCTTTTCTGAAATATAATCAGAATCATATGGATGTGAAAGTGGTCAATTCTTGAAAATTAGTATGTCTGGCTTAAAAGTGCATGCATGCAGGAGAGATGGATAGATTTATTTGATCTGTAATTTATTCTTATTTGTCGATAAATGCAAAATGATATGGAGATGATATAAATTGTGTTTTGACCAATTGTATAGTTTCATTGTGAATGTGAGGGTATTTAAGAAATTGTTCACCTTGCTTAACAAATGGGGCTGTCACCTACAATTTACATTTTTAATGTGGTTAACATCTTCCCTTTCATCTTATTACAGAGTTTTAGCCTCTTCATTGGCATGTGCAGCAGATACATGGAAAAAAATGAAGAAATACACAAAGAAAAAAATGAATAAGACGTCAATATGGGGAAAAGCACATTTGATTCAAGTGCTTGGTTACATTGTTTTTGAGTACATGTAATTGCTGATGATTCTTGGCATCATTGTATTATTACGAGTCATTGGTGTGTGGATAAATTACTTTAAATTTCTTCTTTTGACAGCAGGTAATCAAGGCTAATCATGATATCTATGGCACAAACACTCCTAAAGATGTTGATCCTAATAGCCTGAACTCAAGGCAATGCGATGCAAATTATTCTGTAAACAGTGTTTTGTACTAAAGTTGGGTTAGTGTCCATACCATGTGGTCTGCAAATAAAATTCTGTGGTTTCTTCCTTTTCGATAAATATTGATTCATTTCTTTTCTAGCATCCATCTGACGTAACCTAAAAACTGATACGTATTACACAGCGATTAATAGCATTAAAGGAAACGATATAGTCTTGCTGTATTTGTCTTCAATGCGTGCTGATGTGTTTATGAATGACCAATTCAAAATGTTGGTGGCTGAAATCTGTATTAAAATTGGGTTCATTAGTGTATAATTTTTCTGTTGTAGTGATGTGTGAGGGTCTCAATTCAAATTGAATGAACTTGACTTTGCAAAGTCATCAATATATGAAATGCAGCTAGAGCTTCTGTGATATATTCAGAAGCTCACTACAATATGTGAAACACAGTTCAACATTTGCTGCATGTTTTTTCTATGTTTTGCACCTCTATTAACATTTTTCATGTGCCATGTAACAAAGAAATATGGACTCCATGTGTATAATACATATAAACATACGTTAATGAGAGTAAATGGCTAATTTCATCAGTTTGTACTTAGATTGTAAAAGGCAAATTATGTGGTTTCATTTACTCTTCTGATTAAAAACCATGTCCTTTTATTTCATATATTTTCTGATTAAAAATCGATGGTGCTGAATAGTTTGATTGGGCACCCTGTGTTAAATAGCATCTTTTGAACTAATTTTTGAAGATTTGATTGAGTTAGGTGAATTGATGTGTTTTTTATTTTGTTGTAGCCGACGGAAGATAATGGAGCGACGTGGGTGCCCATTAATATCGACTTGCACAGAGATGTGTCGCTTTGTAGCAAAGCGATCATTTTGCAGATCTACAATAAATTTCAGTTGGTTTCTGCAGTGTTGTCTGCTTCGAGTGGTAATTTAAAATATGATGTGTTCTGATATTTGTTTTTTCCATGACGATGTAGGTTTCCTTAGGCATTCTATTCAAGATAGACTAATCAAGGCGTGGCAGGAAGGAGCCGCCAGGCCGATGAGATCTATTTGAAGCTTCATACAAGCACAGTTTGCTACACTATATGCAATTTGCCTGTAGATGCAAAAACATCATATTTTTCCTACAAAAATCTGGAGACATTCAATTGTATGTCATGTAGAAAGATACAGACTCTTTTTTATTGTTCATTTTTTGTGAGATATTCCAACAAGTGCTTATATTGATCATTTTAGGCCTTATGACAACTCTTTTTTGTTAGAACCAAACATATTTGTTAATCATTCCAGCAAAAGCTTATAATGATTAGTGAAGAACTCTCACTGACATAGAAGAAACTTAATTTTTATTGGAATATCTTACAAAAACAATGTGATGTTTCCAGCAAAAAGATATAGAAAAAAAGCTTCACATTGGTTTCCCGTTGTAAGTTCTCGGTCTCTCTCTCTCCATGCCAACATTTGATTTTTGGGCATTTTGTTTGACTCTATTCCTCTTTTGGTTTTATAAGAGTTTATCTGATTTTTATCCCTGGGTTTTGTTGATTACGGCTTGGGGCGGGGTACTCTCTCTCACTCACGCTTTGCTCGACTGCGATCAAAATAAGAAGAAGATATGACGAAGAAGCTTGATAATTGGTTTCTGGCTGTAAGTTCTTCTGTCTCTCTCCATTTAAGAGTGGTGTTGGGATAACTTGATATTGTTTTATGGTATTTGACATTATTTCAGGTTGTGCCTTAAATGCCATCATTATCATTTCTCAGCATTCTCAAATTTCTAATATGGTTTGATGAAGTTGTGATTTTTGTTGATTTTATTGTTATTTTGTGGGCAGAGGCAAATGTCGGTGGTTTTTGTTAATCACGTGGATATGATGGAGACGAGGAAGCACAAGTTTACTGACATCAATGATCTACGAACATGGCTGAGTGCTGGCCAAGACATTTCAAGCACCTTGACATCGCTTGGCATATGTTTCATATTGGATTTATGAAGATCGTGCTCTCTATTATGTGTTGTATTTTGCTTCAGCTACTCCAAAATTGCAATGCAGTAAGCTTGAGTTATCATTGAATAATTGAAGGAACTAGAGATGAACCAATATAAGTTATAATATTTGGAATTTGTAAGTGTAATATTTTTTGTTCTATTTGCATTATTAGGAATAATTATTTTGTTGATGGAAAATTTTTGGATGGTGATGTATCATATAAATATTGTGTTTGTTTAGAATTTTCGTTGTATTTGAAAAATTTGTCATGTAAAGTGGAATGTTGTGCTATAATACGAAATGAATGGATGGAATTAAACTTTGCCAACAATTCATATGAAATTCTAATATTGAGTTGCTTTTTTCTTTTGATATTGCAAATTTTTGCTCTGTAAGTGGAATGTAGCAATTTTTTTTCTTTTGACATTGGGTTGCTTTCAACTCCAGTTGATAATGTAGCAGCTAAACAAGATACCAGCATTAAGTAAGTTTCTTTCTTCCCTTTGATTTTTCCAACTAGAAACTATTGAAGTTTTTTGTGCATTGCATTTAGAATCTATTATATAAAACACAACTGTTTTTGAATCCTAGGGCTGGCTAGGATAAGTCCCAGTCATTAACAATGAGCAGGATGCATTCACGTCCTTGGCATCCAAGGGTCAAGATTTAATTCTGGGGGAACTTGAACTTCTGTTGGAAAAATCGAGAAGTTGAAATCTTGGGGTGATGGGGAATCAAAAACGCACAGCACCCAACACAAAAAGCACAACATCCAAGGGTTAACTATTTTTGTTTTTTCTTTTGTTTTCAAACCACACCCCCTACAATCTCTACATTTGTGCAGAATACCGCCCCCTTCCCTTTTTTTGCTAAAAACCCCTCCCATTTCACTTTTTACCCCCACACCCTACCCACATACACACACACTTATGCACTTATCCCCTTCATTTTCGTGCATTTCTCTTTTGGCCCAGGACCCCTACACCCTTCCAACACACTCATCCACACGTATGCAATCCCCCCTTCATTTTCGTCCATTTCTCTTTTGGCCCATGTTAAATTTTTTCCTCACACCCGAAGGCACCTATGCCGAAGCTAAATTTTTGTTCGTTTAAATTTTGGAGGGGTAAATAATTTTTGAGGAGAACAAAGATTTTGAGGGGCTGCGCCAAAGGTGCCCACACCGCGTCGAAGCTAAATTTTTGTTCGTATAAATTTTGGAGGGGGAAATAATTTTTGGAGAGAACAAAGATTTTGAGGGGATATCTTAAATGAACCAGGCCGAACGCGACGTGATATTTTTTTGTGCTAATTTGTTGTTCCGCGTCGAATTTTTTTGTTCTACGCCAATTTTTTTTTCCGCGCCAAAGGCGTCCGCACCGAATTTATTGTTTTGTGTCGAAGGCGCCCGAGCCGAATTTGTTATTCCGCACCGAAGGCGCCCATGCCGCTAAATTTTTTAACGTTAAGTTGTTGTTCCACACTGAATTTGTTGTTCTACACTAATTTGTTGTTCTGTGTCGAAGGTGCATGCGTCGAATTTGTTGTTCTGTGTCGAAGGTGCATGCGTTGAATTTGTTGTTCCGCGCCGAAGGCGCCCACGTCGAATGCACCCGTGCCACTAAATATTTTTTTTCGCTAATTTGTTGTTCTTTTAAATTTTGGCGGTGGAAATAATTTTTTGGGGAACAAATATTTCGCGGGGGAAAATCTTAAATGAACCGTGCCCGCGGGCACGGGTTATGACTAGTATATATATATATGTATGTATATGGATTAATGTAGAACAGGTGGCACCTGATCCAAAGGATCAGGTACAAGACACAAAGGAGTGGGCCCCAACGAGTACAAGCCCATGTTGGGGCTTGTACTATCCATCTTTTTTGTGTCTTGTCACCTGATCCATTGGATCAGGTGCCACCTCTTCTACATTAAATCATATATATGTGTGTGTGTGTGTACGTACAATCTGGAACATGGAAGCACATGTTGAACTGTAGAAGCGTATCTCAAAAGCTCATCAGGAGAATCGTGAAGATGTGTTGGATCAGGTGGCAGCTTTTCGACATTAAATCCATATATATATAGACATATATATCTACATACATATATATGGGATTAATGTAGAGCAGGTGGCACCTGATCCAATGGATCAGGTGCAAGACACAAAAAGGTGGGGCCCAGCGAGTACAAGCCCATGTGGGGGCTTGTACTTCCCACCTTTTTTGTGTCTTGCCACCTGATCCATTGGATCAGGTGCCACCTCTTCTACATTAAATCATATATATATATATATATATATATATATATATATATATATATATATATATATATATATATATATATATATATATATAAAGCGGAGATGAGTGATGGGGGCTCTGGCGACAAGGCTAGGGTTACTTTTGCGGATGTGGGCGCTGGCATCGGAGGTGGGGTGGCTGATTCTACACGGGCTTTATCTAATACCTCGTCTGTTTCTCAGGCGAATGGATGCCCTACTGTGGACGAGCAAGGGGCCTGGTCCACTGTCTCACGGCGGCGGCAGGGATGCAGATTGGGTGGCATCGGGATGAAAGGGGGTGGAAGCAATGGAAGTCATCTATACGACCGTGGAAGCAAAGGTCACGATCGTAGGGGTAGACCGTGGATCAGGGGGTCTTCTGTTGGTGGGGAGCGTAAAGCACATATGCCTCAAGGTCTTGCCCACCAACTGTTTGGTATTAAGCCTATTAGACCGGCTGTCTAATTAAAGTCCTCTGGAGATAGACTTTCGTGGTCTGAGATCTGTACTAATAGGAGAAACTACGGAGCTGAAGTTGCGATGACCTACGTGGCCCCTTCGATTAAGGAGGATGGCACCCAGGTTGTTCGTATTGCAAACACTCAGATGGCTAGGGGAGCGGGACGTTGGGAGAACACTCTTGTGGGTTATGTCTTGGGTGACGTCCCCTTCTATGGACAGATCTGTGCCTGGGTGGATAGGCTATGGAATTTGAAGAAAAGAATTAAAATCTTTAGCCGGGAAAATGGCTTCTTCTACTTCAAGTTTGAGGATCGAGCGGAACGTGAAAGAATACTACATGGAGGCCCATGGATGTTTGATGGCAAGCTTGTGGTACTTCAGAATTGGAGCATTTCTTTGAAACACGAACGTGACATTCTTTCCTCTGTGCCTATGTGGGTTCAGATCCATGGTGCTCCACTTTGGATGTGGACCCTAGAAATTCTTAATGCTATATCTTCGGCGATCGGAATCCCAATCTGCCTGGATAAATTGACGGCCAAATTAGAAAGGATCTCATATGCCAGATGTCTCATCTAAATTGATGCCAAGAAACCAATTCCCAAAACTGTTAGTGTGGAGATCGAGGATGGCACATCGATCTCTATTGATGTTAAAATAAAGGGGGAGCCCCCAAGATGCACTAACTGCGTTTGCTTTGGCCACTCCATATCTCAATGTCCTGTTGTTGAGCTACCTTCAATCCAAGACAGTGACAGCTTGCCAAAGATTTCAGCTAATAATAAGGGTAAGGAGAAGCTTGTGAATGTTTCGGGGGATGTGGATTCTGAAGTAGGTGTCAATAATGTTCTTGAAGTTGGTTCATGTTCAATCGAGACAAGTGCTTCCAAGCTTGCTGTCCCAGGTGATTGTCCTACTTCAGCTCAAGCTACCCAGGATGGTCTGCATGAGACTACCGACATTCCTCCTACCATATCTGATGCAACAAAGACTAAGAATATGGATTTAGAGGGAGTTATTAATGGCATTGCGAGGCCTTCTTCAGCTGTTGGCCTGAATGCAACTGTTGCCCCTAGTGAGCCTGGGAGTTGCACATTAATAGAATGTGGACTACCTGAAGATGGAAGCCCTGTTATTTCCCCGGCCCCACCCTTCCTACACCCAGTAAATTGTATGGATGCTGTTCCTAGCATGCTTGGCAAATCAATTCCTGTAACATCCCAACAAATTGACACTTCGCATGTGCCCGAGGAGGATTCCCAAATTGAGTATGCTGAGAGGATTTCTGAGAGGCTCACTAATCCTGAGAGGTTTCATGAGAGGATCCCAAGCAGCGGAGGAACATCCCAACTCGAAGGCTCTTCTGACAGGATTCCTGAGAGGCTCACCATTGATAATATTGAGTGGTCAGCGGAGGAAGAAAGTTGGATTTCCACCCAAAAACAATCTACTCTGAAAGGCCGTAAAATTGAAGTTGAAACCAATTCTGAATGTGCCATAAGAAAGAGCTCTAGACTGAAGGAAGCATGTCTAGGCCGTCAACATAAGACCCCTCAACGACTGTCTTCCTCTGGAATACAAGGGGCCTCAACAGTTCCGTGAGGCGCAGAGACTTGAAGGATAGGCTTCGCAAATATAATCCAACAATTGTAGTCCTGCTGGAGACTAAACTGAAGGTTGACTCAGCTAATAAGCAGAAGTGTCTTCCAAAGAAATGGAGTTCTGTGGATAACTTTGATAGTACTAAAGGGGGTCGTATCTTACTTGGCTATGATCCTGTCGTCTGGAAGATTGACCCAATCTCCAAGTCACCGCAGCACATCACAGTAAGATTTCTGAACACTGGTGGTTTTTCGCTGGTACTGACCGCACTTTATGGGCTTAATACTTTAAATGGAAGGAGGGATCTCTGGAATAGTTTGAGGAAGGATGCCGGTCACTTAACTTCTGATGCTTGGGTGGTTGGTGGTGACTTCAACTGTGTCTTGTATGCTAAAGACAAAGTTGGTGGGCGTAAAGTGCTCGGGAATCTGACTGATGATTTTCAGAATTGCATTAGCGACTGTGCTCTTAAGGAACTCAAGTCGACAGGTAATCGTCTTAGCTGGTGCAATAAGCGGCGGGGTGGTGGTCGTATAGCCGTGCGAATTGATCGTGTCTTCAGCAATTTCGAATGGAACTCGCAGCTCCCAGACTCTTTCTTTGAATATGTGGACCCAAGCACTAGTGACCATTCTGCAATGGTAGTTTTTTTGCATTCTAAGGTACCACCTCTACCTAAGCCTTTCAAATTTTTTAATCACTGGATGCGTATCCCTGGTTTCTCTGAGCTGTTGGAGTCTAGCTGGAGCTCTCCTATCCATGGGAATCCTATATTCAGTGTTACTCAGAAGCTCAGCAGGCTTAAACTTAAATTGCGCAATTGGGCTAAAGATTATTATGATTCTAATACTATCTTTAAATGTCGGAAGGAATTGGAAGAGATCAGAAATCTGCATATCTCTTCGTCTCTAGATCTGCAGATCAAAGAACATAACTTGTCTTTAGAGTTATCTAAACTTCTTGGGATGGAAGAAGAGATGTATCGCCAAAAAAGCAGGCAAGAGTGGTTGTGCCTAGGCGACAAAAACACTAAGTTTTTTTATGCAAGTACTAAAGCTAGACAGGCCCATAATAGCCTGAGTCACCTGATTGATGCTAGTGGGAAGCAAAGCAATGCTAATGTTGAATTAAAAGTTGATGCGCCTATTTTCTACAGTGATTTATACAACCAGGACTCATACTGGCAAATTTTCCCGAAATTGGTCCCTAAAAAGAAGGTCTCCCCTGAAGCTAATTCTTGGCTAGAAAGAAGTATTTCCAAAGAGGAGATTAAGAATGCAACCTTTCAAATTGGTCCCGATAAATCCCCTGGGCCAGACGGCTACAACGGTTTCTTTTTTCAGCGTAACTGGGGGTTGATCGGTGAGGAAGTTACTAATGCTGTTCTGTATTTCTTCAAGACAGGGGTTATGGTTCGGCAGATTAATCACACTTTCTTATCTCTGGTTCCTAAGAATTCAAATGCATCTGGGTTAGGTGAGTACAGACCTATAGCTTGCTGCAATGTGCTATATAAAATCATCAGTAAAGTTTTATGCAACCGTCTAAAGGAAGTCATCAATGAGCTCATCTCACCTAACCAGGCTGCTTTTCTCAAAGGCAAGTTGCTATCTGATTGCTCCCTACTGGCCCATGAACAGATCAGAGATTTTAGCAACCCAATGGGGGCTAGGGCTTGCTGAAAATTGGACCTTCGGAAGGCTTTCGACAGTGTGAACAGGGAATTTGTCTACTTCATGTTGCATCAACTGGGTTTTAATCACACTTTCATCAATTGGATTAAGGAATGCATCTCAACACCGTCCTTCTCAGTCTTGATTAATGGCTCCCCTGCAGGATTCTTTGGTGGGAATAGAGGACTTCGCCAGGGAGATCCCTTATCCCCTTACCTCTTCGTTGTAGTAATGGAAGCATTCTCTCTCATGGTTGCCAAGGCTATTGCTACTCGTACTATGTTGCCAATGCGGCTGTCTGGTTCCATATCTCACCTGCTATTTGCTGACGATTTACTTGTCTTTTGTAGAGAAAATACTCATTCTATCCAAGGTCTCAAAACACTTCTTGAAGATTTCAGTCTCCAATCATGGTTGCATATAAACTGGGATAAGAGCTCTGGTATCTTCAGCAAGGGGACTAAAAACCCGGGGAGCTTAGCTGGCTATCTTGGGATTAGAGTGGCATCTACCATTACTACTTACCTTGGGCTCCCACTATCTTCAAAATATCCCAAAGCACCAATGTTCAGCAGGTTGGTTGATAAATGCAAAAAGAGGTTATTGGGTTGGACTTCCTCCACTTTATCTATCTCGGGCCGTATTGAGTTGGTGAGATCAGTTATCTATGGTATGGTCTCATTCTGGATGCAAGCTTTTCGCCTACCAGTTTCTGTTATTCGTACTATCTCTTCCGCTTGCAGGCGATTTATTTGGGGTAATACGGGCCTATTGTCTTGGAGAGAAATGTGCACACCAAAGTCTGAAGGAGGCGTGGGACCGCGGCTCCTGTCTAATATTAATAAAGCATATGGAGTTCGGCTCGTTTGGCGCTATCTTACTAAGAGAGGGGTTTGGTCGGATTATATGGAAAATACCTATGGGGACCCAAACACTTTCTATGTCGCTAAAGGAAAAGTAACACAATCGAGCACCTGGAAATACATGTTGCAGTGTAGAAACATCTCGGAAAAGCTTATCATAAAGGATGTTAGGGACGGGAGAACTACTATGTTCTGGCATGATCACTGGCTACATGGGGGTCCTATCAAACACCAACTTCCAATACCGCAGGGTGAGTCCAATAGGGTGGTGGCGGATTACTGGGCTGGGGATCATTGGATTGCTGGCACTCTAGGGGACAATCCGCAGCTTAGAAGGACCCTTGAACAGCATAAACTGAGGCCGGGTGCAGACATATGGCGCTGGAAGGGGAAGACATTGCCTCCTGCGGGTGTTGCTGGAGGGAATATTGCAGCATCCGCAAGCTCTACTTCTAGTTCAAATGTAAGTGAGTTCAAGCTTGCTGAAGCTTGGAATGAAACCTGGGTGAATGGTATTAAATTCAATTTTTGCAGCTTGGTCTGGCACAAGTACAGTGTTCCTAAATGGTCCATTGCGCTTCTTCGGGCCTTCAAGGGGAAACTGCTCACCAATGATATACTGAACAAATGGGGCGTTAGTGTACCAGGTGGCTGTGTTCTCTGTGATGGCAGGAAGGAGGAGTCATCTAAACACCTCTTTTTTGAATGTGATTTTTCAAGCTACCTGATTCGACGAAGTCTACTCAAACTTGGTATTACTGCTACTATTGCTCCGAACCTAGTTGACATTGGTTCCTATTATTTAAATAATCTTGGTAACAAGACTAGTCTGAGTTTCTTGGCTAAAGTAACACTTGGTGCAATTGTCTGGCATACATGGAAGGAAAGAAACAGACGTATCTTTGAAGGGAGCAGGAAGTGTAAGACATTGCTATTTGAGGACATCGCCTCTGATATCAGAATTGCTTTACATGAGCTTGATGGAACGGATGGAACGGCGACTGACGCAATGTCAAACTGGGAATTTCGTGACAATGGATAGGACCAGTTTTTTACTTACCGATTTCACAGGCTGTATTACTTGCTTTTGTATCTGGGGAATATGTCACTGTTAGTAGGAAGTGACGGCGCTTGTGCCCTCTCCTTCCTCTAACAGTACATATGTCCCGCTGTACCTTGTAACCTACTTTTGTTTTGTTAATATTATCTTCCTTAACTTTCCATATATATATATATATATATATATATATATATATAGAGAATAATGGGTATCATACGCCATATGAGAGCCTCTCTCATACTCCCTCTCACATAAAGCACCCAAGTACAAGCCCACATGGGCTTGTACTTGGTTGTACTTGGGTGCTTTATGTGAGAGGGAGTATGAGAGAGGCTCTCATATGGCGTATGATACCCATTAATCCCATATATATATATATATATATATATATATATATATATATATATATATGTATGTATGTATTTGAAAGGTTAGAAATTTCATATATAGTAATATACAGAATACAATTAGGATCCCAACTACGAAAGAGAGGGGAGCGGACACAAGCGTCGTCACCTTCTACTTACGAAGTTAGGTCCTACAAAGAGAAAAAGTACAAGTCACACCCCCCCTCCATACATAGATCCAATACAAAGGGACCAATAACTAATTCGGCCCATGCCTCATCCATTATCTCGGATATCCCAGTTTCCAAGAGCATATGCAGCTTCCTCCTCAGGATCATTAAGGTTGTGTAGGGCAATTCTAACGTCAACTGCAATATCATCAAATACCAAGGTCTTTATCCTTTTAGAGGTGTTGAAGATGCGCTTATTACGCTCACGCCAAATGTGCCAAACTCCTGCCGCTAAAGCTGTCTTGGCAAGCTGTCTTAGGCTCCCCTTTTTCCCAAAATGCTCTAGGAAATACTTGCCAACATCTTCCAATGAATTACCAGCAGGGCTGGTCTTTCCCAATTTTAGCATCATCCTGCGCAAAACATACTTAGTGTATGGGCAAGCGAAAAATAAGTGGTTTATTGTCTCCTCCCCATCCTCACATAAAACACAGTTTGTCGCCGTATTGATACCCCATTTAGTGAGCGTGTCTCTCGTTAGTAGCTTACCCTTGAAGGCACGGAGCAGGGTGAGAGTCCACTTCAGGATGCAGTTGGAGTACCAAATTAGCTTATAAAAAGGAAATAAACTACCTTTTACTCTAGCACCCTCCCAAGCATCTCTGAAACGAAAACTTGGGCCAAGTTTCCACATCCATTGATCAGGTCCAGCGGCTAGATTGATGTGTTGAAGCATTGGTCTTATATCTTGAATTGATGCATCCTCAATCCAGGTAGAACCATTCCAGTAATCCCGCACCCTCTTACTATTAGCTCCTGTAGGAACGTGATATAGATCTTTAAGAGGCCCGCAAGGTAGCCAACTATCATGCCAAAACTGGGTGTCATTTCTGTCCCTCACTTTCCTCAGTATCAACTTCTCCGAAAATTTCCTGCAATTTAGGAGGAACTTCCACATACCAGATTGAGTTGGCGAACTTTTAGTTTCATAGAACGATCCAACCTCCGTATATTTCCTTCTCATATACTCAGGCCATAGCCCCTTTGCCTATAATAATCTCCAAGTTAGTTTAATACCTAAAGCCACATTTAGTTCTGAGAGAAGCCTGAGCCCAACACCCCCTTCAGATTTCGGTTTGCAAGAATCATGCCATGCCCAAACAGTTGATGACCCCCATATGAATTTTTTGCACATCGAGGTAAGAGAGCGAATAATAGTGGCCGGTATTTTGTAAACCTGGGACCAGAAGGATATCATGTCGTAGATCACAGTTCTCACCAGCTCAATTCGACCCGCTATAGATAACATAGAAGAAGTCCATCCACTAAGCCTTCTTTTGCACTTGTTGCTCAATTCGACGCGCTATATATATATATATATATATATATATATATGTATGTATGTATGTATGTATGTATGTATGTATGTATGTATGTATGTATATATATGTATATATGTATATATGTATGTACGTACAATCCGGAACATGGAAGCACATGTTGAACTGTAGAAGCGTATCTCAAAAGCTCATCAGGAGAATCGTGAAAGATGGGCGGTCTACCCTATTCTGGCATGACTATTGGCTGGACTGTGGGCCCCTCAAAAACATTATAGCAGTACCCCAATCTTCCTCAATGAAGACAGTGAGCGAATTCTGGGATCGGGGCGCCTGGGTGAATGACCCAGCCCTTGCACAAATTCGGCCGCATCTTTCCCAGGTGGCTCTTAAGCATGGGTTGACCGATGGTTTTGGGCGCCTAATATGACCGGCTCCAGGTCTAGTTTAAGACCAAATAGCAATGGAGAGGATTTCCACTTTAAAGATACCTGGGAGGGAGTCACCCTCCTCAGAGCTTTCAAGGGTAAGCTCCTTACCAGAGATATTATTAGCAGATGGGGGTTGAACACTCCTGTAAATTGCGTTCTATGGGGAGAGAACAACGTAGAAGATATAGGCCATCTATTCTTTAATTGCAGCTACTCAAGATATATACTAAACAGGGCCTTGCTGAAGTTGAATGTCAAAAAGCAGATTGTACCATCCCTTGCTGAGGTGGGAGAATACTACTTGTTGCATTTTAGAGGCAAGAAGACGATGAGCATGTTAGCAAAAACAACTCTCTCTGCTTTGGTGTGGCATATTTGGCGGGAGCGGAATAAAAGAATTTTTGAAAATACAAGTAGAGGGAAAACTGTCCTATTTGAGGAAATAGCAGCTGATATCAGAGTGGCTATGAGAGACCAAGATCCAGTTACTGCAGAGGAAGCTGAAGCATTATCTAGTTGGGAGTTCATAGATATAGGCTAAAATCCATTTTTGCTTTACCATTCATTCATTGTATATATTGCAGTAGGGTGGGGAATCAATATTAAAGAGTGACGGTGCTTGTGCCCTCTCCCTTTTATATTGAAACCTCAGGCCTATATACTATACTGCTATAACATTTTGCTTGACCATGATACTAACCTTCCATATGTGTGTGTGTGTGTGTGTGTGTGTGTGTGTGTGTGTGTGATTAATGGAGAAGTGCTGACAGCACTAGGAATTTTTCCAGCGCTGTCAGCGATCTAGGGTCCATCGAGTATTTTTTTTTAAAATTTTTTTGCAGGTGGTAGATATACTTGTTAGGAAGCTCCCCATAAATTTTCAGGTCGATCCAGGACCTTGCGCAAAAACTGTGGACAGTTTTGCGCAACGTTTTTGAAATCGATGAACAGAGGCTCAAACAGTGCTGGATCGACCTGAAAATTTGTGGGGAGCTTCCTAACAAGTATATCTAAAAACTGCAAAAAGAAATTTAAAAAAATCAGTAGCAACCCCAGATTGCTGACAGCCCAGAAAAAATTTCCAGCGCTATCAGCACTTCTCCATATATATATGTTTTCGAGACTCTATGTTGTGTCTATGAGCTTTCTTTATTTAAAAGTATGTACTTTATCGCTTTTATATGTCATCCCTAATGGCCCAGCATGCACAGTGGCCTGCAGAGTTATATTATTTTATTTCATCTACGATGGGTAGTATTTAGAGTCAAGGGGTCAAAGCCGTGGGTCTAAATACTGCCGCAGCCTTGTCTCTTTTTGTTTTGTATGAATACCCGTGGGAAAATACGTATTTCCTTGTATTTTGGAGAACATGGCATGACAGACAGACAGTGCCTGAATGTTGACACTCACCTCCAATGAGAATGTATATACTTATTTAAACTCACTAATTTTAACTTGGGCATCCCATGAGTAGAAGCATTGGGATCCACGGGGGCGGCGTGACGTTTGCAGCCCATGTGGCGGTTGGCCTTTCGGGCCCTTGATTGGTAAGTCAAGTCATTGTCTATGTGGTTGAAGATGTGGATGCCGACTCGATTCACAGAGACAATGCCAGATTTTTACGGGTGTTTTCTCACTACAGCAGTTGTCGAAAGATGGTTTGGTTGGAGCAGTTGACGTGATATGATATGTGTAGCTGAATGGACACTGAGTGAGCTGACCACTGGTTGAATAGGCCCCAGTCCGAGCAATTAGAGTTATGTTCGAGCTGTCTCTGGGCTGCCTCCAACATAATGAGCTCATCAGGGGGGGGGTCAGATTTGGGGTCCTACATAATCCACTCCGATGCTTAAGCCAGTCAGTGACTAGAGGAGTCTAAGGGAAACTATGGCCGATCTGTTGGAAGACAGGCTGCTAGTTATTGCGCTAAGCTATGGAAGAAATATGGAGTTAGGTGGAGCAGGTACCAGAGTGTGAAAATATGGTTGTCAGAGAATGTCTGGAAGAATGTCTATGGAATTATGTGAGAATCTGTCAGAAGCCATTATCTCGTTGTCTGATAAGCTACTTATAGGCCGCGGACGTTAGCTGGTAACATCTTATCTTTTATGGCGCTTTATTTTTTTGGCCTGATTTGTCGGTATTGAAGACGAGCTAACGGTTGGTCATTGAATGTTGGATTATAAGCTGACACATTAACTGAAGGAGCCCAACGGTCAGTCGAGCTGTCTTCTTGAATGAGGAAATAAGTGGTCGCATGTTAGGGCCTTTAGATTGCTGGACCAAAGCAGCGGGCTTTACTGGACTTGTCTGCTCGAAATAAATAACTGAGCTGTCGTTGGGCCGGACCAATGCTGTAGAGAAATGATGTATCATGTCCGTCCCCCGGGGTTGGGCATTGGAACCAATGAACACAGTTCAGGTTTGTATTTGTCTTCTAAAGGACTTGGTCATCAAGTTATTAACTTAGTTTTAATTAAGTCGTTATTCGTATTCTATTTCGAATAAAATGCATAGCACCCTTATGGACCTTTAGATCACATCCAAAGGTGGATGCATATTACTTGTTGGAGAGTGATTCTAAAGGTGATAGACTATAAATAGTGGTCTCTACTCTCTCTCCCCCCTAAATATACCAATTGAAGCCAAGAGAATTTAGTTACCAAAAGATCTAGATCATATAAATTACCATTACTGTAACGGACCGTATACATCAGTACGCGTATTTTCTATTTTAAGTATTTTTATTATTAAAATAATTCTAAATGTATTTTTAAATGAGTTTATGTGATTCTAAAATGGTTTGTCTGGTTTATAATATCAAAAATATTTTCCAAACAATTATAAAAAATATTTTGTATCATTAAAATAGTTATAGCATATTTTAGTAATTTTAATTATTATCAAATATTTTAAATGGTTTATATGATATTTTCTATTTAAATATCACTATGTAGTCTTATTAATTATTTTTCTATGTAAATACTATCAAAATAATTTTAAACTTTTATAAATATGATTCTGATGTGAATGGATATTACTGAGTTAGTTAGGATCACGGCTTATCTTATAGATACGACCGTATCTATTGTATATCTCTGTATGCTCCTCCTCTACTATAAATAAAGAGCTAGGGGTTCCTCCACCATATGATGACTCATAACACATTATCAGCATAATTCTCTAAATAGAAATTCCACACAAATACCGATCATTGCGAAAGTGAAGGAAATGCAGGAAATCCACGTGCACGGCGTCATCTACATCAAACGGGCGTCGTCATCCACGCGTAGGCTTCGTTCAACTGTCGCTAGGTCTAGAGGACGGATCTAGAGGTACTTCTCGCTAAAATGTAATTTTTATCATGCGCATGATAGTTTCTCCATAGACCTCGCAAGATCGGAGTGGAAATAGGGCTAATCGTCCAAATTGGCGATTTTTATCGTCTAAAAATCATGATTTATCATGTTTTAATCTGATAAATAAAGTAAAAATAATGTTTTTATCCCCCCATGGCTTCGCCGACGGCCTTGCTGCCGGCCGCCGCTGGAAACCACCGCCCCGAAGGCAGACCCCCAACCCCACCCACCCTCAGCATTTTCTGACGTTGTTCACGCCCCCCGCAGAGGAGGGGGCCGCCGTCCTAAAACCCCCCGCCCTCGGCAGGGGTACCTCTGTCCCACCCCCCGCTCATAGCAGAGGGGACACTGCTACCCCTGCCTCCCGACGCGGGCCGCCTTGACGAACTGTGCCCCAACCTCCCTCACCTCCCGACGAGGGGGCTATCGCACGGGTCCCTCCCCGACCACGCGTCGGCGGGGCAAACCCCGACTCCCTGCCTACCCTACTTCGGCACTGAAGGGGGGCGACGGTGGCAACCCTAGCCGCCGCCCCCTCCTCTCTCTTGCTAAACAATTTGGGTCGCAGGCCCATGTGGCAACAAAACGAAAAAAAACTGTAAAAATCTCTGTGGGCCTGAAGCCCGTAGCCAAGCTGCGAGCCTCAGGCCCGCATGGCAGAAATTTTGAACAAAAAATCAACATACCAAGCTGCGGGCCTGAAGCCTACAGCCACACTGTGGGGTTCAGGCCCGCAGCCAAGCTGCGAGCCTCAGGCCCGCATGGCAGAAATTTTGAACAAAAAATCAACATACCAAGCTGCGGGCCTGAAGCCTACAGCCACACTGTGGGTTTCAGGCCCGCAGGCTGATTTTTTGAAAGAAAAAATCAGATCAGTTATTAAAGGGGGATGGGGCTAAAATATGATTAAAAAGGCTTTTGGGGGCCTAAAAATTACATAAAAATCATGATAAAATGTGGGACTGATATGGGACATTAAGATGACATCTGGGGATTTTTGGGGGTTTGTTGGGGTAAATAAAAAGGAAAAATCCTTCCTTTTCGTGAAGAACATGTCAATTTGGGCTCTTTTCCAACTCTTTTGAATAATCCCAACATGCACAACTTTTTGCATTATATGATGCCATTTTAGGATCATAATTATATGCTCTGCCTCATTATTAAAAGGCTTATTCTGTGGATAAATGATGTCCCCTAGATTTGTGCAATATATAAAGTCAGACGGGGATATCAGAATTAAATATTTGTAACCGCAAGCGCACGGTGTTGTAGTGTGGCTTGGGGGTCGAACACGGGGAGGCGTGTGATGTGCTTGTGATCTAACAAGAACCGGATCACTCGGGGGGTGAGCTAGCCCTATCGCTTGGTGGGTTGTCACGATATGAAACTACGGAAAGGTATAAGATATAAAAAGTAACACAGGACTTTGGTTTCCACCCTATCATGGGTTCTCTCTATTACGACCGACGGATAGGAATACGATTGGATTCTAGGGTTTAGTGGTGAGACGTTGCCTCTAATAGCAGTCCTAGCGTCCCATAGGCCCGATATTCCGGTCGATGCCCATGATGATGCACTAGGTCTACCGGGTTTGGACGGTGGGCATTCCCATGTCCAACACCGACCGACTCCGGGAGCACTAAGCTTGCAACGATTGCTACTGACATTTCATCATGCCATTCCCATGCGCTAGGAATCAATGTCTACGCTAGGGGTGTGAGCTGTGGCTAGTGGATCAAACTTCCGTTTTATTTTCCCTTGGCCCGATGGTCAGGGGCGGTCTTTATCCCGCCAATGACAATAAAATGTCCCGCGTAACCATCCAAATCCCTATATCCTATCGAAACCCTAATCATATGGTCGTTCTAGGGAGAACCCACGAAAGGGCTTCCACCAATGTCCCAGATTATGAAACTACTCACTAATCATTGCAAGAGATTCAATAACACAAATATTAGCCATAGAAATGAAGATCAAGCAATAGAATACTAGAGCAGATGGTATTAAAAATGCAATATCAAAGTATTAGAAGGATCAAAGAACTTACAAAGCAAGTTTAATTGAAAGCAGCCAAAAACCCCTAAAAACAGTTAAGAAAATGCGATCCTCGTCTTCTAGGAAACCTAGGGCTATATATACATTCTGGCAAGATGCCAGGGAATATTCCCATAAGAAGACAAAAATAAAAGTCCAACCGATCGGTTGAAACATCAACCGATCGGTTGAGACGAACGTTGACTGGGTCTTCAGCTTCGAGATACTTCACCCGATCACTGAACCGATCGGGTGAAGTCATTGGATTCTTGAGCTCGTGGAGAAACGTTACCGGTGACCCGATCGGTTGACAAGTCAACCGATCGGGTGGAGTTCGGCTCAGAAAACAGAGAGTACTGTCGCGACTAGCCGATCTCTGAACCGATCGGTTGGGATTTGCCTCATTGTTGCTCCTCGTCGTGTCTGATACATGTGCACGAACCGATCAGGTGGGTCTGTCCACCCGATCGGTTGAGGGCTGATTCATGATATGAATTGATGTATGGCCCTCAGGATCTCGTGCGACTCCTCCCATTGCTTCGGTGACTTATGATATGGGCTATATATGTCCCCTGCACTGGCAATCTCCTGCAATAGCACACAAATACAAAGAAAGTGAAAAGGAACTAAAAATCACAAAAGAATAGATACAAAACAATAGAAAACAACGGGAAATCATGGAGAAGACGTGCGTGAATATATAAAATATAAACGCACGTCAAAATCCCCCAAGCTGAACCCTTCCTCGTCCTCGAGGAAGACGAGTAAGAATATGAGCTCGGAGGGAAAAATAGAAAGGAAGAAACAGAAAAAGAAAGCGAAATCCTAGATCACCCGTCAGAGCCAACGAAAACCAACACGTCACACTAAGCAAGCTTACGATAAACATATCACTAAACCCATGAATATGAGTCCATACAAGTGTCGTGGGTACATGCGGTGAAGTACGAGTGAGTGAAGTCGTGAGCTAGCAGACAGTGTAACTATCTAAATTGTGCAATAAAGCTCCATATACACATACCCAAGGAATGACCCAAATATCGATTCAATTCGAATTAGCGGTGAATAATAGCTCAAGCATGCATGAGAATAAAGTAGGAATAGAAGCATATCATGTGTCGGGGACTCTACTACTAGGAACTAGGGATTCACCACACGATCGCCTAGATGATCGCTAGAAAGCTCCTATGCCAAGTGTGTTCGAAAACGAAGGGGGTTGAGTAGGTGTGGAGTAGAGCACTTGGTGCAAATTCTCGCCTTCCCTTTATTCATGGCGGGAGGAGTAATATTCACATCATGAATTTTTTTGGGTTTTTGGGTATTTGTATATTTTTTGGATTTTTGCTATACATATTTTTTTCTTTTCTCTTTTTTTTGGAAGTGGGATAATGAAAAGTGTGCACTCCCCCAAATGGGAGAACGATGCACGACGAGGGGATCTGCACCAAGTAAAACAAAAAAGAATTCAAATTCTAAACACTTGGTAAAAGAAAATTTTTTCGCTATCAGAACATAAGCAAAATGGGTTATCCTAGTCCTATTGGTAGAGTCCCGACACATGCAATTTGTAGCGTAATATATATAGATTATTCTTGCATAAAGAAGCAGACAGTGGAGGCATATACCACCTATTCGAAATTGAAGCATAATAGTCTAGGGGTCAACCAAGGATAGCCATATAAAACAAAATCACAACGTAGAAGCTCACAACTAGCTATTCACAACACACAACTCACACAAAAGAAAAGTGAACCCACGGAGCATAAAATTCTATAGGACTCGACTTCCTAGGGTTAGTGAAAGTGATTATCGTAGCTAAGCTAAGTGTGTGTGGTTCCATGGCAGTTGATCATGTGGGGTCATCTCTAGGAGAGGGAGAAAAAAAGAAGGAAAGAAAAAGAAAAACACGATAAAAACGACTCAAAATGGGAAATAGACAAGATTGACGCACGAAGTGCGACTCCCCCAAGCTGATCATTGCATTGCCCTCAATGCAATAGAAGTAAAAGCGAGAGGGCAACGATGGATGGGAGGGAAGTATGCACCGACAACGAAAAGGGAAAAATATGAAACACACACAAAACGAGACGTAGAAAAATAACGAAAATAAATATCGAAACCAACTATACAAAACACATACACATGAACACACAAAACAAACACACGACAATGGACATGACACGACAACAATCACACAAAAAATTTGATTTCTCCCAAGCTGATCATGACAATGCTAGAAAGAATATATGATCAAGATGAATCGGAAAAAGCTGGCTAGGGGGAAAATCAGAAAAAAGAAATCAAAGTACAGGAGTGGTGTGCACCTCATCCTCATCGGAAGAGGCTGTAGTGATGCGGCATGGATGCAAATTTTATTCAAAGAAAAGAAATTAATCCTAATATGATCCTCTCGCTGCCGAGAGGAGACGAGTTTATTCAAGTCTAGACTAGAGAGCGGTAAAATTTTTTATACTACTAGATTTAGATGCACCTGAGCAAACGGTGGATCTACGATCTGAAGCAGAGCGAGAAGCTGCTCTTCCTGTTCTTTCTGTGGCTCCGCCAATGTTCTGATGCCACGAACACCAACGAACTCTAGCAATGCATCCTCCAGCATTCACACAAGGACTCCACCTGTACCCTGTAGAGAATAGGATACATCAGTTTGCTGCAAAAATTTTACCCTCATAATAAAAGCATTCCAAAGAGGATCGTCTATAGAAATATATGAAATAAATAGTTATGGACGATACTTCCCTGGAAATAATTCAATATCATCTTGTGCTGTGATAGCTATCTCTGTGGTGTCCTCTCTCAGCTGCTCAGGTAAATATGGATTACATGTGTGGACTTCCTTGACAGGTTCGCTTAGATATGACACGTCCAAGCATACCTCCGATACATAATCGTGCGTGTGCTGGATAAGGTACAACGTGTCAAGAATATCTGAATCAAAATAAATATCAAATGGAATACATAATTCAGAAATGGAGTGGGTAGAAATATCTCCCTGGATGGGAGCAATAAGCTCTGTGGGATAGTCCTCGGCGTCAGTGGAAGGAGAGGTGGCTGTGGAAACTCTAATGGAGGAGGGTAGTGCTCGGGATCCTCATGAATGGCTGTGTCCTTGCCTCGATGCACGACCTCCTCGTCGATAAGCTCAGGCTCCGCATGTAAGGCTTCCTCTAAAGCATTGTCTGGCTCCACATGGTGCTCTTTTGCCTCCTCATCAACTATCAATATAGGCTCTCTCTGGAGTGGTAATGTTGGCTGCTCATATGTGTAAACTTGTGGGGATGTATCATGCGGAGGAGAATGCCCGTAAGCGATCCAACAATGTAGTCTACTCCTCAAAATATCAAGACTGACATGGACATCGTCCTCAATTGTTCCTACAGCCGAAACATGTTTCATAACAAAATCTGCAAAGCGTAGCTCAAATGCATAGTCTATGGTAACGCTAGCTGAACCGGTGAATCTCACAGACTCCAAGAGGCCCTCCAATAAGTTCTAAAATGTGCCCTCCTCTGGCGGCGCATATGATTCAATTTATGCTCCCCCATTGTCTCTTCATCATCCACCCTTCATATGCAATAGCTGTGTCGTAGGATATGGGATTGACGTGGCACATTCTGGCTCCGGCAATATGGCTGGCGACTCTTGCCCATAAGATGAAGAAGCAGAAATGATATCTTTGGAGATCATTGCAGCCTGAAGCAGGAGCGCATTGAATTCGGGCTCTCTCTTTACCAATTCCAATTGAAAATCACCCCTTTCAATCTTGGCTTGCATTTCAATCCGATGTGCAAGCATCTCATCAAGAAGGTGATCTCCCATCTGAGCACTCTCATCAAAATAATATTGTCCCATTTGAGCACTCTGATCAAAATAATATTCTCCCATCTGAGCACTTTAATTAAAATCTGTGGTCCACATAGTGTAATCCATACTACCTGATCAACAAAGATACATACCTGGAGAAAAATATCAGTGACACAAAAGAATATAGAAATGATAGTGATGGTGGCGAGGGTGAAAATTCTCCGGTAATAGTCTACCAACGCTCCACAACGAATATGTACAATATGTACATGTAAAATTAAAAAGGGTGAAGAATGTGAAAATTATCACGGGGTAAGGATGTGAGCTAGTCTCGAGGGATTACTAGGTCCTAAATGAAAACAAGAATGTTGCCTCCCCGGTAACGGCGCCATAAAGCTTGACGTCCCCTTGATTTGTGCAATATGTAAAGTCGGACGGGGATACCAGGATTAAATATTTGTAACCGCAAGCACACGGTGTTGTGGGTCGAACAAGGGGAGGCGTGTGATGTGCTTGTGATCAAACAGGAACCGGATCACCCGGTGGGTGAGCTAGCCCTACCGCTTGGTGGGTTGTCACGATATGAAACTACGTAAATGTATAAGATATAAAAAGTAACCAAGGACTCTGGTTTCCACCATATCATGAGTTCTCTCTGTTACGACCGACGGATAGGAATATGATCGGATTCTAGGGTTTAGTGGTGAGACGTTGCCTCTAATAGCAGTACCTAGCGTCCAATGGGCCCGATATTCCGGTCGATGCCCAGGATGATACGCTAGGTCTACCCGGGTTCGGACGGGAGGTATTCCCATGTCCAACACCGACCGACTCCGGGAGCACTAAGCTCACAACGATTGCTCCCGACATTTCATCCTGTTATTCCCACGCGCTAGGAATAAATGTCTACGCTAGGGGTGTGAGCTGTGGCTAGAGGATCAAACTCCCGTTTTATTTCCCTTTGGCCCGACGGTCAGAGGCGGTCTTTATCCTGCCAATGACAATAAAACGTCCCGCGTAACCATCCAAATCCATATATCCTAGCGAAATCCTAATCCTATGGTCGTTCTAGGGAGAACCCACGAAGGGGCTTCCACCAATGTCCCAGATTAGGAAACTACTCACTAATCATTGCAAGAGATTTAATAACACAAATTTCAGCCATAGAAATAAAGATCAAGCAATAGAATACTAGAGCAAATGGTATTAAAAACGCAATATCAAAGTATTAGACAGATCAAAGAACTTACAAAGCAAGTTTAATTGAAAGCAGCCAAAAACCCTAAAAACAGTTAAGAATATGGGATCCTCGTCTTCTGGGAAACCTAGGGCTATATATACATTCTGGCAAGATGCCAGTGAATATTCCCAGAAGAAGACAAAAATAAACGTCCAACCAATCGGTTGAAATATCAACCGATCGGTTGAGACGAACGTTGACTGGGTCTTCAGCTTCTGAGATACTTCACCCGATAACTGAACCGAGCGGATGAAGTCGTTGGATTCTTGAGCTCATGGAGAAACGTTACCGGTGACCTGATCGGTTGACAAGTCAACCGATCGGGTGGAGTTCGGCTCAGAAAACAGAGAGTACTGTCGCGACCAACCGATCTCTGAACCGATCGGTTGGGATTTACCTCATTGCTACTCCTCGTTGGGTCTGATACATGTGCACGAACCGATCGGGTGGGTCTGTCCACCCGATCGGTTGAGGGCTGATTCATGATATGAATTGACGTAAGGCCCTCAAGATCTCATGTGACTCCTCCCGCTGCTCCAGGGACTCATGATATGGGCTATGTATGTCCCCTGCACTGGCAAGAAAGTGAAAAGAAACTAAAAATCACAAAAGAATAGATACGAAACAACGAAAAACAACGGGAAATCACGGAGAAGACGTGCGTGAATATATAAAATATAAACGCACGTCAATAAAATAATATTCTGTTGTGCAATATTAACTTAATAATTAGGAAGATCCCACGACCGCTCTGCCGTTAGTCACCTAACCTAACGGTGTATGACGTTGTCAGTGGTCCAATAATTATTAAGTATTCAAATTGTTTATCCTTCTGTGAATATGATGACTGTAATGAAAATGTCTTTTCAAAATGTCTGCTGAAAATGTTTAATGAGCGTAAATTTTTGCATGGATGGCTAATTTTGGTTTTGATCGGCTGTTTAAGTCACACATTTTACTTTTCCTGCACTTTTCTTTTCCTTTTGAGAGAAATTGTAGTGAGGAAATTATATAATGTCCAAGACCGACGACTACTTTTCATGGAGACGGAGGCCACACTTGAAGCTGAAGATTTTATAAATGGGACACATAGGGTTTCCAAATTTGTAATCTCTTTTTTTGCTTTCATTTGTGTAATATGGATTGTAATATGGACTTTGGACTCTATTTTTTATGTGGGACTAACCGATCTACGCAATTAGCTCTTCAGTTAAAAATTGCCTTCGCATGAAAATGTTTAATGTATAAATTATTAATTCATGCAAATTTGTGTTCTGCTTGATAAAATGGCCAAAATCACAAGTGTCGATTTCAAAGTGCTGGATGCTTCAGGAAGAAATTATCTGAGATGGAAGCTCGATGTGAAATTTCACCTGCGGGCTAAGTCCCTCATTTCAGTTGTGACTAAACATGAAAATGTAAGAGATATAGAAAAGGTGCAAGCCATTATCTATATTTGTCGCCATGTAGAAAAGACCCTAAAGGCTGAATACCTTACGGTCGAAGATCCACTTGAGCTGTGGACTGCCCTTGAGGATAGTATAAACATCAGAAAGATGTTATACTACCAAGTGCATGATATGAGTGGGAGAACCTGAGACTGCAGGACTTCAATTCCATAGCTGTGTACAACTCAGCTCTTTTTACCATCACCTCACGCCTGAATTTGTGTGGTGAAAAGGTCTCAAGATCGCTTGCTGGAGAAGACGTACACGTCTTTTCACGAGAAGGATGCGATACTGATGCAGCAATACCGTGAACAAAAGTTCACCATGTATTCCGAGATGCTGTCATGTTAACTCATGACTGAACAAAACAAAGAGCTTCTCCTCGCCACTCATAACATGCGCCCCTGGCACTGTCCCCCTCCCAGAAGCTCACAATGCATCTTCTTCTAAAAAGAAGAGAGACAACAAAAGAAAAGAAAGACCTCAGAAGGGGGACAAAACAATGGGGACAGAACAATGGGGCCAGAGGCCAAGTCCAGCAGCGAAGAAATGAAGGGAGGCGAAAGTTCACTTGGCGCAGACAAGACAACAACAGAAATGAAGCACCCCCACCAAGAGGGAATGGGAAGACTAGTGCCATAGATGTGCCATGAATGGACACTAGTCTAGAGTGTGCAGAATTCCTTGGCATCTCCAGGAATTGTATAGAGAGAACATGAAAAAGAAAGCTGAAACAAACCTGGTGACCTCTAATGCTCCAGTCAAGTTTATAGCTGACGACTTCGAAACAGATGACCTGCTTGATTAGCCTCTATTTTTATCTTAGCAATTTGTTTTGAGAACATTTTATGTTATGAGAGCATTTGAATTATTTAATTTTTTTATTGAAAAATTTGATTATGTTCCTGAAATGCAAATGTTTTAGTCATCTTTTATAGATGGATCTCTCTCATGACTGCTTAGTAGACTGTGCTTCAACACATACGATGCTTCAGTATAAATGCTATTTTCATAGCATTATACCATATAAAAGCCCTGTAAATACAATTTCAGGGCCATCGAGTATAATTGAAGGTTCTGGGAATGCAACTTTGTTGCTCCCAAATGGAACAAAAATTAAAATAAAGGATGCACTATTCTCTCTGAATTCCAACCGAAACTTACTAAGTTTCAAGGAGATCTGTTTAAACGGATTCCATTTGGAAACACCAAATGTAAACGAAAAAGAATTACTGTATGTAACGTCTTAAGAAAAAGGCGTAAAATCCATACTTGAACGTTTTGAGAGCCTTTCATCAGGCCTTTACCATACAAAGATTCGGAGAGAGGAAGCTAATTTGACGGAGCACCTGAAGTGCCCGACATCAGCCAAGTTTTTACTTTGGCATGATAGACTTGGCCACCCTGGATCTGTGATGATGCACCGCATCTTATCTCAATCCCATGGTCATAACCTGAAGAACCAGAAGATTCTTCAGAAGGGAGAATTCTCTTGCATCCCCTGCTTCAAGGGGGAAATTAATAATAAGGCCATCACAACTAAAAGTGGATATCGAATCTCCAAGCTTCCTCGAAAGAACACAAGGAGACTTATGTGGACGTACACACCCCTTTAGTGGGCCATTTCGGTACTTTAGGTACTGATTGATGCATCCTCAAAATATTCATATGTGTGTCTACTATCGACCCGTAACTTAGCTTTTCAAAAGCTATTGGCACAAATAATAAAGTTGCGAGCGCATTTTCCAGACAACCAAATAAACAAAATACGTCTGGATAATGCTGGAGAATTTACCTGCCGATCATTTCAAGAGTATTTCCAGGCAACATGATTAGAAATTGAACATCCAGTGTCGCATGTTCATACCCAGAACGGGTTGGCAGAGTCACTGATAAAAAAGCTCCAATGGATTGCGCATCCATTGTTAATGAAATCCAGTTGTCGGTGGATGCATGGAGACATGCAATTCTGCATGCTGCACCGTTAATAAAAATAAGACCCTCTGGAGGTCAGAGTCTCTCTCCAATGCAACTTGCATATGGAGTGTCACCAAACATTTCTTATTTTAGAATCTTTGGTTGCACAATTTACATCCACATTGCACCACCACAGAGGACAAAAATGGTTCCTCAATGTTACCTAGGTATCTGTGTAGGGTTTGACTCACCCTCAATTATAAGATACCTAGAACCCCAAACGGGGGACACATTTAAGGCACGTCTTGAAGACTGTGATTTTGACAAGATAATTTTCCCCAAAATGGGCCCAGACACTGAGAAATCTGGTGCGAAGCAAATCATAACGTGGGATATAAAAAGTTTGACCCATTATGATCCGGTAACAAAACAATGTTAAGATGAGATCCTGAAGATCCTCCATAAATAGAACACTGTTCACTGATTACCGGACTCATTTACTGACAACCAGAAGATTGTCAAATCACACATCCCTGTTATAAATACTCTAGTTAGGATTGACATCCCCGAGAATGGATGCAATCCACTAGCAGCTGAAGTGGCTGCACTTCAATAGAAAAGAGGCAGACCATAAGGCTCCAATGATAAAAATCCAAGAAAAAGAAAAATATCCAGAGACCTTGGGACGATACCCCTACCGAGAAATGAGCTCATGTCCATACCCTCACCCCTCCCGGAATCCACTACAGAGGGACTGACGGGAGAAACAGAAATATCATTAAATTATGTACGTACAGGGGAGGTGTTGGACAGAAAGAGTAAAGTAGTCGACGATGACTTTGCATTTCATATTGCTATTCACGTCACCGGAAGCGACGATGATCATGATCCACATTCCGTTATTGAATACAAATGTAGAAATGATTGGCCAAAGTGGAATCAAGCAATAGAAGCTGAGCTGGACTCGCTTAAGAAATGCAAAGTCTTTGGGCAAATAGTCCAGAAACCTACTAGTGTCAAACCTGTAGGATACAAATAGGTATTCGTGAGAAAAAGAAATGAAAAATAATGAGATCGCACGCCACAAAACAAGGCTTGTAGCGCAAGAATTTTCCCAAAGATCGGGTGTTGACTATGAGGAAACGTACTCCCCAATCATGGATGATCGCGCCTTATTTTACAACTTTTTATGCATGTTTTCATGTCATTTCTATCGCCCATATTGTATTTTCAACGATTATTCGACGATACCGTGTTGCTTTTCACTATTTCTTGCTTTTGTCGCATTTCAGGAGATATGGAGCGATTTGGAGCAAAAATGAGATCAAAGCACTTTTGCGCACACCAGAGCGTCACCCACAGCTTATTTGAGGAGTTAGTAGCGCTAGAAGATGAGCGGAAGAGAAAGAAATTCAATAGAATCGACGAGAATGCGAGGAGGAGAAGAAAAAAGCCCAGAAGCAGCTTACTCGGTCGAACAGAGAGTTCACTCAGCCGAGTAACAGGCTGCGTTCGGCCTAGTGAAACGGATACGCACAGCCAATTTTCAAAGTTCCCTCGGCTGAGCAAGAAAGTCTACTCGGCCGAGTGAGAAAGCTCACTCGTCTGAGTAGAGCATGGATTTTCTTCCGAGAAGAGGCCAAGTTACTGGAAATTTTGAGAAGCCTACTCAACCGAGCAAGATTGATTACTCGGTCGAGTAAAGAAGCATACTCGCCCGAGTCAGTTAGAGCGACATAGCCCCGAAACCCCCAAACTTTCTGTCTTTTATTGGGTCTGTCACTCGGCCGAGTGACTTAGGTCACTCGGCCGAGTGAAGCAGTCCGACTGCTACGCAAATCGGGATTTCTGGGCTGCGCAGGGGCAAATCTGTCAGGATTTTTTGGACGAATTTGGCTTGTATTTAAACCTAGTTTTGTCCCTATTTTTAAGAGGAGACTTCTATTATTTTTTGACGGCTATTTCTTTTGTAAATCTCAACTGGAGATCATAGGCGACAATTTTGGTTTGTTCTTTCTTGCTAAAACTCTTTTTTTTATGAATTGTCCCTTCTCTACAATGAATTGTGCTATGATCTATTACTTTATTTCTGAGATTTTCATGATGATTTGTGAGTAGTTCCGTCGTTCTAGGGCATGGGGATGAACCATATGGACCCGATCTTTGAATTGTGATGAATGAATAGAATTGTTGCTAGGATTGAAGAAAGGTTAGGTTTTGATTTTTTTTTTGCGATTAGCTAGGAATTTCCATCGATTGGGATTTACAAGAGATTGGATCCCAATTGATGGAAAGGACTAGATATTCGACTTATGTTTATAATCGAAATTATCTAGATTTGGTTTGCAAGAGATTGGACCAAAGCTACGATTTTTATTATAAATCTATACTAATATTCGTTTGCAAGAGATTGGACGAATACGAACTATCATAACCTAGGTCGTAGCTCGAGTTTGCAGGAGAGTGGATTCGAGTTACGATTGAATGATGATGTCGATCTTCACGCTAGTGGCTTAGGTTAGGGTTTGCACGAGAGTGGGCCCTAATCTAGGTTGGTATAGACCGGCAATAGCGAGAGAGCATGAGCTTGGTTCTACATTAAGTTGCGTAGTTCACCTACATTCAAGCTCTACAATATTAATATTCATTATCCACAAGGATAAGAAACGGTCCGTAGTGGGGATTTCCTATCCCTAGACGCTTTATTATATTGAATTCTATTTGCTAATTGAACGATTGTTATATTACCATCCAAACTATTCTTATTCCATCAATAGCTAGGTGATCAAAGTAGGATACTGTCAATTGTCCTCCCTATGTTCGATACCCGCTCGCCACTACGCCGTATGCTTGCGGTAAAACTACAATCATTTTTTGGTTGTGTATCCGGGCGTGATCAAGTTTTTGGTGCCGTTGCCTGGGAGGCGACGGTACTTTAATTTCTTTACTTTGTTGTTTCTTTTTATTTTTATTATTTTTACCTTTTATTTCTCTATCGTGCTAACAATTCTATCGAGACTGTCTTTTTCTGTGCGTGTACACGAGATCAAAGGCACATCAAGAAGACATATTATTTGATCCCGAGATCAAGCGTACGGCAAGAGACTTAGGGCCGAGAGGATAATTTTTATAGAGGAAAATCATATGACCGCTCCGGAGATGCCAGAGGAGTTGGCAGCACGCGTGGCTAGGCTTGTCTCTATCCGAGATAGGCTAAGGCCTAAGACTACTTCTACTACCTCGTCTATTGTGATGCCGGAGTTGGCGGCGGATAAGAACCTCGAGCTTAAAACGGGACTTGTGGTGTTGATGCAACAAGACACATTTCATAGGAACTCCCAAGAGAACCCACACTACCATCTACAGTTGTTCTTGTCTAAATGTGCTACTTTTCAGATGCCCGGCATGTCGGCCGACGCTATTCGGTTGTGCCTCTTTCCATTTACTCTTCGAGACAAAGCATTGTATTGGTTAAGGATGCAAGCGGAGGGGATCTTCACTACATGGGATGAGTTGGCGAGCGCATTTTTTAACAAATTCTACCCACCATCCAAGACCGTCAAGATAAGGAGTGCTCTCATGTCCTTCAAGCAAAGACCACAGGAAACTCTATTTGAGGCATGGGAGCATTTCAAAGATCTCCAACACCAATGCCTCCATCATAGTGTTGAAGCATGTGAGCTTGTGCATAGTTTTTACAATGGATTGCAACAGGACACCAAGCAAATAATCGATGCAACCGCTAATGGAGCCATATTATCTAAGACACCGAATGATGCTACGGCCCTACTTGAGGAGATGGCCTCGAATAACCAACAATGGGACGACGAGAGAGGACATTCTTCGTCATCCTTGAAGCCGCCAAGTATTTATGAGGCAAAGGCCGTAGCGGAGCTATCTACGAAGTTTGATTCTCTCCACAAGGTAGTGGAGAGATTGGAGAGGTTGATTAGTGAGCCGCATGGGACCCCCACTGTTTCTACACCAGGGGGAAGTATGAGCGATTGGCAAGACCAAGCTCAACTTATGTTCGTTGGAGGAGAGCAAGGAGAGGGAGCTATATAGCAAGTCCAATATGTTGCGGGAAACACCGGTTATTGGGCAAACAAGTCAACGAGAAATCACAGGGGATTTTTATATGCTAATAATGATGGAGCCTTAAATCCACCACCGCAACAACCTCAAGCTCGGCCTCCACAACAACCGCAATATCAACCGAGAGGGCCTAAACAACAAAACTTCCAACCGAGGCAACAAGCGGGACCATATAGACCTCCGGGGTACAATCAAGGGTGGAGAGCACCTAATCCACCACAAGCACCGCCGAAGTCGGACCATGAAGCAAGGGTCGAAGAATTTTGGCCAAACAAAAGAAGGTAAATGCTAGATTGACAGCCCAACAAGACTCTCTCAACTCCGTCGTGGCACAATTATCGGAGCAGCTAGCATTGCTTAATAAGAATACTCAGCAATTACCGGCACAACCGAAACCAAACCCACGGAGCAATACCGGCCACATCAATGCGGTGGTGGTGGTAACTACTAGGGGCGGGAAGGACACTACTCCCGCCATGATTCAAACCAAGGAGCCGGGGGAAGAAATTTTGGATGACAAGGAGCCGGTAAATGAGGAGGAGTGCCTAAAGGAGCCAAAAGACGGTGAAAATTCTGAAATTGTGAAGCCACGTGAGGAGCGCAACTATATGCCACCGGTACCCTTCCCACAACGGTTGGCAAGGGCAAATATTGAGAAGCGGCTCGCCAAATTTCTGGAGTACTTGCGAGGAGTGAGCCTAAATATCCCTTTCTTGGACGCTATTATAGAGATCCCGTCTTACGCCAAGTTCCTAAAAGACTTGATTTTGGGAAAGAAGCGAAAGGAGAAGATAATGCTCGTCGAGCAAGGCACATGGTTCACCCGGAAGGAGAAGGAGCCTACAAAATTTAAATATCCTGGAAGCTTCCTCATTCCTTGCACGCTTGGAGGAGTCCCGTTATAAAAAGCTTTGGTAGATTTGGGAGCAAGCGTGAGCCTAATGCCCCTAACAATGTTTAAGAAATTGAATACGGGGACCGACCTAAAGCCGACAGACATGAGAATACAACTCGCAGACGGTCGGGTCACTAGGCTGATGGGAATCGTGGAAAACATCCCGATCCAAGTACCGGGAGAAATTTGCTTGCCGTGCGACTTCATGGTAATAGATATCAAGGAGGAGGGCGATACGTCACTAATTCTTGGAGGCCCCTTCTTGGCCACTGCCGGAGTGATAGTTGACATGAGAGAGGGCACGTTGTCTTTGAACGTCAGAAACATTGAGGTCGAACTTTACATTCCTAAGGCAATGAAGCACATGCCTTGGACGGAGGACGTCGATTACGTGGACCTCCTAGACGAGGTCATTGATGATGCTATGCCATATGCTATCGGCGCCTTGCACATTGACGACTTCGAAGAAGGCCAATCTTCTAAAGATGGAGAAATGTTGGGAGACCCGTCGGATCATTCTATGGTTGATGACAAAGACGACACTGATGTCGCAAGAATTAGAGAGCTATGCAAGCTCTCCACGGAGAAAAATGCAAAGAAAGCTCCACCGGACAAGAAATTGTCGTCGCCGGAAAAGAAAAAGAACGGGAAAAGCTCAAGCTTGGGGGACTCGTCCCCCATTACCACCCATGATGAAGGGGAGCCGAGGAACGTCCATGAACAACAAGAATTAAATCCAAGCGGCCTTCCCGGCAAGTTTGACACGCGCATCTCACATGCGCCAAATATCGAGCATTAAATGAGAATCTTAAGGGGTCGAGCTCAAGACCTTAAACGAGCGCTTGTCGGGAGGCAACCCGACGGTTTTATCTTATTTTTAGTTGAATTTTCCATTTTACTTTTGTTTTAGATCTTTTTTAGTGTTTAGAGTCAAGAGTCGATGAAATTCCAGACAACGGGCTCTATTTTTCATGACAGGAGATGGAGAACAAGGAATCATTTGAATGGAGGATGACCATGGCGAAGGAGAGCGCTCCAGGTATGCGCTCAGCCCTCAGGAGGAGGAAGGAACTGACGGGGAGACGAAAAACAGAAAGTGGAGCAAAACAGAGAGTTGGAGCTAAAAGCAGCAGGCCACTCGGCCGAGTGACTTAGTCGTTCGGCCGAGCAAAGAACCTACTCGGCTGAGTAAGGTACTGATCAGGGAAGATCCTAAAAACTACTCTCTGTAATTTATATGCCACTCAGCCGAGTGACTTAGTCACTCGCCCGAGTGACTTAGTCACTCGCCCGAGTGAATCAGACACTCTTTAGCACTTAAAAGCTCTGAGTAGCCTTGTTACTCGGCCGAATGATATTTGTCTACTCGGTCGAGTGGTAAGATCTACTCGCCCGAGTCGCGACTTCTGTTGAATAATTTCGAAAAAAAATTTTACTGTACCACTCGGCCGAGTGACTTAGGCCTTATAACTTAAACGACGCCGGCTCAAATCCCAAAAAACTCAAAATTCCCCAATTTTTCCCGAGCGCTCTTCGACTTCCCCAAGCCTCGCCCAAACAACCCTTCCCTTTGCTCGAGCAAGCACCGTCTTTGCCCGAGTCGTCGAGCCGCACCACCCATCGCCGACCGTCGCTGCCGATTCCAGTCACCGGTGCCGCTCCCCCTTTGTCGTACATCCCCCAATTTCAGCCAAAATCCCTATTTTTCTCCATTCCTCTAATCCTCTAGCTTGGGGAAGATTCAGGGCGGATTTGGAGCTTCTAAGAGGAGGTGAGTCTTTGCATGCATCCACTACTTGCTCTCGCATCGGGCTCAGGTACACTCGTTCCTTATTTTCAGCACTTCGCATATTGGGTGGGCACGACACTCGGCTCACATGCTGCCACGCACTAGAGCACGTTCGTGGGTACCCGCCTCGAAGCGGAAGAGGACCCGCGAGCCTGGCTCCTCTTCTGCTAGAGCGGACTCCCCGCCACCTAGCCTGCCACCACCCACACTTCTACCTCCTACCGCACCTATCCCACCACCACCGACACAGCCCGCCCCCGCTTTCGACACGATGGGGATTACGTTCAGAGATGACGGGCACCGTGCCAGATTTGAGCGTATCTCCCATCTCTCAATCGTACCCTCTAGGTTCGTGCACATAGCAGACTTTGATCGCCTAGGGGTATTTGAGGGGCTGCTCCAGTTGTATGACAACGTGGGGTGTCGTGACTTTTTGTCGATGTCGACGGACACCTATATCCGTCCGACACTAGAGGTTCTGAGTTCTATAGCTAGGACTCCTGGGGCTTGCTCTTTCTGACTGATGGATCATGAGTGCGAGGTCACTCTCGACAAGCTCCGAGCCTACTTTCAGTGGCCCCCAGACCCAGACCCAGACCGAGCCTACAGTCCCACACACATCGCCCTGCCGTCATTTGACACACACGCCTTCTGGACACGTATCACTGGATCGCCTCTTGCCTTTGACCCTAGCCGGGCCAAGGCCTCCGCTATCCTCCACACATGCCTCCGCATTGCATAGCGCCTTATGGCGACCACTTTCTTAGCGAGGTATGAGCCGGGGACGATGTCGATGTAGGAGCTCTACATGCTCTACGCGATGACTCGATCGCAGGCCTACGAGAGGGGTGGAGATGTTTTACTCCCTGCCATTGAGATTGATATAGCTAGTCGGTACTTGGACCGCATCGTTATTTTTGTCGATGCTAGGACGCCTATCTGTTGCGGCGGTCTGATTACCCTCCTATCTCCCTTGTGCGGAGTAGACCTTCCAGCTGGCTAGCTTCGACCATCGGGCCCCACTTCCCTTTCGATTGACGTTATGGCCCAGATGAGGATGCTACATCCTTATGGTCAGCACCACTAGGTGTGGCTACACGGTCCCTTTGGCGCCGATTACATGGTTCTCACGTGCCCCGCTCGGACCCATATTGGACCCGCAGGTGTGGAGTGGATTCCAGCAATGGATCTCCTCATCCCAGCTGTGTACGTGCTTGAGCCTGAGGGTGCTCTACAGGAGCCCCTCCTTCCACCTCTGGATCCAATGATACCTCAGCCTGCACCTGCTTCGTCTGCACCTCCCGATACCTATGTCCACACCTCTGTTAGTGTCGGGAGTACACTTGCTGAGCCCACCACACCACCACCACTATGCCGATATCCATTGACCCCATTTTTGCTGTGAACCCTGAGCATCCCGCCACCATTATTGAGAGCGGCGAGCCCACTTTTGCCTCCGCAGGGGAGACCATTTCCTCTTTCTTCTTCTCGACCCCTGGGGAGTCATTTTCTGCACACTTCACGGCCTCCCCAGCCGTCGACACTTCTGTCTCCACTACAGATGTCTTCACCGAGAGTGTCGTGACGTCTGTCCCCATTTCTGTGTCAACGACCTCTCTGTCCTACTCGCCCTCTGTCACCATTTCAGCCTCTGCTGCTGCTCATTCTTCTTCGACCATTCCTGCGTCTCAGCCTCCCACAGAGGCTGAGCGTCTTTTTGTGAGCACAGCCCCACCAGATAGTCGCACCAGTTATCTACGGTAGCCATGCGAGGCAGCCCCGTTCCTCACCTATTCGACCCTCTGTCCCACCTCCCCCCGACACCCTAGTTCATCCCGTCCGTGCTCTAGAGGGGGCAGTTAGTGGGCTCAGAGGAGATTTCTGGGCTCTCTCCACTACCGTCATTGTTGTACAGAGACACGTCGCCTTACTTCCTGGTATTCAGGCTAGCCTGAACCAGATTCTTGCGCGTCTGTCACAGCCGCCACCGCCACCACCACCTCACCCACAGGACAGTGCTGGTGCTCCACCACCCACTTAGGCACACACTAGATGCCTCTCATACCTTTGCTGCTGCTATTCTGGATATTTTCTGCCTGCTGATTTTGTACCCCTCCTCCACACACGTTTTGGTCACATTTTGCTCATACATGTCTATATCATTTTGGGAGGGAGGAGGAATTTTTTGGACACTTATATTGCGCCATCTTGATCTCTGCATGCACCACTTGCATCTCTGCATATACCATTTGCATACCCATCTCATTTTCTTTTATTCTTATCATGCATGCATCCTCACCCACCCCACTTATATCATATTTCTTGGTGTGCCACACTTTGCATGTTGAGGACACTGTGCCGTTTAGCTTGGGGGAGTGAGTGTCTCACGCACTTTTCATTTTTCTTCACTTTTGCTTTTATTTTTCCCCACCTTTCTTTGTTTTTACTCTTATTTTCACCCACTTTTTTATGCGTCACATTTTCTTACCTTTTTGTGTGCTGCATATGTACAGTAGTTCTGATTTTTCTTTTATCCTTATTTCCTTTAGCCCTTTTTGCTGGAGATGAATTTTCTGTGATGATGATGACGTGGTACTAGCTTATCTCTATATGCATATTATCTTGTCATGCCATCGTTTTTATTTCAAATATCATATGCCATGCATGCCATGCATTCGAGATAGTAACCCACACCTTTGTTATATGAATGTGAATGAAATCCTTCTATTAGCTGAGTCTGATGATTTATATTGTATACTCTTCATAGAAAACACACCAAGCTTCACGCATTGATTGCTTAAATTTAGAGTATTGCTTTGTTATCTGATATCACTTCTTATTGAATGAAAATTGTACGCTTCACTTTCAGGTTGATTGAATGTATCTATGTCGATATAACTGGATTAGTTTACTTTCTGAGATCAAACTGAGTAGATTACATTACTCTGCTGAAAGTTGTCATGCACATTCTAAAGAGTGAACTGAGTGTTACACATCTTTCTTTCTCCACATATCTTGAGCATTATTTCTATATTTAAAATCATTGGAGAATCTCCCTTTAGCGAATCTTACATTGGCATATCCCCCTTGCTATAAAAGTCCATGCTCCAACCCCCAAAATCAAAAAGAAAAAAATATACATGTATATCTCTCTATCTTTTGATTTGGGATCTTTATTGTATATACTAAAAAAGAACAAAAAAAGCAAAAAAAAAGAAAAAAGAGAGAAAAGAAGTACATAAATGATCCCACTTCATATTCTTTCTCTCTTTCTTCTCTCTTTTATTTTTATTTCTTGGAGCTTCAAAAATGGGGAAGTTTTATTGATTTATTTGATGCCACCACGCTTATAGATAAGATTGGGGGAGAGGATCCAATGATGTGTGAGAGAGTGACTACTTTTCTGTGCATGACAACCTAAGCTAGGTAATTTTCTATACTCGGTGAGATTACTAAAAGTTTTACGAAGTCCAGGAATTGAAACTTAGCATGCATTTCATGAAAACCACTCCTTTCTATTCTTATTGCTTCATATTGTGTGATACCTCTTATACTCCAGATAGAAAGCGATCAATTGAAAAGTATGTGGTCTATGATTATGTATATTACTTTAAATGCTTGAGACGATGCTAATTCTAGGACAATTTCATATTTCATATTATTTTGATATTCTTGGGTTTCTATATTGAATGCATCCTTATATGATTATGATACCGAGATAAAAATCTTTGGCATGTTTTTATTCGCCGTATGCTATTTGAGTAAGCAATTCCGCGTCCTGAGAAAATTATCTAGCACCTCCCTCTTTGTTTTCTTTTCTATCTTCTTTTTCCTTTTTCCTTTTTACCTGCCGGGTTCGCCTTTTACTCATCTTCCTCGAGGACGAGTAAGAGGTAAGCTTGGGGGATTTTGATCGCTCCTTATTTTACACATTTTTTCTGCATGTTTTCATATCATTTCGATCGCCCATATTGCATTTTCCACGATTATTTGACGATATCGCGTTGCTTTTCACTATTTCTCGTTTTTGTTGCATTTCAGGAGATATGGAGCGATTTGGAGCGAAAATGAGATCAAAGCACTTTTGCGCACACCAGAGTGTCACCCACAGCTTATTTTAGGAGTTAGCAGCGCTAGAAGATGAGCGGAAGAGAAAGAAATTCAATAGAATCGACAAGAAGGCGAGGAGGAGAAGAAAAGAGCCCAGAAGCAGCTTACTCGGCCGAACAGAGAGTTCACACGTCCGAGTAACAGGCTGCGTTCGACCGAGTGAAACGGATACGCACAGCCAATTTTCAAAGTTCCCTCGGCCGAGCAAGAAAGTGTACTCGGCTGAGTGAGAAAGCTCACTCGTCCGAGTAGAACAGGGATTTTCTTCCGAGAAGAGGCCAAGTTACTGGAAATTTTGAGAAGCCTACTCAGCCGAGCAATATTGATTACTCGGTCGAGTAAAGAAGCCTACTCACCCGAGTCAGTCAAAGCGACATAGCCCTGAAACCCCCAGACTTTCTGTCTTTTATTGGGTCTGTCACTCGGCCGAGTGACGCAGTCAGACTGCTACGCAAATTGGGATTTCTGGGCTACGCAGGGGCAAATCTGTCAGGATTTTTTGGACGAATTTGGCTTGTATTTAAACCTAGTTTTGTCCCTAGTTTTAAGAGGAGATTTCTATTATTTTTTGACGGCTATTCCTTTTGTAAATCTCAGCTGGAGATCATAGGCGACAATTTTGGTTTGTTATTTCTTGCTAAAACTCTTATTTTTATGAATTGTCTCTTCTCTACAATGAATTATGCTCTGATCTATTGCTTTATTTCTGAGATTTTCATGATGATTTGTAAGTAGTTTCGTCGTTCTAGGGCATGGGTATGAATCCTATGAACCCGATCTTTGAATTGTGATGAATGAATAGAATTGTTGCTAGGATTGAAGAAAGGTTAGGTTTTGATTAATTTATTGCGAGTAGCTAGGAATTTCCATCGATTGGGGTTTGCAAGAGATTTGATCTCAATTGATGGGAAGGCCTAGATATTCGACTTAGGTTTATAATCAAAATTCTCTAGATTTGGTTTGCAAGAGATTGGACAAAAGCTAGGATTTTTATTATAAATCTATACTAATATTTGTTTGCAAGATATTGGACGAATACGAACTATCATAACTTAGGTCGTAGCTCAAGTTTACAGGAGAGTGGATTCGAGTTGCGATTGAACGATGATGTCGATCTTCATGCTAGTGGCTTAGGTTAGGGTTTGTAGAGAGTAGGCCCTAATCTAGGTTGCTATAGGCCGGCAATAGCGTGAGAGCGTGAGCTTGGTTCTATATTAAGTTGCGACTAGTTCACCTACATTCAAGCTTTGCAACATTGATATTCATGATCCACAAGGATAAGAACGGTCCGTAGTGGGGATTTCCTATCCCTAGACGCTTTATTATATTGAATTCTATTTTCTATTTGAACGATTGTGACATTACCATCCAAACTATTCTTATTCCATCAATAGCTAGGTGATCAGAGTAGGATACTGTCAGTTGTCCTCCCTGTGTTCGATACCCGCTCGCCACTACGCCGTGCGCTTGCGATAAAACTACAGTCGTTTTTCGGGTGTATATCCGTGTGCGATCAATGGATGCGATCACTTTTCGATTTCTGATAAGCTTAACAGCAAAGAAAGGTTTAGATATGTAGCTAATGGAAGTTGTGACTACATATCTATACGGTAATCTCGACAAGGAGATATACATGAAACTTCCTGATTGCTTTTCAATGACTGCTGAATTAAAAAATAGACATCGAAACGTCTACTTTGTTAAGCTTCAAAGATCACTGTATGGTCTTATACAATCGGGAAGGATGTAGTATAGCAGACTGAGTGAATTCCTTGTATAACAAGGATTCAACAATAATGAAGACTGCACTTGCAACTTTATAAGAGCAAAGGGAAAAGGATTCATCATGATAGTAGTCTACGTAGAAGATTTGAACCTCATTGGATCTCCTGAAGAGAACACTGAGATATCTGTAAGCCTAACAAAAGAATTCGAAATGAAAGACCTAGACAAAACGGAATTCTACCTTGGCTTACCGATTGAACATCTAAAAGACGGAATCCTATTACACCAAACCACATATACGAAGAAAATGTTGCAAAGATTTCATATGGACCAATTTCATCCACTTAGTACACATATGGTGGTACAATCTCTGGATACACATAAATTGTAGAGGAATATGCCCTCGGATCATTTGTATTTGATGCAAATGATAATTTAAGCCTAGATATGGACTAATTTGCATATGATGCAAAAGAGATTAAATGTGTCTTAAATTGTTTAAGACTATATTTAATTAAATAAACGCGTTGAAAAGGTTACCTAGATGATGGGATCGTCCCGCTCTAAACGCAGGTTCAAACCGCGTCAAAAATGGAGTCCAAATGCACAAGTTATAGCCAAAACAAGTCAGCCCAAACTGTTGGGCTGAAACCAGCGAAAATGGAGGCCCATCAAGCCCGAATTTTCTGGTTAGGGTTTTTTGAAACATAGGATTTTCTTGATGGCTACATTTCTAAGAGAAGCATGACTTTTGGCTAACTTTGGACAATTGTTTGAAGGGTCAAACGGACTCGGATTGACGAGCCATTTTTTCCTACGCGTTCACCGTTGAACCCTCTTCGATTTGGTAGGTTGTACCAACATTGAAGCTCAACAGTGAGGGAGTTAAAATTCGAGGAAGTTTGCCCTTTGTGAAAGGCAAACTAACTTGATTTAATTAATCCCAAATTAATAGTCTCACCTCGGTTGTGGAGAAAAGGGGAGAGTCAGCCGCCTCTATAAATAGAGGCCCTCCCCCTTCCTCATAACTCGTCCCAAGCTCTAGATCTGAGCGGCTCTCGTAAATGTTGGAGCACGCTCGGATCTAAGATTAAATTAATATTTCTCCTCTCCCTATAAATTTCTGTCTTGCTCCTGAGGGCTCTAGCAAAGCCGCAAAGGAGTTCGGATTCAGATCCGAAATCTAGGCGGAGGTTTCACTCGCGTGAAACTTTCTTCGGCGCGTGGTTGGCTCGGCGGCACGAGGATTGCTCGCCTCGGGATCCGGAGCGGTTCGAGGAGCGGTTCGAGGAGCGGTTCGAGGAGCAGCTCGGCGTGAGACGGGGAGCGGCTCGGAAGACGGTACGGAACATCTCGCCTGCCCCAGGGTTGAGATTCTGGGTATGTGTTTAATTTAGCATTAGTTTAATTTAATCGCAGTAGGCTAGATCCTTCTTGGGATGGTCAGACCCATCCCAAGTCAGCATAGATCTTGGATTAGGGTCTTGGACCTTAGGGTAAATGTTAATTAGATTAACATGTTAATTTTTTCTGCTGCTTTTTTGTCTATGTTCTGTCCGACTTAGGACGGGCATAGAGGTTTTGTGCCCTAAGGGTCCCTGAAAACCCTTCAGTGGTATCAGAGCATAGGTCTGCGTAACGATCTAGCCTGCGATTTCTATTAAACTATGAAATACTTTTAAAAATGCTTTTAAAGTTATGAGATAATTTTCAAAAATGTTTTAGATGTTCAAATATTCTATTTGATAAATTTTGAACATGGAAATGTTTAAATGACGTTTTAAATTTTATGTGATAATTTTATAAACTAAATTTAAATCTTTTAAAATTTATGTGATAAGTTTAAAGTGCCTAAAATTTTATATGATAAATTTTTAAGCATGAAAGTTTTCTAAAATGATGTTTTAATTTTATGAGATATTTTAAAACTGATTTTAAAGGTTAAAATTTTTATGCGATAAATTTTTTAAAGTAGCATGCAAATTTGTGATTTTAAAAACAAGTTTTTATGAGGTAAAAATAAAATATTTTAAAATCATATTGTAAATTTAAATGTTAAATTTATGTATGCATGCTAAAATTGTTTATGCGATAAACTTAATCTATTTAATTGTTAAATAGTTGTGCACTATCTTTATGCGATAAATTAGTGTAGCTTTATTTTAATGGCTAGTTCTTCTTGTCCCTTATTTGATAACACAAGACAACCCTTTAGGTTAGCCATTAAAAAATGATAAAAATTTATTACTTGAATTTTAATGACACGCTATGTTTTAATAAAACTTTTAACAACCCTTTAAGACCGAATTCATGATTAGGGTAGTCCTTTTAATGAATCTTAATTCTAATTGTTATAATTAATAATCATTAAAGGACTTTGCTTTTGGCGTTGTTAATAAAGTTTATTAAAATCCTAATAACGATTAGGATAGCACGTGAACCTTATAGTTGATAAGGTCTTAATAAAAGTTATTAAACAAATCCTAAAATTTTGAATTTAAGGATGCAACTAGTTGATAGGATTAATTAGTTGTTAATAAAAACTGTTTAGTCTATGGCACACATACAAAAATGACAAGCTTCATTCAATGGACCATGATCCAGTCAATGTGCTTGGCTAAGAGTTTTGGATCAACCCTTACTAGTCTAAGGGGTAGTGATCCTGGCTTAGTCAATTCCCTGGCTATGTTCTGCTGGACCGCAATGTCGCGAATCATGATTGTATGACACCCTGGACTATATCTAGTCAATGCGTTATAAATCTTATTAAAGATTAATCTGTATCCACCCTTGATTTTGGAGCTTGGTAACTCAAAGAAGACAATTATAGTTGTTGAGTCTCCTCAAGCTATGACATGTTTATCTTTAAGGAACAAACTCCAACATACATGTGATGTAGTCTAGACTTGACCCAAATCGTTACGTCGGGTCTCCTCGAGCATCGATCTAAGTCAAATCTGGACACGAAATCAAGGGTCTGACTAGACCAGTCATTATGATTTGTTGAGTCTCCTCAAGATCATAAGTGACTGTGGGTAAAAAAACGATAGGGAGTCACATGTGATGTGATTGACTAAGAGTTAGTCTACCAATCATGGAACCAATCAACTTGTTGAGTCTCCTCAAGGTTGTGAGTTTCAGGATGATTGGATCCCTCTTTCACTAAATTTTAAATATTTTAATTCGATTAAATCATTCGTTATTAAGCTTTGAAATGATCGTAAAAATAGTGGGAGGATATAGATAGATAAAAACCATTCTACCTATATTTAATTTTGAACATATGCCAAAACTAGGGCAAGACTATGTTTACCGAAGGAATCAAAATATAATTTTTTAATGGAATTAGTTAATTGGTCAAATAGGTTGATTAATTGAATATCAAAGTTAAATTCTAGTTGATAGAATTAAACTATATTCTCGTTGACAAATTAAATGACCTTCTAAAGAACAGACTTAAGAAATATGATTTCATTAAGTTCTGGGTTCAACAAAATAAATTCACGCTACATGTCACTCGTCTCTATATGAGGCAGCTTGAACATATAGGATATTCGAAATATGTTTCTCACTACAACTTGTCGAGCTACCCTCAAGGTTGTATGGACAAACAATTTTGATCCGTAAAGTTCGAGAATTCGATCGAACTGTTTGAGTCGAATACGAGTGCATGAGCGGTGCAAGACTATGTATCCCAACCGGATCTTGAGACAAGCAACTTCTTGAGCTACACTTAAGATTGCAACTCTCAGGCGTTTGGATACATGAGATGCTTGCATAGCTATTTATTTATGTTGGGTTATTTAATATCTAAATGTGATTTAGAAAAGGAAGAAGGCACTACGGAAAGTCAATTCAGAAAGTTAGTTTAATTTATCATTAGTAAAGGCATAAGAAGGAGGAAATGAAATGTGACATATTTTGATGTCACGATTTCAACATAATTGTTATACAAAAGACGTCTAACACATTTTGACGAATGTCGTCACCTTGCTTCTGAAGCAATATTTTGTGTTAAGTAATTTGTGATAACTATAATATATTAAATGTTAATATATAAATACACAAGATAGTAGCAAACTTACATGGCAAAATAGACTAGGCCGTATCGAGAGAGTAAGCTTCACAAGTCACATAAAGAGGGGTCTGACCTCTCGTATTATGAAGTCTACGGACACTTGTGAATCTTACCCTCTTAGATATAATGGCCGAAACCCATCTGTAAGACAGTGGGAGAATGAGTTGTCGAACTCAGTCTGGTACATACTGATGAACCCGAGTCTAGATTAACCAAATTAAGTTATTCGTATATTTTATTAAGACACGTGTTCTTGATGAAACACAAGTCTGATAAAATAAAGAACGAAATGACTAAAGTATTTAAACTGATCCGATTAGATCGAATGGTCAAATACTTAGCTACATTAAATCTTGCGTAATTAAAAGAAAATGTGATTTTCTCTCAGGTCAAGTCTGTTAACACATCCGTGTGTCAAAAGGTATGAATCACACTTAGTTAGACTTGGTGTGATCCATTGTAAGTGACTCTAAGTTAAGTCCTCCTTCTGGTTTAAGTTCCAGATAATAATGCCTGGGTTTTGATAATGTTCTGTGAGGACATTATCAATAAGATATCATTAAATCAATCATTAGGAAGTTGTATAATTACTCGAATTTCGTGAGACGAAGAGTCGAGTTAAACATCATAACTGATGATGACTTAGTCAACTTCCGGGATGAAATTCAGAGTAGTAACTCCGATTTAAAAACTTGATGCAATCAGAATAGGTCCGTGTGCGTAAATAAATTTTGGAATTTAGTTTACGTGCACAAGGAAAATGTTTCCTCACTTTCTGCAAGTAAATCTTTAAGTTGAAAGATTGGTGCAGAAAGGAATATAGTGAAGTGCAATAATGTTGGTCGAGAACGGTTTTTCCATACTAATTCCTATAAAACGGATTATAATGAAACCGTTTTTTCCACCAGCAGATGTGTACAGAACTACTCGGACCAAACTCGATGTAAACGCTTAAGTTGACCATGAAAATTGGTGCATTCACTTACAAGTTCATTTTTCTAAATATGATTTAGACGGACCAACTTATATGAATTAGCCAGATAGTTTTCAAGGTCAGTGGGAGCATGTAAATTACATGTGAGGCATCAAAGGGATGCAGCATATATATTTTGATGAAGTGATCAAAAGAGTTTGATACTTTATCAGAAATAGATATGAGCCATTTATGACCATTAACTTATTTAAGATTATTATCGTAAGGTACGATGAACTGGATAAGATCCAAATAAATAAAATATTATGGATTCCGACAGACCAAATGAATTATTTGAATGAGATTCAAATGGTTGGTCTAATATGAACATAGAAACTCCTTAAGTCTATAGTGTAGACGGTTTTAGCAGATCCACTCACGAAGGCTCTACCACATGAAGTCGGGAAAACTTATGTATAAAACCGGTATTAGATACCGAGATAAATGGGCCTGAGTGCAAGTGGGAGATGTTGAGAGATGATTCCCTCGAGGCTATCTATCTTCATGTGTGAATAGCACAAACATCTTGTTCGAAATAACAGTAAGCTGTTTGGTAATAATTTATCTAAAGTTATGTTATAATGTAGTTAACATTAGATATTAACTTAGGTAAAGTCCTGAGACTTTATGCAAGGTCAAACATGTATCGAGATGAGTATCTCGATCATGGAGAAATGTTTGACCGTCTGTAGCATAAGTCTAAAAGGGTTCGTGGTCGTAGATGTTTCGAGACAAGGATATCGAAACATCGGATAGACCATTGTGTCTTAGTCTTCACCGTTTAGCGGTGGCGATGATCTCATGATCGCTTGACTTGGCGAAGTTGTAGACAAGACACAGGTGCTCATTAGAGAATGAGTTCACTGAACGATCCACAAGAGTTATCATATGGTTATATTGACCAATCTGTCAATGATGACTCTGAGTGATGATAGGCAAGTTGGTCTTTTGACTTGAGGTCATTTTGACGAACCTGTGCGTGAACGGTGCCACTTAGATCAAATGACCTAGCTTCGAGGCAAGGCCTGTCGAAAGGTCTTTGATTGGGTGACACTTGAACCGTATGAGGAGAGTAATGACCAAGAGAGGATTCGTCTCTCCCGGTCAATGGGAGTTAGTGTCGTAGGGTTAGTTCGGTCTTTAGTAAAAACTCTGGCCAGAGTATATTGGAAGAAGTCCAACATTTTTGACTAAAAGATCAATAGAAACTAACCGGAGTCAAGTTATTGGGGTTGACAGTTTGACCGTACCCTAGACTTGATCTACACGACATAGTTAAGACGAAGAGACTATAACTACGGAATTCATCACGGAAACAATCAGGGTGGTCCCGACAATACTCATGTCAATGAGTTAACCACATAATGATGATTCCTGAAGCAGGGACGGCAACCACTGCTCATGGTCACTGCCGTATAGGGCTTCGAGCCCAACCTATTGTAAGGGTCAGGCTGTAGGGTCTCACACAGAGTGCGATCTTCATCTAGTAATAGGTAGAAATTAGTTAGGGAGAATAATTTGCATTTGATGCAAGGGATAAAATATTGCAAAAGATGTTTGCAATCATCTCCTGCATTTGGGATAAATGATCCTGAGTGCAAGTGGGAGATGTAGAGGAATATGCCCTCGGTTCATTTGTATTTGATGCAAATGATAATTTAAGCCTAGATATGGACAAATTTGCATATGATGCAAAAGAGAGTAAATGTGTCTTAAATTATTTAAGACTATATTTAATTAAATAAACGCGTTGAAAAGGTTACCTAGATGACGGGATCGTCCCGCTCTAAACGCAGGTTCAAACCGCGTCAAAAATGGAGTCCAAATGCACAAGTTATAGCCAAAACAAGTCAGCCCAAACTGTTGGGCTGAAACCAGCGAAAATGGAGGCCCACCAAGCCCGAATTTTCTGGTTAGGGTTTTTTGAAACCTAGGATTTTCTTGACGGCTACGTTTCTAAGAGAAGCATGACTTTTGGCTAACTTTGGACAATTGTTTGAAGGGTCAAACGGACTCGGATTGACGAGCCGTTTTTTCCTACGCGTTCACCGTTGAACCCTCTTCGATTTGGTAGGTTGTACCAACATTGAAGCTCAACAGTGAGGGAGTTAAAATTCGAGGAAGTTTGCCCTTTGTGAAAGGCAAACTAACTTTATTTAATTAATCCCAAATTAATAGTCCCACCTCGGTTGTGGAGAAAAGGGGAGAGTCAGCCGCCTCTATAAATAGAGGCCCTCCCCCTTCCTCATAACTCGTCCCAAGCTCTAGATCTGAGCGGCTCTCGTAAATGTTGGAGCACGCTCGGATCTAAGCTTAAATTAATATTTCTCCTCTCCCTATAAATTTCTGTCTTGCTTCTGAGGGCTCTAGCAAAGCCGCAAAGGAGTTCGGATTCAGATCCGAAATCTAGGCGGAGGTTTCACTCGCGTGAAACTTTCTTCGGCGCGTGGTTGGCTCGGCGGCACGAGGATTGCTCGCCTTGGGATCCGGAGCGGTTCGAGGAGCGGTTCGAGGAGTGGTTCGAGGAGCGGTTCGAGGAGCAGCTCGGCGTGAGACGGGGAGCGGCTCGGAAGACAGTGCGGAACATCTCGCCTGCCCCAGGGCTGAGATTCTGGGTATGTGTTTAATTTAGCATTAGTTTAATTTAATCGCAGTAGGCTAGATCCTTCTTGGGATGGTCAGACCCATCCCAAGTCGGCATAGATCTTGGATTAGGGTCTTGGACCTTAGGGTAAATGTTAATTAGATTAACATGTTAATTTTTTTCGCTGCTTTTAAGTCTATGTTCCGTCCGACTTAGGACTGGCATAGAGGTTTTGTGCCCTAAGGGTCCCTGAAAACCCTTCATAAATACCCCTTTCGGTCAATGGAAGAGGGGGTGGATATACTTGGTCCAGAAGTCCCTTATCTGAGTGCTATTGAAGCACTTATATATCTGGCCAACTCCACGCATCCCGATATAGCGTTTACAGTAAATTTACTAGCCAGATACAATGCAGCACCTACGCAGTGCCACTGGACAGGGGTTAAGCACCTTCTGTGCTACTTCCAAGGGTCTACAGATTTGGGACTTTTTTACAAAAATGGATTATCCTTCGCACTTGTTGGTTATGCTGATGCAGGTTATAGGTCTGATTCCCACAATGCAAAGTCACAGACAGGGTACGTGTTTACCTATGGTGGGACATCCATTTTCTGGAGATCCATCAAGCAAACCATGACGGGCTCATCCAATCACTCAGAGATCTTTGCCATCCATGAAGCAAGTAGAGAATGTGTCTGGCTACAGTCAGTTATAAATCACATCCTGGTGACGACCGGACTGAATCCTGGGGACCTTGAACCTACTACCATGTTCGAGGACAATGCTGCTTGCATAGCTCAGCTACGAGGTGGCTACATCAAAGGCGACAGGATGAAGCATATTTCCCCCAAATTCTTCTAGACGCACGAGCTACAAAGAGATGGTGTGATCGATGTCAGACAAGTACAATCATGTGACAACCTAGTAGACTTGTTTACTAAAGCCCTTCCTACTGCTACTTTTATGAAGTTTGTACAGAAAATAGGGATGAGGCGCCTAAGAGATTTGAAAGCCTGAGTGTTTGTATAGATCAGGGGGAGTTAGAGAGTGTTTGTACTCTTTTTCCTTAACTATGGTTTTTCCCACATGGTTTTCCATAGCTAAAGGTTTTAACGAGACAAACCTCATCAACTCAGGATCCTGAAGTATCCACCCCATGTGAGACTCCTACTACACTCAGAATCCTGAAGTATTCATGAGTAGAGTCCACACCTATGGCTGGATAAGGGGGAGTGTTGTGAATGGATATTACTGAGCTGTTTATGATCACGGCTTATCTTATAGATAAGACCGTATCTATTGTATCTTATTTCTGTACGCTTCTCCTCTACTATAAATAAAGAGCTGGGGGTTCCACTCCCAGATGATGATTTATAACAGATTCTATGCTCTTTAAGTATCTTTTATAATTTTACGTATTTTTTGAAGGTCGAATCGACTTAGAACCTGCAAACCAGCGACATACGACTAATAACACGTTTTAGCACAAAACTTAAATTTTCGTAGCTCAACATATAAAATGGGCATCATTTTCATGATCCTCATGATGATTCGAACTAATGGCATTTTTTCTTGAATTTTTCGGAGTCATTGACTAGTCCAAAAAGTTGCAGTGATATTTCCAAGTATAGAAAGTCGGTCAAGTAGTAAACCTGGTGAGTCTAGGATCGTATTCCTCAGGGACAAAGTAGCATGCACATTTCACAATTTAAAATTAAGCGAGAAAAATTATTTGATGACAGGTGAACCACCCTTCGAAGGCAAATTTTTTGGTTGGGCTTTACGTGAGGTAAAAGTCGTTTTAAGATTTTATGAAAATAAAATAACGTGAGTGTGAAAATATGATTTATAAAAAGCGTGTGTGTGTTGTGCTTCCGTTATTATTATAGTAGGTTCTGCTATTTATTCTCCATAGATTCTCAATCTCGCATCCATGCCAAGGTATGTGGATCAGATGATAAAGCTTTAAAAACAACGATTTTCAATTAAAAAAATCGTAAGAACAATTGATTTATTTTAATAATAAAATATAAAAGATGAACCTCGCGGTTCACCACCCTCCTTGGGATCCTCTATAGATTGATGCACGTAGATAATGCCTCGCGGCATGTCATCCTAAGCGGATTACTCTACGGATTGTGCATATTTCAACAAATGAAGATATCAACGTTTTTATGGTTTCGATAATTGCAAAAATTATGGACACATGAAAGTAAAGATCCTAGAAACACTAACTTCCACACAACACACCCACAGTACCTTAGCCAAGCATGGTAACAAAAACGACAATTTTTATTAATATAAACATCGTTTAATTACAAAACTTAATACAAATATAATAAAAACAAGGAAAGAAAGGGATTTTTTCACCACTTTTGAAGCCCAAACACCTCCAAACTTCTCCATGAGCTGAGCAAACTTCTCTGGAATAGGAATAGGAAGTTCGCAGCTTCGAAACGAAACGAAAATCACTCAAATCGGAGGTTTGATGCCAAAGTTATGCATCAAAAACCAATATTTATAGGCAAATTAACGGTTCTGCGGATCCTTCAGCAAAGACGGCTACCGCCCGCGTGGCCAAAAGCGGGCTGCGCAGACATAATTTCAACAGAAGCGGGCGTCGCCTGCGTGGTCCACATGGGCGACCGCCTGCATATTCAAAGCAGGCCTGCCGCCCCCTTTGAATTAGCGGGCGGGAGCCCGGTTAATTTTATTTATTTATTTATTTATTCTTTTACAACACCTTTACTGGCCTTTTAATTCATAGAAAATTGATCCGGCCTCCTAAAAATATGGAAAAATAGCCGTTGTATTTGAGAAAGTGCAAGCTTCACCTGAAAAATAAAATTGAGAGAAAATTAGACCATAAAATTGTATTTTGCATAAATAAGTGCTCTTATTATTAAATGATATTACACAAATACACTTATTAGAGATCAAATAGATATTAAATATACGCAAAATACGGTCTAAATGAGGGGTTAAATATGTAATATTATCCTAGAATCACACCCCCAACTAGCTTTTTGCTAGTCTCTTAGCAAAATAAAGCGAATATTCCAAAATGCTATACACCCAATATTCACTTCAATAAGCATAAAATGAATTAAGAATAATATTACCCGACAAATTTCAACAAATATCATGTATTTTCATGGACTAATGCAAAAATCCATAATTTTATCTCATTCCACACATATTCAATATTGCACAAATTTCTGACATGCAATTGTTTAATTAATTTGGTAATCAAGTGTCCTAGGTTGTAAATCTTCTATAGTTAGGCTATCACTACAGCCAACTCATCGTAAGATCATGATCTCGAATCTACTTAACATATTTCATCTCTTTTTCTTTTAAATTTTTTTTTAAATAACACTTTAGAACAATCCATGTAACATGTGTTAGGTCAATGACTCCCAAACCAGATGATTTTAAGGCACTAGGTTTTGAAAAACTCCTCAGACTTAATAATTCGGAATGTCTAAATATTATTATGCACTCCCACATACTTCATTTCGACGCGAATCCCCAATGCTTCCTGAGGCACGAGGACCCGGCTACTAAATAGAAGCTGGAAGAACGGTGCATTCACTCAATTTTTTTCCTTTCCTTTTCTTTTCTTTCTCTTTTTTTAAAAAAATGAGATATGTTTGAGTAGATTTCTCCATCACTTACTAAACAACAAGCTTTGTGTATGTGGTTGGCCAGTATCCTATGAATTTATAACCTTCTTCACATAATCACCATTTCATAAACATATACGTGACATGAAAAACGCATAACACCAAACAATAGTTTCATGAGATTATAATTGCGGATACATGCATTAATTTACATGGAGATCATGACAAATTTAAAGCTCTATGTATGGTTAAAGCATCCTCAATCAATCTATGCAAAAGTAATGAATATGGATGTTCAATTAAAGATGAAGGAATTTCTACTTAAATGGGCTATAAATGTGGTTTTGGTGAAAAACACAACACTCTATTTTTGTTTTTGTTTTTTGTTTTAAAAAAATGCAAACAATCAGACAAATCAAAGGTAAGCTATAAATGCTAACTTTTTTTTGAATTTAAACACTTCCTCCCCCCAACTTAAAGTAAACATAGTCCTCGATGTTTGAAGGGTACGAAGCAAATTTATTTATTACTATATATACTAATACTAAAGAGATATGGGAAGAACACACCTAATCAGTTACCACCTGAAGGTGGGTCTATAAGTAGCATGGTGTCTTCCTCCTGTGGCCAGGGCTCTGTAATGCCCTGATAGCTACTGCACAAGTACTAGAGGGGGGGTGAATAGTGCTTTAAAATAATCAAGAGTATAATTCCTAATTATTGTGCAAACACAAACAACTAAGCAGAATAAATAATAACAACAAGAACAATAGCAACGCAAACAAGCGATGTAATGGGTTCGGATCCACCCAAGTCTCTCCGACTTGTTTCCGGTGATCCTACGTCCCAGACACCCGGATCCCTTTCGGCTACTTAAGTTAGAATCCACTAACTCAAGGTTCCACTAAACAATTTCTTGTAGAAACTACTACAAGATCAAACACTACAACAATTCGTATCGTGACTCCCACAAACCGGGATCACGAATATCTCTCACAAACCGAAAGAAAATCACCAACAATAGATTTAATGAAATAGAAATTGCTTACCACAAAATCCTATGCCTTGAGATACGAATTAGGGCAATGTAGGAAGATGAGTAGAGATCACGAAACCCTAGCAATCACGAGATGATCAGCGAGAGACGGCTAGGACTACGATGATGTGCAAGAATCGATCTTCCAGAAAATTGATCGCTCTGTAATGCCCTACCAGCTACTGCACAAGTACTAGAGGGGGGGTGAATAGTACTTTAAAATAATAAGGAGTATAATTCCAAATTAAATTGCAATCAACTACCAAATCAATTTGCGGAAGCTTAAATTGAACGACGACAACAAAATTGACAATGCTAACAAACGATGTTAATGGGTTCGGATCCACCCAAGTCTCCCCGACTTGTTCCCGGTGATCCTACGTCCCAACCACCCGGATCCCCTCCGGATACTTGAGTTAGAAACCCTAACTCAAGATTTACACTATGAATATCTTGTGAAAAACCTTCACAAGATCAAATCATACATGCAATGGCAAAGTGAATCCCACAACCCGGGATCACAAACTTCTCTCACAACCGAGAGAACCAATAAGCAATATAAAAGAGTTTATATGAAATAAACAAGCTTACCACAAAATCCTATACCTTGAGTTTTTCTTACCCAATAGGTGGAATGAAGGATTTGAGGAAGATGAAGTTACCAAACCCTAGCACCAAGGAAATGAGCAGCAATGGGTGCCTAGGGATGATTTGGAAACTTGAATCAAGCAATAGCTTGAAGAGCTCACCAAGAACAAGCTTCTCTCTAGATCTAGAAATGACAGAGAATGGGTTTCTTGTGAGGAAGAGAGCTTTAGATTTGAGGGAGAATAGCTATCTCTTTAGAACTCAATGAATCTCTTAATGGCAGCTCTATTGAAGATAGAAATGACCTAGGTTCGTATTTATAGGAACCCAAAAACATAAGTTAGGTCAATCTCCAACGGAAAGAAATCTGAGAGAATTAGTCGGTCAAAGAACAATCACTGACCGACTAGTTCATCAACTAGTCGGTCAGTCACAAAGCATGGACCGACTAAGAGCAGATCTGAGAAGAGATAGAATTTCAGACCTAGAAAACTAGTCGGTCCAAGAACACTGTCTGACCGACTAGTTTCACAACTAGTCGGTCATCCAATGAACGTAGACCGACTAAGAGGCAAAACAACATAGTCTGAAGGCAAGTTGACTTAGTCGGTCCAAGAACAAAAGTTGACCGACTAGATTGTCAACTAGTCGGTCATCAAACGTTCTTAGACCGACTAACGGTAAACAGTAGCTTAGGAGAAATTTGGCATGTACAGTAAATCACAACTAGTCGGTCAAAGCAGCATCACTGACCGATTAATTCACAAACTAGTCGGTCGGTGAGTCAACTTAGACCGACTAACTGTAAACAGTAAAGAACAAAGATTTAACTGACTGAAACTAGTCGGTCCAAGAACAGTGGCCGACCGACTAGATCACAATCTAGTCGGTCAGTACTTGTTCTTGTACCAACTAACATGCACAACAAAGTCCGAATCGAAGCGCGACGCTTCGAGGAAGTTAGAGTGAACTTGTGCAAGAATCCTAGAGCTACGAAATGAGCGAAATGAAGATAGAAACGTAAGATATACTCAAGGCTTAACATTCTATCAATCGAAACTAAAAGACTATAAATAAAACCTTAATAAACGGTCTTTGAGAGCTTCGATTGAATCTTCATTACTTCCAAAGCGTTGTAAGAGCTTCAACGAAGCTTTAGGCTTGAATACGAGCTTTTGGAAGTGTTGAGATGTCGCTTTGAATATTCTCGTGAAATTGGCGACGATCTCCAATACTGCGCTCACAAATTGTTAGTTCATGAATTATTTATGTTTGCTCATCATCCAAAACCAAATCCGGGGAGTCCAATATTCAACATTCTCCCCCTTTTTGGTGATGACAAACCAACATAAATAATAATCAAAGATAATAATTCAAATGTAAAATACTTACTCCCCCTGCATTGATGACACGTTAATTCCAAAATGAATACAAATGAATTGCATCAAGCAGACGAGTAAGATAAATAAAATGAATTGATTTTTGAAATATCGGATTTTGAAAATCCTTATATGTATCTTAACTCCCCCTGAATCTAACATATCAAACTAGATTCTTGGAAATTGAGTTAAATTTTTCATTTGCGCTATTTATTATCATTATCTCTCCCCCTTTGGCATTATCCCAAAAATGGGGGGCGTACAACGACAACAATTAGGAAATGTAAAATCCAACATCGGGAGTCGTAGACAAAGACGATGGAGCTAATTGACACCAAAGGAAAAACGATTAAATCAAATCAAAGTGTGCCAATTGTCCATTATCACAAAGTGAAAATCAAAATCATCAAAAATACCAAATAATTATTCATTTCTTGAATAAAGAAACATACTCTCCAATATTCAATATTCTTGGTTAAATTTGTGCATGGAAAACAATTCTATACAATTATAGAATTTAAATCTATTTAACCAAGTTTTCATGCGTCGAGCGACGAAATATCATTTCAAATACATTCAACGAATATTAAAATTTTGCACGACGAATAAAAGACAACGTGAATGACGATGAACATATATATATGCAGAGACAACATGAGTATATCCAAAAAAATATCACATCGAATATATGAGATACATCATATCAAGCGCTACATATCATCAAAAAGAAATACATCAACATCATCGATACAATATACCCATCAAAAGGAAATACACCATCATCATCATCATTCTCATCAAAATAAATACAGCAGCAGCGACGACATCCAAAACATAATAACCCTCATACCCTATCCTAACCCATAATACTCTCGCTAAGATATATCATCCAAAGCGTATATGGAGAGTCCTCGGAACAACGATCACGAGGAGGAGGCAGGATCTGCAGCGTCCGTGGGTCCAGTCGACGGAGTGGACTCAGGATCTGCAGGGAGAAGAGGCGTCTCAACAGATGGAATCGTCGGGGCAGGAGTCGAGATCTCAGCAACAGGCTCAACAGCAGCATGAGTCTCGACAGAAGCAGCAGCAGCAGATACATGAGCAGGCTCGAAAACTGGGTCAGCAGCAGGCTCAGAAGGCTGAAGAGCTGCAGCAGATGGCTCTGGAACACCGGAAGAGGTGGCAACTCCAGGAGCAGAAGAGGAAGTACCAGGAGCAGCAGCAGTGGCCTCATCGCCACGGGCAAAAGAAGTGACAAGCTCGTCAAGCTCCTCATCGTCCATCTCCTCGGCCTCAGACACCGAAGGAGGAAGCTCAATCCCCATCATACGAGCCATACGACATACGACCTCCTCAGTACGAGCCAAACGGGAGTCGTGCTGACGAAGTAGACGTACGACATCGTCCAAAGTAGCAGGGGAAGAGGAGGCTGCAGCGGCTGACGGAGTAGACTGAGAAGCAGATGCGGTAGACCTCTGCACGTGACGAAGTGCCGCTAAAGATTTCTTCACGGCCGTCGCGTTCAGAGGCGTACCCAAAGGACGCTCATCGTCAGGTGGGAGAGGAACGCGAAAATGACGGAATACGAGTGTCAATAAGCAGGGGTATGGAATGTGCGCAGACTTATTGGTCTTGCGTATACACTCGAAAGAATACATCTTATCGAGTATCACGCGAGCCCAATTTATCTCGCACCCCAAGAAAAGAGCGTATATGAGCTTCAAAAACGGCTGAGAGGGAAGTGAAGAGGATCCATATTTCGGAAGAAGACATGATTTCAAAATCAGGTTAAGAACCCACGCATTCGGCTTAAAGGATTTCGAAGGAACACCAATGAATGCGGAGGGGATAACCTGGAAAATATCTGCAAGAATAGACTGATCCAAGGAAGAAATGTCGTCTACAGAAATGTCCGAGGGGAGGAGACCACACGATGCACAACCAAGGATCTCCCCCAAGATTTCTGCCGTGAGAACTATAGGAGTTCCCAAGACAGTCGTCTCAATGGAGTGGCTGGCGTCGTACTGGCCTCGAATACGGTTGGCATAGAACAATTTCACGAGGCGAGGGTACGGTTTGGGATTGGCCTTGGGGTCGTATCGGAGATAATCTAGAAGGCCACTATAAGACAGAAGATCAGCAAGGCCGAGGAAATCAGAGAACTGAACGTAATGCTCTAACAACAGTGGACAGTGTTCTATACGGTTGTACGCGGCGAGACACTGAGGGTCATCGCGGCACAACGATATGTCTACACCGCCAACTGGCATAGGAGCTTTACCCTTGGCCTTACGGGTCTTCGGAGGTGGGGTAGGTTCCCTAGTAGGCTCATCCTCAGGGATAAAATCAGTATCGGAATCGGAATCGGGAGGAGTAGCCGGAGTATGAAGAATAGGCTTTTTGGTCTTGGATTTGCGGGGCTTGACGGTGGCAGTCCTAGGATTCTTAAGAGGAGGCGACGAAGGAGAGGCTTGGGTAGACTTGGCACGACGCTTAGGCTTCGGGGGATTCCTAGGGTCGGAAGGCCCTACGGTCATAGGAGAGGCCCCGGAAGAGGTGATCGGAATACGAGTCTTAGCCATAGTTCTAAGAGCACAAGCAATCGAAGATTAGGTCACTAACAACCTAGAGATCACAAGCAAACAACCCTAGAGATCAAGAAAATTCGAAAATCACAAGCCCTAGGTTAGAAATTGAAACCCTAGGACCTAGAGCTTGAAATCAAGGAGAGACAACCCTAGAATAGGAAATCGACCTAGGAGAGGGAGGGAGATACCTAGGAGGTGGAGTCGACGGCGGCGGACGGCGGCGATCGACGGAGAAACGGCCGGAAGACGAAGGGTTTCGAGTTGAGGGTTTTGGGTTTTCGGGCTGGAGCAAGTGAGAAGACCGACTAAATGAGAATTTAGTCGGACGAGATCGAGTATAAGTCGGTCGGGATGCGAAAAGACACAGCTGCCCTAACACACTTAGTCGGTCACAGTTCAAGTACTGACCGACTAGATTACGATCTAGTCGGTCGGTCAATGAGCTTGAACCGACTAAGTCGAAACAGTAGCTCAGATGAATTTCTAGGGCAAGAATTAGTCGGTCGCAGTATATTCACTGACCGACTAGTTTTCAATCTAGTCGGTCGGAAAGTATACTATGACCGACTAACGATAGAAAAAGATAGGAGATGGATATTTGCATGATCTAGTCGGTCTGAGTTCATTTGCTGACCGACTAGATGAGCATCTAGTCGGTTGACAAGTGAACTGAAACCGACTAGAAGAGTCCAAAAGTAGAAATTTGATTTCTCTTCACAAACCACTTGGATGATACATCCAAACTCACTCATTAGTCATCTAAATTACCCCATAAAACGTCGAAATCTTAAATACGACATTGAAATACGAATTCGAGCAATAAATTCAAATAATTCACATAAAATTCCCAAAAATTCAATTAATCTAGCATGAATGAAATATCGCGAAATATATTAGCATGCAAGATGATTGAATTAAAATATGAATCCTATATCTCGGATTCACCCATAATCCCTAATTCTCGACGCAACCGCACAAAGGAGTCCTCCTTTAGGGGTTTCGTGAAAATATCGGCGATTTGCTTTTGGGTTTCAACGTACACTAAAATGATGTCCTTTTTAGCAACATGATCATCTAAGAAATGGTGTCGGACATCTATGTGTTTCGATCGGGAATGGTGCACCGGATTCTTTGAAAGACAGATAGCACTTTGGTTATCCACCATGATAGGGCTAGTATCACAATGAATACCAAAATCCTTCAATGTGTGTCTCATCCAAAGAACCTGGGCACAAGCGGCACCGGCGGCAATATATTCCGCCTCGGTGGTTGAAAGTGAAACCGAATTTTGCTTCTTGGAAAACCAAGAGACAAGAGAATTTCCTAGAAAATGGCAAGTGCCACTAGTACTTTTCCTGTCGGATTTGCATCCCGCATAATCAGCGTCACTGTATGAGACTAACTCATACGTGCTAGATCTCGGATAAAGTAATCCAAAATCTAAAGTGTAACTTAGATAGCGAAAAATACGTTTTACCGCTACTAAGTGAGAATCCTTAGGTTGAGACTGATAACGAGCACATATACATACGGCAAACATAATATCGGGCCTACTTGCGGTAAGATAAAGCAAACTACCTATCATACCTCGATATAGACGAATGTCTACATCCTTACCGCCCGTATCCTTGTCAAGATGCGTAGTCGTGCTCATCGGAGTCTTTTTCCCGGAGGCATTCTCCATTCCAAATCGCTTTAGCAACTCCACCGTGTACTTCGTTTGGTGGATGAAGATTGCATCGTTCATTTGGCGAATTTGGAGACCTAAGAAATATTTGAGTTCGCCCATGTGGCTCATCTCAAATTGTTCCTTCATAACATTAGAAAACTCTTCGCAAAGAGTGAAGTTAGTAGCACCGAAAATGATATCATCAACATAAATTTGAACTAATAAAATATCATTGTTCGCATGCTTAATAAAAAGTGTTGAATCGGCTTCGCCCATTTTAAAATTCAAATCCAAAAGAAAATTCTTTAGGCGATCATACCAAGCTCGAGGAGCTTGTCTCAAACCATAAAGAGCTTTCTTTAGTTTAAAAACGTGATTTGGAAATTTGTCATTTATGAAGCCCGGAGGTTGGGAAACGTAAACTTCCTCAACGACATCTCCGTTTAAAAATGCACTTTTAACATCCATTTGAAATAATTTAAAATTCTTATGGCATGCAAAAGACAAAAGTAATCTAATTGATTCTAATCTAGCTACCGGAGCGAAAGATTCTTCGAAATCGATACCTTCCTCTTGACGATAGCCTTGAGCTACTAACCGAGCTTTGTTCCGGACGACGACTTGGTTTTCGTCGGTCTTGTTCTTGAAGATCCACTTTGTCCCTATGACGGTGTGGTTCTTCGATGGCAATGGAACAAGCTCCCAAACTTCATTCCTCTCGAATTGAATGAGCTCCTCCTTCATGGCTAAGATCCAAGCGCTATCTTCACATGCTTCATTAATATTCTTTGGCTCTATCGATGAGGCAAAGGCACAATTTACGAAGTGGTGAACTTGCGATCTCGTCTTGACACTATCATAGATATTGCCAATGACTTGCTCATGGGGATGGTCACGAACCGAATGAAGCCGTTTGGGAATACCTTGATCACTTGGAACATTCTCAACAACTTCATTAGTTGGGTTAGTCTCAATAGAATCAATAGAATCATTAGACTTAGAATTTTCAAACGAATCACATAAAACATCCATAGAATCATTATCATTTGAAATTCTAGTTGGAACAAATCCTTCATTAAATGAGACATGAAGCGACTCCTCGATCGTTGAGGTTCGTTTGTTGAATATCCGGTAGGCTTTGCTACGCGTAGAGTATCCAACAAAGATCCCCTCATCGGATCTTGGATCGAATTTGTCCAAACTACCATATGTGTTCTTAATAAAACATTTCGAACCGAAAACACGAAAATGTTTAACTTGAGGCAACCTACCAAACAACAATTCATAACAAGTTTGTTTAGTGCCGGGCCTCAAAAGTATTCTATTAAACACATAGCAAGCGGTGTGTACCGCTTCCGCCCAAAATTGATGGCCAAGTTGGCTATCATCAAGCATAGTGCGAGCACACTCCACTAGCGTCCTATTCTTTCTCTCAACTACACCATTTTGAGGCGGTGCACGAGGGAAAGAGAAGGTGTGAGTAATACCAACTTCATCACAAAATGTCTCAAAAGACTCATTCTCAAATTCACCTCCATGATCACTACGAATAGTGACAATGGTGGTTCCTAAGAGATTTTGTACTTTCTTAACAAAAATTGTGAAGTTTTCAAAAGCTTCATTTTTATTGCACAATGAAAATACCCAAGTAAATCTTGAATAGTCATCTACGATGACAAGTCCATACCTTGCATTTCCTAAGGAAGCTACTCTAGTTGGCCCAAATAAATCTAGATGTAATAGCTCTAGTGGCCTTTTAGTAGAGATGCTTTTATTAGGTTTAAATGAAGATTTAGGAAGCTTGCCGCGTTGACAACAATCATAAAAACTTTTCTTTTCAAAAACTAGCTTCGGAAAACCTTTAATAGAATTCAATTTTGAAAGCTTATATAGTGTTCCAAAGTTCACATGTCCAAAGCGTCGATGCCATAAGTGTTGTTCACTTGTGTTGGCAACGAGACATTGTTCATATGACTTAGGAAGATCCAAAATATAGATGTCTTTACGACGAGTTCCGGAAAATAATAATTTTTCATTATCCTTTCTTAAAATATGACACAATCCTTTCGCAAAGCTAACTTTGTAACCTTTGTCACAAAGTTGACTTATTGAAATAAGATTATGATTTAAACCACTAACAAGATACACATCACTAATTAATGGTTTAGAAGGGTTACCGACATTACCAACACCTATGATGGTTCCGCTCTCGTTGCCCCCAAATACGACGCGGTTTCCATTCGCAATGGGAACCACTCCGGAGAGCAAACGAGCGTCACCCGTCATGTGTTTGGAGCACCCGCTATCGAGTATCCAATTCCCTTTGGAGCTAAATTTAAATTTGTTGCTCCTTCCCTTTTTCTTTTCCTTGAGTACCTAAAGATAGACAATTTCATATCATGGTACCCAAGGTCATTGGGTCCAAGGGATTAGACCTTTGGAAGCCAAGTCCAAGTGGACTTAGACTTCCCCACATAATTCTTACTATGCACAACATCCGAAAAATAAGCATTCATATATATTTGTTTTTCATCCATGCTTGTGTCCTTTGGGCTCCAAATAGTGAAAATTTTGGGAGCAATCATCCTATTGGGTGCATGCATGCTACGTTGATTTCTACGTGATGCATGTTGTGGATAGGCATACGGGACATGATGGAATGGTGCATGACGAGAATTATTCATATGATGAGGTGGGTGTACATATGCATGTGTGGGAACACGTGCGTGAGGGTGTCTCACTTGGTGTGCACGTGCCCGGGAATGTGTTGCATAAAAATCATCATAAGTGTGAGACGGTGGAGTAGGACGTGTGTTCCTACGTGGCATGGTATTGGTGTATATGTAAGCATGCCCCTTCTTTGGAGGTCCACCCAAAGTGGGTTTCTTTCCGAAAGAGGGTGTGGACGAGGTGGAAGCACCATTGGAAGATGAACTTCCAATAGAGTGTTTGCTCCCACTCGTTGAGGCTTCGGAAGTTGGCCTAACAAAAGTAGTGACCGACTTGGATGAATTTCCCATCATATACCCCAAGCCAATGTGGTGTTTGGCCGGAAGTAAGTCTTTTAGGATATTATCCAAATGGCCCTTACCTTTGTTGAATTCGTTGATTCGGCCCAATGTGTTCTCATATTTCTCTTTGAGAGAACGCCAAGAAGTATCCAAAGTGGATATTTGCGAAGTGAGCACATAAACACGAGATTTAAGATTCTCGTTCTCAATACTCAAAGTCGAGTTTTGAGAAGTTAAATCCGCTATCTCATGTTCTTCCGTATCCTCAATTCTAGCATGTTCAAGTTTAGATTTGAGATTCACAATCTCATTTCTTAACTCTTCAACAACGGTGTCGTTGTTGGTGATGATAGTCTTAGGCGATGTTTGAATGCTAGCAAGGTCATCTTTTACCTTAGTATATCTATTTACTAACTTAGTATATTTTGACCAAAGTTGAGTGTTAGCATCCCTAAGATCATCCATCGTTACCTCATCGCTTTCTTCATCACTATCATCGGAAGAGGAGGATCCTTGATCGTGCTCCTCTCTTTCCATGAAGCACATATGTGCTTGCTCCACTTTCTCATCATCCGACTCTCCGCTTGAGGAATCCTCGGAGTCGGTGAATGTTGCTCCGACAAGTCCTTTCTTGTACCCCTTCTTGTATTTCTTGGACTTATCGAATTTTGGCACCTTCCACTTCTCCTTTTGTTTGTTGAGAGGACACTCCGCTTTCATGTGTCCTGGCTTATTGCACTTGAAACACAAAGGAGAGGAAGAGGCGTTAGAAGAACCAAATTTACCTTTGGTCTTGAAGTTACCTTTCCGAAAGAAACGGTTGAACTTCTTGGCCATGAGTGCCATGGACTCCAAGTCCAACTCGTTTTCCGAGTCTTCATCATCGGACGATGTGGATGAAGCCGCCTTGAATGCAATCGCCTTTTTCTTAGGCGCATCTAGGTTCAAATATGACTTCATCTTTTCTTGTAGCTTCACCTTGCTATCTTTGCGTACCTCGTATGAAATCAAGGTACCCATTAGTTGAACTACGGTATATTTGTCCATGTCATTACCTTCCTCGATGGCGAAGGTACGTTTTTCCCAAGAAGAGAGAAGTCCTTCAATAAGCTTTAAGCACTTCTCCTTTTGAGTGTAGATCTTGCCGAGGGCCTCTAACTCGTTTATTATGTCAACGAAACGAGCGTAATATTCTTTCATCTTCTCGCCCTGTTGCATGTGAAACATTTCGTAATCTTTGGTTACGACAACGAGTTTAGAGTCTCTTACCCTACTCGTCCCTTCATGTAGTATGAGGAGAGAGTTCCAAATTTGATATGCACTCTTACATGTGCATATCTTATTGAAATCCTCGGGCTCCAATGCGCATTGCAAGGCGTTCATTGCCTTGGCATTGCTTACCTCCGCGGCGACTTCCGCGGTAGTCCATTTCTCAAAATCTTCTTCTTCGGGTTCAATATACTCCTTCATTGTAGTTCTCCATAAAGATGCACTTCGGAGGAAGGTTTCCATCCGACACTTCCAGTACCCGTAGTTGGTACCGTTGAAGAATGGAGGCCTCGTAGAGGAATGTCCTTCCATCACGGAAGATGCTCCTTCACGGTTCCTGAAGGTGTCATAGTTGGAAGGTGGACGCACGGTCTTGTTGTCGTTGGCAGACATAGCTGAGTATCTGGCTCTGATACCAAATGTAATGCCCTACCAGCTACTGCACAAGTACTAGAGGGGGGGTGAATAGTACTTTAAAATAATAAGGAGTATAATTCCAAATTAAATTGCAATCAACTACCAAATCAATTTGCGGAAGCTTAAATTGAACGACGACAACGAAATTGACAATGCTAACAAACGATGTTAATGGGTTCGGATCCACCCAAGTCTCCCCGACTTGTTCCCGGTGATCCTACGTCCCAACCACCCGGATCCCCTCCGGATACTTGAGTTAGAAACCCTAACTCAAGATTTCCACTATGAATATCTTGTGAAAAACCTTCACAAGATCAAATCATACATGCAATGGCAAAGTGAATCCCACAACCCGGGATCACAAACTTCTCTCACAACCGAGAGAACCAATAAGCAATATAAAAGAGTTTATATGAAATAAACAAGCTTACCACAAAATCCTATACCTTGAGTTTTTCTTACCCAATAGGTGGAATGAAGGATTTGAGGAAGATGAAGTTACCAAACCCTAGCACCAAGGAAATGAGCAGCAATGGGTGCCTAGGGATGATTTGGAAACTTGAATCAAGCAATAGCTTGAAGAGCTCACCAAGAACAAGCTTCTCTCTAGATCTAGAAATGAGAGAGAATGGGTTTCTTGTGAGGAAGAGAGCTTTAGATTTGAGGGAGAATAGCTATCTCTTTAGAACTCAATGAATCTCTTAATGGCAGCTCTATTGAAGATAGAAATGACCTAGGTTCGTATTTATAGGAACCCAAAAACATAAGTTAGGTCAATCTCCAACGGAAAGAAATCTGAGAGAATTAGTCGGTCAAAGAACAATCACTGACCGACTAGTTCATCAACTAGTCGGTCAGTCACAAAGCATGGACCGACTAAGAGCAGATCTGAGAAGAGATAGAATTTCAGACCTAGAAAACTAGTCGGTCCAAGAACACTGTCTGACCGACTAGTTTCACAACTAGTCGGTCATCCAATGAACGTAGACCGACTAAGAGGCAAAACAACATAGTCTGAAGGCAAGTTGACTTAGTCGGTCCAAGAACAAAAGTTGACCGACTAGATTGTCAACTAGTCGGTCATCAAACGTTCTTAGACCGACTAACGGTAAACAGTAGCTTAGGAGAAATTTGGCATGTACAGTAAATCACAACTAGTCGGTCAAAGCAGCATCACTGACCGACTAATTCACAAACTAGTCGGTCGGTGAGTCAACTTAGACCGACTAACTGTAAACAGTAAAGAACAAAGATTTAACTGACTGAAACTAGTCGGTCCAAGAACAGTGGCCGACCGACTAGATCACAATCTAGTCGGTCAGTACTTGTTCTTGTACCAACTAACATGCACAACAAAGTCCGAATCGAAGCGCGACGCTTCGAGGAAGTTAGAGTGAACTTGTGCAAGAATCCTAGAGCTACGAAATGAGCGAAATGAAGATAGAAACGTAAGATATACTCAAGGCTTAACATTCTATCAATCGAAACTAAAAGACTATAAATAAAACCTTAATAAACGGTCTTTGAGAGCTTCGATTGAATCTTCATTACTTCCAAAGCGTTGTAAGAGCTTCAACGAAGCTTTAGGCTTGAATACGAGCTTTTGGAAGTGTTGAGATGTCGCTTTGAATATTCTCGTGAAATTGGCGACGATCTCCAATACTGCGCTCACAAATTGTTAGTTCATGAATTATTTATGTTTGCTCATCATCCAAAACCAAATCCGGGGAGTCCAATATTCAACACGCTCAAGATCTCAAAAACACCTTTTGAGAAATTAGGTCAGAGAAGAGAACCAGAGCTTTTTGAGAGAAAAAGATTTTTCACAATGATAATCGAATCAATTGAGATTAGATCTCAATCCAATCTCATATTAGAGATATTTCCAAGTTTGAAACGAGTCAAACAAATAAGGAAACAATCAAAAAAGATCAAGAAAAATAGTGGAAATAAATTCTCCAACGGCTGGAAAAATAAAGCTGCTTAATCGGTCTAAGAAGGATCACTGACCGATTAGTTTGAGAACTAGTCGGTCGGTGAACCTTCTTGGACCGACTAGATGGTTGACAGAGAATTCAGTGAAGTAAGGAGGATAAATTAGTCGGTCTAAGAAGAAATATCAACCGACTAGTTTGACTACTAGTCGGTCGGTGAACCTTCTTGGACCGACTAATTGGTCAACGGTAACTCGGCTGAGAAACACAAGTAAGACTAGTCGGTTCAAGAAGGATTTCCAACCGATTAGATTGACATCTAGTCGGTTGATCCTTCTACTAGAACCAACTAAGATGCACAGAAAGTCAAATGAAGAAGCGATAAGCTACGGAAAACTTCCTAATGGCTTCTAAGACAATCCTAGATATAAGATACGATATATAAGAGGATATCGAAGGCAAGTAATACTCAAGGCTTAACATTCTAGAAGACAATGAAAATAAACAATACACACCGTCTTCAAAAGCTTCAATATGAAGATTCTGAATCCCTCGACTCCAATAATACTCCTTGTGCTTCAATGAAGCTTCAGGCACATCGTTCACGCACTCTGAAGAAGTCTTGGGATGTCGCTTGAGATCTACAAAGTAATTTGGCGACGATCTTTATAACTGCGCTCAAAGATAATTAGTACCTAATATTTATGTTTGTTCGTCATCAAAACCAAATCAGGGAAATCAATACTCAACATTCTCCCCCTTTTTGGTGATGACAAACTAACATAAATATAAAACAATAATAATGAGATAAATGAAATTTACTTACTCCCCATGCATTGATGACTCGTTAGTTCCATATTAAATATTAAACATAAGCATCAAGCAGAAGAGAAAAATATAAAACACATGATCCATTTATTGAAATTAGGATCGGAATCCATTTTTATATCTTCACTCCCCCTAAATCTAACATATGAAATTAGATTCACGGTAATTGTTTATATTATCATTTAGCACATAGTAATTATTAATTCTCTCCCCCTTTGGCATTATCCAAAAAGAGCGGGAGGAAGCCAACGACAACAACCATGGCCAAAAAAAATAAACAATAGAGTTGAAGAAAACGACGACGGCCCAATTGGCACAAAGGAAAACATCGAAAACAAAACAAAGTGTGCCAACGAGACCATAGTCGAAAAGAGAAATCATCAAAAACAAAATCAAATCCTAGTATTAATGAAAGGAACATACTGTCCAATATCAACATTTTTTTAACGAATTGAGTGCATGGAAAACAACTCATGTTTCCATACAAACAAAGCTATATAGTCAACAGAATCGTCGAGCGACGAAGTAAACATCAAAGACATAAGTACAATGTGCACACAGAGACGAACGTCAACATGATGTATATACATATATAGATACAACAAAATTGATACATCCAGCCAACTGAAGAAATAACCAATATCAGCAGATAGCAGTATATGGTGCACATCATACAACAATCCAACATACATCAAAAAACATATAAAAACAACCATAAATACGACGCACAAAACGCAAACCATTCATAAATCCAGCATGAATAGAGAATATCACATCAAATCCAGCTTGAGCTTATGAATATCATTACATGCAAGATTATATAAAAAATATGAATCCTAAATCTCGGATCCACCCATAATCCCCAATTCTCGACGTAACCGCACAAAGTTATCTTCCTTGAGTGGTTTCGTGAAAATATCGGCGATTTGCTTCTGGGTTTCAACGTACACTAATATGATGTCCTTTTTAGCTACATGATCATCTAGAAAATGGTGACGGACATCTATGTGTTTGGTACGGGAGTGGTGTACCGGATTCTTAGAGAGACATATTGCACTTAGGTTGTCCACCATGATAGGGCAAGTATCACAGTTTATACCGAAGTCTTTAAGTGTGTGTCTCATCCAAAGAACATGTGCACATGCAGCACCGGCGGCAATATATTCTGCCTCGGTGGATGAAAGTGATACAAAATTCTGCTTCTTGGAAAACCAAGAGACAAGAGAAATTCCTATAAAATGGCAAGTGCCACTAGTACTTTTCCTGTCGGATTTGCATCCAGCATAATCTGCATCACTATATGAGATTAACTCATATGTGCTTGACTTTGGATAAAATAATCTATAGTCCAGTGTATGACTTAAATAACGGAAAATACGTTTAACCGCTATTAAGTGTGATTCCTTAGGTTGTGATTGATATCTAGCACAAACACATACGACAAACATTATATCTGGCCTACTAGCAGTAAGATATAATAAACTTCCTATCATACCTCGATATAGACGAATGTCTACATCTTTGCCGCCCGTATCTTTATCGAGATGTGTAGTAGTGCTCATTGGTGTCTTCTTGCTAGAAGCATTCTCCATTCCAAATCGCTTTAGCAGCTCCACCGTGTACTTGGTTTGGTGGATGAAGATTCCATCGTTCATTTGGCGGATTTGGAGTCCTAAGAAATATTTGAGCTCACCCATGTGGCTCATCTCAAATTGGTCCTTCCTAACATTAGAAAACTCTTCGCAAAGAGTGAAGTTAGTAGCACCGAAAATGATATCATCTACGTAAATTTGAACTAAAATAATATCTTGATTTGCATACTTGACAAAAAGCGTTGAATCAACCTCACCCATTTTGAAACCCAAATCCAAAAGAAAGTTCTTTAGGCGGTTATACCAAGATCTAGGAGCTTGTCTCAAACTATAAAGTGCTTTCTTAAGTTTGAAAACGTGATTTGGAAAATTTTCATTTATAAAACCCGGAGGTTGAGAAACATAAACTTCCTCAACGACATCTCCGTTTAAAAATGCACTTTTTACGTCCATTTGAAAAGGTTTGAAATCTTTATGGCATGCAAATGACAATAACAACCTAATAGATTCTAATCTAGCTACAGATGCAAAAGATTCCTCGAAATCTATACATTCCTCTTGCCTGTAGCCTTGAGCAACTAACCGGGTTTTGTTCCGTATGTCGTTTTGGTTCTCGTCTGTCTTGTTCTTGAAAATCCACTTCGTTCCTATAACGTTGTGGTTCTTTGAAGGCAACAGAACTAGCTCCCAGACCTCATTCCTCTCAAACTGAATGAGCTCTTCTTCCATGGCTAGGATCCAAGAGCTATCTTCGCACGCTTCATTGATATTCTTTGGCTCCACAGAAGAGACAAAAGAACACTGAGGGAAGAAGTTGACTTGCGATCATGTTCTGATGCCATCTTCCATGTTGCCAATAACTTGCTCATGGGGATGGTCACGAACTATTGAAATTTTTCTGGGAACACCCTGGTCACTAGGAACATTCTCAAGAGAGTCATTAGTAGGGATAGTTTCAATAGAATCAATAGCATCAGATGTACCAATAAAGTCACTAACTACTTCCATAGAATCATCGTCATCGATAATTCTAGGAGGGACAAAATTTTCATTAAATGAAACATGAAGAGATTCCTCGATCGTTGATGTTCTTTTGTTGTATATCTGGTAGGCTTTGCTACGTGAGGAATATCCAACAAATATCCCCTCATCGGATCTTGGATCAAATTTGTCCAAACTACCATACGTGTTCTTGATAAAACATTTTGCACCAAAAACTCTAAAATGTTTATCTTGAGGCAATCTACCAAATAATAATTCATAACAAGTTTGTTTGGTGCTGGGCCTCAAGAGTATCCTATTAAACACATAGCAAGCGGTATGTACCGCTTCTACCCAAAATTGATGGCCAAGTTGGCTATCATCAAGCATAGTGCGAGCACATTCCACTAGCGTCATATTCTTTCTCTCAACAACACCATTTTGAGGGGGTGCACGAGGGAAAGAAAAGGTGCGAGTAATACCAACTTCATCACAGAAATTTGAGAAAGACTCGTTCTCAAATTCCCCTCCATGATCACTACGAATAGTGACAATGGTGGTTCCAATGAGATTTTGTACTTTCTTAACAAATAATGTGAAGTTTTCAAAAGCATCATTTTTATTAATTAAAGTAAATACCCAAGTAAATCTAGAAAAGTCATCAACGATGACAAGTCCATATCGAGCATTCCCTAATGAAGCAACTCTAGTTGGCCCAAAAAGATCTAGATGTAAAAGCTCTAGAGGCCGTTTAGAGGATATGCTTTTCTTAGGTTTGAATGATGATTTTGGAAGTTTGCCTCGTTGACCCAAGTCGCAGAAGCTTTTCTTTTGAAAAGAAAGCTTAGGGAATCCTTTTATAGAATTTAGCTTGGATAGTTTGAACAGTGTTCCGAAATTTGCATGACCAAAACGTCGATGCCATAAGTGTTGTTCACTTGTGTTGGCAATGAGACATTGTTCATGTGAATTTGGAATATCTAGGATATATATGTCCTTATGGCAAGTGCCAGAGAACAACACATTATTATTATCCTTTCTTAAAATATGGCACATTCCTTTCTCAAAGCTAACTTTGTAACCCTTGTCACAAAGTTGGCTTATTGAGATTAGATTGTGATTTAAGCCTTTAACAAGATAAACATCACTTATAAGGGGTTTAGAAGGGTTACCAACTTTTCCAACACCTATGATGGTTCCACTCTCGTTGCCTCCGAAGACCACTCGGTTTCCATTTTCAATGGTTACCACTTCGGATAGCAATTGAGCTTTACCAGTCATGTGTTTTGAGCACCCGCTATCAAGTATCCAACCATTCTTGGAGCCAAATTTTGATTTGTTGCTCCTTTTCTTTTTCTTGAGTACCTGAAGATAAAATTATCGTATCATGGTACCTAAGGTCATTGGGTCCTAAGAGATTAGACCTTTGGAAGCCAAGTCCAATTGGACTTAGACTTCCCAACATAGTTATCATTGTGCACAACATTCATGAAATAAGAATTATTATACGCTTGTTTCTCATGCATGCTTGTGTCCTTCGGGCCCCAGATAGTGAATGTCTTGGGAGCCCTTTTCCTATTGGGAACATGCATTTTTTGTTGATTTCTACGTGGTGCATGTGTTCTACGAGGAAGTGGCCTAGTGTATGCATGAGGTGGATAAGCATAAGGCACATGATGAAGTGGTTGTGGCAACATATGATAAGGTGCATGAAGGTAATCATTCATGTAGTAATGATGTGGGTGAACATATGCATGTGGGGGAACACGTACGTGAGTGTGTCTCACTTGGTGTGCACGTGCTCGTGGACGTGGAGCATAGAAATCATCATATGTGTGAACAGGTGGAGTAGGAGGTGTGTTCCTACGTGGCATAGTATTGGTGTACATAAATGCATGACCCTTCTTTGGAGGTCCACCCAAAGTGGGTTTGTTTCCAAAAGGGGGTGTGTACTTATTGGAAGTACCATTGGTAGATGAACTACCCATGGGGTGTTTATTGCCACTAGTTGAGGCATCGAAAGATGTCCTTACAAAGGTGGTGGAAGATTTGGATGAATTTTCCTTCTTATACCCCAAACCAACATGATGATTGGCAGGAAGTAAATCATTCAGAATATTATCCAAATGGTCCTTGCCTTTGTTGAATTTCTCAATCCGGCCTATTGTGGACTCATATTTCTCAGTGAGAGAAAGTATTGTAGTTTCCAAAGTGGACACTTGTGTTGTGAGTTCACAAACACGGGACTTAAGATTCTCATTCTCAATACTCAAGGTTGAGTTTCGAGAAATTAAATCGGCTATCTCGTGTTCATCCGAATCCTCGAGGTTAACATGTTCAAGTTGAGATTTGAGATTTACAATCTCAGTTCTCAAGGCTTCAACAACGGTGTCGTTGTTGGTGATGATAGGCTTAGGTGTGGTCTGCAGACTAGTTAACTCATCTTTGATCTTAGTATATCTATTTACCAACTTAGAATACTTAGACCAAATTTGTTCATTAGCTAATCTTAGATCATCCATAGTTACATCTTCACCTTCTTCCTCGCTTTCATCTGAAGCGGTCTCTTAATCATGTTGCTCTCTTGCCATGAAGCACATGTGTGCTTGCTCCACTTGTTCATCATCTGACTCTCCACTTGAGGAGTCCTCTTCTGAGTCGGTGAATGTGCCGACAAGCCCTTTCTTGTACTCCTTCTTGTACTTTCTTGACTTGTCGAACTTGGGTGCATTCCACTTCTCCTTTTGTTTGTTGAGAGGACAATCCACCTTGATGTGTCCTGGCTTGTTGCATTTGAAACACAAAGGAGCAGATGCATTAATGGAACTAACTTTAGATTTATTCTAAAAGTTACCTTTTCGAAAGAACCGGTTGAACTTCTTTGCCATGAGGGCCAAAGATTCCATGTCCAACTCGTCTTCCGATTCTTCACTATCGGTAGGTGTAGTAGGGGCGGCCTTGAAAGCAATTGCCTTTTTTGGCTCTTCTTGCTTCAAGAACGCCTTCATCTTGTCCTGCATCTTAATCTTGTTGTCCTTCCATGCCGCATATGACATTAAGGTACCCATTAGTTGAACTACAGTATATTTGGACATATGATTACCTTCCTCGATAGCGTAGGTTCGCTTTTCCCAACTCAAAAGAAGTCCGTGAATGATCTTCGCGACTTTCTCTTCTTGGGAATAGGTCTTCCCAAGGGCTTCCAACTCGTTGGTTATATCCACGAAGCAACCATAATACCCATTAATTCTTTCACCCAGTTCCATGTGAAACAACTCGAATTCTTTGTTAGCAACAGTGAGTTTAGAATGTTTTACCCTGCTCGTTCCTTCGTATAGGATGAGAAGTTGATTCCAAATCTGATATGCACTCTTACAGGTGCATATCTTGTTGAAATCTTCAGGCTCCAGTACACATTGTAAGGCATTCATTGCCTTGGCATTGTTCACCTCCGCGGCGACCTCTGCGACAGTCCACTTCGTGAAGTCTTCTTCAGTGGGCTCCACATACTCCATTAATGTGGCTCTCCAGAGTGATCCACTCCGGAGGAAAATTTCCATCCGGCATTTCAGTACCCATAGTTCGTACCGTTGAAGTGAGGGGGCCTAGTTGAGGAGTGTCCTTCCATCACTGAAGAGGCTCCTTCACGATTCTTGAAGGTGTTGTATTCGGAAGGTGGTCGAACGGTCTTGTTGTCGTTGTTTGTTATAGCTATGAACTTGGCTCTGATACCAAATGTAATGCCCTGGTAGCTACTGCACAAGTACTAGAGGGGGTGAATAGTACTTTAAAATAATCAAGAGTCTAATTCCTAATTATTGTGCAAACACAAACAACTAAGCGGAATAAGTAATAACAACAAGAACAATAGCAACGCAAACAAGCGATGTAATGGGTTCGGATCCACCCAAGTCTCCCCGACTTGTTCCCGGTGATCCTATGTCCCAGACACCCGAATCCCTTCCGGCTACTTAAGTTAGAATCCACTAACTTAAGGTTCCACTAAACAACTTCTTGTAGAAACTACTATAAGATCAAACACTACAACAATTCGTATCATGACTCCCACAAACCGGGATCACGAATATCTCTCACAAACCGAGAGAAAATCACCAACAATAGATTTAATGAAATAGAAATTGCTTACCACAAAATCCTATTCCTTGAGATACTTACGAAGTAGGGCAAGGTAGGAAGATGAGTGGAGATCATGAAACCCTAGCAATCACGAGATGATCAGCGAGAGACGGCTAGGACTACGATGATGTGCAAGAATCGATCTTCCAGAAAATTAATCGCTCAACATCTCAAAAACACCTTTTGAGAAATTAGGTCAGAGAAGAGAACCAGAGCTTTTTGAGAGAAAAAGATTTTTCACAATGATAATCGAATCAATTAAGATTAGATCTGAATCCAATCTCTTATTAGAGATATTTCCAAGTTTGATACGAGTCAAACAAATAAGAAAAGAATCAAAACAGATCAAGAAAAAACGTGGAAATAAATTCTCCAACGGCTGGAAAAATAAAGCTGCTTAATCGGTCTAAGAATGATCACTGACCGATTAATTTGAGAACTAGTCGGTCGGTGAACCTTCTTGGACCGATTAGATGGTTGACTGAGAATTCAGTGAAGTAAGGAGGATAAACTAGTCGGTCTAAGAAGAAATATCAACCGACTAGTTGACAACTAGTCTGTCGGTGAACCTTCTTGGACCGACTAATTGGTCAACAGTAACTCGGCTGAGAAACACAAGTAAGACTAGTCGGTTCAAGAAGGATTTCCAACCGATTAGAATGACATCTAGTCGGTTGGTCCTTCTACTTGAACCAACTAAGATGCACAGAAAATAAAACGAAGAAGTGATAAGCTACGGAAAACTTCCTAATGGCTTCTAAGACAATCCTAGAGATACGATACAATATATAAGAGGATATCGAAGGCAAGTAATACTCAAGGCTTAACATTCTAGAAGACAATGAAAATAAACAATACACACCGTCTTCAAAAGCTTCAATATGAAGATTCCGAATCCCTCGACTCCAATAATACTCCTTGAGCTTCAATGAAGCTTTAGGCACATCGTTCACGTACTCTAAAGAAGTCTTGGGACGTCGCTTGAGATCTACAAAGTAATTTGGCGACGATCTTCATAACTGCGCTCAAAGATAATTAGTGCCCAATATTTATGTTTGTTCATCATCAAAACCAAATCAGGGGAATCAATATTCAATAGGCTCTTGGTAGTGCTTCAAGTGTTTCTCGATAACCTTGAACACATTGCAATCTGTTGGGTTGATTAAGGTCACCGCTCCATATGGATAACTAATTTTTACAATATAAGGTCCATTCCACCTGGAACATAGCTTTCCTGGAAAGAGATGCAAGTGTGAATTATATAGAAGCACATATTGGCCTGGAACAAATTCTCTCCTCAATATGGTGCGATCATGTGCAACTTTCAATCTTTCTTTGGCCAATTTTGCATTGTCGTATGCTTCTCTCCTCAGCTCCTCAAGTTCAATTCAATTGCAACCTGTGAAAAGAAGAAGAATAGTTAGCATCAAAATTTAATTTCTTAACCGCCCAAAAATATTTTTGTTCAATCTCAATGGGTAAACGACAATGTTTTCCATAGACAATGTGATAAGGAGACATCCCTAATATGGTTTTGAAGGCAGTACGGTATGCCCACAAAGCTTCTGGAAGACGGATGCTCCAATCCTTTCTAGTAGGATTCACTGTCTTTTGGAGAATATTCTTTATTTCCTTGTTTGCCAACTCTGCCTGGCCATTAGTTTAGGGGTGGTAAGGTGTAGAGACTTTGTGCTTCACCCTAAACTTTGTCATCAAGCTCGCAAAAAGGCGGTTGCAAAAATGGGAGCCTCCATCACTTATCATCGCCTTTGGCACCCCCAAAGCGTGCAAAGATATTTTCCTTCATAAACTTGAGCACGATGGATGCATCATTTGACCTGCAAGGGATAGCTTCAACCCATTTAGACACACAATCAATTGCGAGTAAAATAAAAGTATGTCCAAAAGAAGGGAGAAAGGGTCCCATAAAGTCAATACCCCAACAATAAAAAAATTCTATTTCTAATATGGGGTTCAACAGCATCTTATTCCTCCAAGTTATTTCCCCCAACTGCTGGCAAGGCAAGCATGACTTACAAAATGAAAAAGTATCTTTAAACATGCTTGGCCAATAAAATCCGCATTGTAAAATTTTAGCCATAGTTTTATGAGCCGAAAAATGTCCCCCGCATGCACTCTCGTGACAGAAGTGTAAGACATTATTTATTTCTTGATTTGGTATACATCGCCTCATAATTTGGTCATTGCAATATTTATAAAGATATGGATCATCAAAGAAAAATGATTTTACCTCGTGATTAAACTGTTTTATATCCTGAATTGACCAAGTTGAGGGGGTCTTACCAGTCACCAAGTAATTGACAATATCTGCATACCATGGAAGTGTGGAAACAGCAAATAGGTGCTCATCTGGGAAGGAGTCTTCAATAGGAATGGAAGCAGACTCTGTACCAATGGTTAGTCGTGAAAGATGGTCAGCCACATGATTTTCAACTCCTTTCTTATCTGTAATCTGTACCTGGAACACCCGCAAAAGTAAAATCCAACGTATAAGTCTTGGCTTTGCATCTTTCTTGGACAAAAGATATTTAAAAGCAGAATGATCAGTAAAAATAATAATGGAAAATCCCAAAATGTAGCTCCTGAATTTTTCCCAAGCAAAGACTATGGCAAGCAACTCCTTCTCTGTGGTAGTGTAGTTCCTTTGAGCTTCATTCAAGCTTTTACTTGCGTAGTAAATGACAACAGGAGATTTGTCTTTTCGTTGTCCAAGAACTGCGCCAACTACAAAATTGCTGGCGTCACATATGATTTCAAACGGCAGTGTCCAAATAGGTACCTGTAAAATGGGAGAAGATATAAGTGATTGTTTTAAAGTATTAAAAGAATTTTTACGCTCTTCTGTCTAAATAAATTTAGTGTCATGCATACGAAGTGTGCATAAAGGACATGAAATACAACTAAAATCCATTATGAACCACCTGTAGAATCCGGCATGACCAAGGAAGGACCGAATGTCTGTAACGCATTTTGGAGTGGGTTACTTTTCAATGACTTCCACCATGGCTTTGTCTACTTGTATTCCTTCCCTGGATACTATGTGACAAAGGACGATGCCCTCAGTGGTCATGAAGTGATATTTTCCCCAGTTAAGAAGCATGTTCTTTTCGTTGCTTCTATTCAACACATAAGCCAAGTTATTGTAACGACCAGTTTTCGTCGTTACGTTATATTCGTATTCCTCTCGTGTATTTTTCCCAGTATCCGTCGCTTGACATTTCTGTCCCCGTACCCGTATCTGTACCCACTTCTAACTTTTGCATGGTGGCTATCATTATCATGGTTATTTTAAACTACTAAAATAAATTCTTCGTGTAATTATTTTAGAAATATCTTTTTATAATTAGTTTAGATTTTCGAATTCGAATTTCGAATCTCAACTCCTTAATTTTATATTTCAAGCAGCCTTCCATTTTAAATCCCTCCTCTTAAAATCTGCTTTTAATTTTCAATTCAAAATTCAAACTCGAATTTAAAGTTTTTTAAACGTTTGAAAACTTTCCTTATTAGATCCTAATAAAATCTATTAATTCTCCTTTTCAAAACTTCCCATATTACAACCCATTTAAACCTATAATTAATTAGCCCAAAATTTTCCTTATTAATTCTATTAATAATCTTTTTCAAATCCTTTTCCTAATTAATTCTTTTTTTTGTCATTCAAAAGCTTGCCCTAATTAAACCAAATTAATACTATTTCCATTATTAATTCAATTTCCTTCCAATTAAACCCTAGCCCATCCTTGCACCTAGGCTAATATTATAAGGAAACTAGAACCTACCCCTAGCTGGCTGCTCATTTCTTCTCCCCTTCACGTGCTGGCACTCCCCTATAATAATTCCATATTAAAAAGCCCTCACCCTTGGCAAAGCACATCAGCCCCCATTCGTTGTCACCTTCCCTTTTTCTCCCAACACCAACAGTCCGCCGCAACCCCCCTCTTCCTCAACACCCACGACCAAAAATCCGGCCATCTTTCGACAAGCTCTGACCCAGACCCACGTCGTCCGATCCAAACTCCCGTCGGTACCCATCTCTTCCGGCGGCCAAAGAACCCCGAGCCACTCCTCCAGCCACCCTCAACCTCTTGCACTGCCCTGTTCGACCGCAACCCAACACCGCTCCCCGCAACCCCAAGGCAGTGTCCGCCTCCCCGAGGCCTCATCTCCACCGCACGGCCACCGACAGCTCCGAGCTCCATCCGCCTTGGAGATCTCGCCGACGAGCTCCCCTCAACCGCCATCGACGTCACCGTTCGAATTCCCGTCGCCCAGCAACCCATCACCACCAGGCCGCCCGATCTCGCCACAAGCCCTGCCCCTCGCCCACGCAAGCCGCCACCTCCGAGCATCCGACCCCAACCCGCCGGCAGCTGCACGCCTGAGACCCCCGATGCCTCCCCTGTTCCTCCCCCTTGCTCTGTTCAGAACAGAGGAACCCGCCGCCGCCTGCAGCGACTCCGGCGTTGCTCCGTCGCCTTCCCTTCAGTCGACCTCAGCACCCTCGGCCCCGTCGACAACACCTCGCCTCGCCGCCTGCACGCCCTAGCTCGACTGCACCGTCGCCCACGTCGTACCACCATCGCATAGGCCTCCCCTCCGCACTGAGCGACGCCACGCCTCAACCAGCGGCGACCTTGCCCCGACTCCTCCAGCGCTCCGACTCCAAACACAACTGCGGCCTCCTCCCCGTGAGATCCAACGCCAGCTTCGCGCCCGGGCACTCGCAAATCCAACCTCCGCAACCGGCCTCCCCGGCGCCGTCTTACTCGCCAGCGCCCCCGCTCTTCATCGCACAGCCTGCCCTACCGCACCGCCACCGCTCTTGTCGCTGCCCCTGTGACCGGCTTCCACCTGCGAACAACAAAGAAGGAAGAAGATTAAACACGTAAGTTTTTAAAGGTTAACTCCTCCAGGCATATATGTCCGCATGTTTAGTAGCATGCGTAATTAGTGTGGCGTATCCTGGGTGATCAGTACCTTTTGGACACTTGAGTGAATAGTACTTCCCTATTATAATGACAGTGGGTTGATATATGTTTACATCTTTACAATTTAGTTAAATTAGTGTTACTTTTAGAAGATTAGCTTGTACCTACATTCTAGAAAGATTACAGTAAGGATGTTAGTATAGTTGGTGTTTATGCCTTGCATGTATATGTGCAGTACTTCATCATTATCATAACAGCAGGCTGATGCCTACATATTATGTTTGCATCAAATATGTTTAAAACCTTGTTAAATTAGTAGATAAGTGTGAATCATTTTACAAGTTAGTCTACATACTTACATATGCATGATACGTACAGTTATTAATATGGTTGGAATGTACGCCTTATAAAAACAAAATGAGGTATAGTATACTTAATGTAACTAATATGGTTAACTTATAAGATATATATATATTTTATAGCTAGTTTAGGATCTTTTAGCTGATATCACAAATCCGTAACGCAGATAAATCCGTGCTTACCGTACGATCGCGTGGGCACCTAAATCGCATCGCTTCAGGCAAGTATATTATTTTCTACCAATTTTCAAAGGTGCAAGTATTTTCACCCACAGGTTTTTAACTATATTGCTTAGATTTTGTGGATGGGACGAGTAAATATTGCTAATAACAACTCGTAAGTATGTTGCTTAAGCTTATTGGACTCAGTGACGTGTTTGGTTGTTTTGCGCACAAATGTTAGTGCTATCGAAATAACATGTAACCCTCTCATTGCTTGTTGTGCCTTTAAATTATGGATCGTTCACCTCTATTGAAATGTGTTAATGGGCCTTCAGGCGATTTACGGACTTTTGTGCCTTCGTGCAATTACGGATTATTGGGCCTTCGGGCATTACGGATATTGGGCCGCGGGCCATTTACGGAATGTTTGCCACTCGGCAAACATTGAACTACAGTTTGACTTATGGACACTTGGGTGGGGTAGTCTAGTGTAGTAGAGGCTGGAAAGCTGGATTACACTCTATTGGTGAACTTGACCGACACCTGGCCGGGTCGGTGAGTATAGAGTCACGGGTAGCTCCCGTTGACTTGGGTGTGATGCTGGTCACCTCCCCCTCAGACACTGGGCTTGTCACTAGATTTAGTACAGGTTGGCACTCTTGTTTATTGCTGCTAATATCGTGGATGTATAAGCTGTCAACTGAGCTCAAATCGTGTTTTACTTTGTACATCGCAAATGCCGTGCTTTACTTTGTGCATTACGAAAACCATGTATGCCACTTGTTACCTTATGCACTACACTTGTCACTACTTTTGCTGTACACACTACACTTGTCACTACTTTTGCTGTGCGCACTACATTTGTCACTACTTTTGCTGTACACACTACATTTGTCATACTCATTGCTGTACGTACTACACATGTTATACTCATTGATACTTGTCACGATTATTGCTGTGCACACCACACTTACTATACATATTGTTGTACACACTACACCGTCACGACTATTGCTGTACACACTACACTATCCATACTCGTTACTTTGCACACTACACCACTCATGCTCGATGTTCTAGACACTACAGTCGTTATGCTCACGTGTTCCATATGCTGCTATGTACTATCTTGTTGACATCATATTTTACAAACCATATTGTAACCGTGCCGAGGATCATTTTATTTCTAACGTTTTTAAATCTTGCCGAGCGACCCTCGCTGACGTATATTTCCTTGTTTGTGAAATATACGTTAGGTTTTGAGCAGAGTTCACCGAAGAGTTATTTTGGAGATTGAGCAGAAAGACCAAGAGAGCCAAGAGCACGAGATCCACTACTGAAGACGACGGACACTGCGCAGCTTGCTGAAGCGTCTAATAATTGTTGTTGTAATTTCTTTGTAACTGTTGTAATGGCCATGCTAGGCCTTTAATTCCTTTTGTACATGTAAATCTGGAAGTTAAATGATAATGATGACATTATTTTGTTGTTCTGAATATTCGCAGCAAGAACCTGCCAAAGTAGTCATACACAGACGCTTATTGGGTTGGGGCCTCACCGCTCCAGCCCAAGCAGGCCCGCTCACGTCGTCGCTACCAAGTATAATGGGAAGCGGGGCGTGACAGTTAGTCAAACAATCAGAAAATGAGTTACTATAAACTGAAAAATCGTCCATAAATACTTCTACAATCTTTTCAACCATATCATCAAATATACTTAACATGCACCGTTGAAGAGTTGCAGGATCATTGCACAAACCAAATGGCATCCTCCGAAAATCTAAAGTTCCAAAGGGACAAGTGAAGGTGGTCTTCTCCTGATCCTCTGGGGCTATTTCTATTTGGTAGTAACCGTAGTATCCAACTAGGAAGCTGTAAAACTCATGTCCAGCCACTCTCTCCAAAATTTGGTCTAGGAACGGAAGAGGGAAGTGGTCTTTTCGTGTCTTGGAGTTAAGCTTCCTATAGTGTATGCACATACGACATCCAGTGGCAGCTCTCATGGGTACCAATTCAATATTTTTATTTTTCACAACAGTTAACCCAGATTTCTTTGTACAACTTGGGTTGGACTAACCCACCTACTATCAGAAATGGGGTATATGATACTCACATCAAGCAATTTGAGGATCTCACCCATAACTACGTCTTTTAAGGTTGGTTTCAACCTTCGTTGTGGTTCACGGGTAGGTTTGGTATCATCTTCTAAATATATATGGTGTGTGCACATAAGAGGGCTAATACCTTTAATATCAGCAATTTTCCGTCCGATTGCCCCCTTATGTTTTTTCAACACAACTTCAACACAACTAATAATTTATTTTCATGATCTAAAGCGAGTTTGGAAGATATTACCACATGAAATGTACAGTTGTCTCCAAGATAAGCGTACTTCAAATATGATGGAAATGGTTTATTTCCAGCTGTGGATGCTCAAGATTAGATGGCATTTGGCATGGTGTCTCCAATGGTAGTGGCTCAAAGAGTGGCACCTAGGTGATGCGTGACACCTCTCCAACTTCCTGCAAAAAAGATTTATCGTCAATACCGTCGCATAATTGATCAACAAAATCAATAGCAAAACCGAACTCTTCATCAAAGTGATCAGCAACAAGAGCGTCAATCATACTTACCTCCTCATACGCCTCTACCCCTATTGGCAACTTGCAAGCATTAAAAATTTTTAAATCCATAGACATGTTGCCAAAAGAAAGCTTAAGTTGACAGTTCCTGTAGTTAATAATAACATTTCTAGTAGCTAGGAAGGGTCGACCTAAGATAATGGGTGTAGATGTGGCAGACTGGGGTCCCTGAAGGTCCAATACAATGAAGTCCACGTGGTAATAAAATTTATCCACTTGGACACGTACATCCTCAACACATCCCCTCGGGATTTTCACAGATCTATCAGCTAACTGGAGAATAACAAGTATCTTTTAATTCCCCAAGCCCCAATTGAGTAAACACAGGGTGTGGCAAAATGTTAACACTGAACCCTAAGTCAAGAAGAGCCCGACCTATCTGTTTGGTGCCTATGGTGCATGAAATGGTAGGGGATCCGTGGTCCTTGAATTTGGATAGCGTGTTATGTTGAAATATGGAGCTGACCTGTTGAGTTAAAAATGCCTTTTTCTTAACACTGAAATTTCTCTTGACAGTACAAAGGTCTTTAAGAAATTTGGCATTTGCAGGGATTTGGTTAATGCATCTAATAGTGGAATATTAATATGACATATTTGAAAATTTTCTCGAATTTCATATTGATACTTATCTTTCTTTGGAGGTAAGAGCCTTTGTGGGTATGATGCGGGAGGAGAGTAAGGCCTGTGTACTCGAACTCTCATCTTTGTAGTGTATGTGTCCTTGCTTAAGCTCTCCTCTGGTACTCCTTGCAGTTCACGGTCCTCTTCCTCTACCACCATCTCAGAAGTGTCCTTTGGCGGCTCAGGCTTTTGAATTTCTTTTCCACTCCTCAAAGTAGTCACCACCTGGCATGGTTTGATGGTGTTATTTGCTGACGATGAACTCGTGTTGGGATTCGGGAGTGTTTGAGTGGGGAGCTTGCCCTTCTCCAAACGTGCCATATGCTTTGTGATGCCATGATTCATTTGTTGGAATTGAGTCTGCTGAATTTGTTGCTGCTGCCAAAGTTGTTGCATCTGTTGGAACTGAGCTTGCTGTTGTTGTTGAAGTTGTTGATTTTGGTTCTGCTGCAGTTGCATGAACTGTTGGAGTGTGTCACTGAGTGTCTGAAAATGTGGATCTGTGCCAGACTCCTCCTTCTTCCTCTGATTTCCACATTGGTAGTTGTTTTGAGGTGGTGGAATGTATGGTTGAGAAGCTTGTGGCTTGCTTTGCCAACTGATATTGGGGTGGTTGCGCCAATTGGAACTGTATGTGTTCGGGTTGAATTCTTGCCCTGGGTAAGAATTTGAAATATTATTTACCTGACTAGGATCCTTCAGCACATCTTTTAATATTGGAATGGTTGGACACCCCGATGCATTATGCTCCAGACTGTCGCAAAGAGCACACTTCTCTTCAATACCCACCACCTTCACTCCCTTCATCTCTAGGCTTTGGAGTTTTCTAGTTATGAGGGCTTCCATCTTAGATTTCAACGCCACCTCAGGTTTCAAAGTAAATGAGCTTTCACGAGATGAAGATTGAGGCTGGTCTGTACGATCATATTCAGGAGTCGCTTCCCCATGTCTGTGCACTCTAAGCTATAGATTCCAAGTAATCCATGCCTCAGCTGGCTTTTTGTCGATGAATTCTCCATTGCACATCATCTCCACAAACTACTTCATGGAAGGTGGAAGCCCATCGTAGAAGAAACCTATGCGATGGTGCTCATCGAATCCATAGTTGGGGCATGCAAGCAACAAGTTTTTAAACCTCTCCCATGCAGCATCAAATGATTCATTTCCCTTCTGTAAGAAGTTCACTATCTGTTTATTCAGCCCTTGCATCCTGTGCAAAGGAAAAAAAACTTTTTAAGAAACTCAGCTTGTAAATTTACCCATGAAGTAAATAGAGTGCGAAGGTAAAGCGTTGAGCCAATTCTTCACCTTATCCTTTAGTGAAAATGGAAAGAGTTTAAGATATATGGTTTCATTGCTCGTATTCCCATCCACACAGGTTAGGCAAACATCATCAAATTCCTTTATGTGTAAGTATGTATTCTCCATCTCCATACCGTGATAGGCAGGGAGAAGTTGAACCATTCCTGGTTTTAGACTAAAGGAAATGGCATCGGCAGGGACGATGCATAAGCCAGAATCATACCTAGTTGGTCTGAGCACATTTCTAAGCGACCTATCTTCAAAAGTTTGAGAGTGGTCATTATTGTCATTCCCACTGGTGTTATTTGTGTTATGTGACATATTCAATGTCTAACTAATCTATGTATCCTAGGGGTTCTAAGACACGTAAACAAATAAGAACACAAAAGATGGTTTTTTTTGTTTTTGTTTTATCTTAAGCTAATTTTATGGGTTTTGAAAATATTAATGCGAAATTAAAGCAAACAAACAAAACAAAAAAAATTCAAATCAAAAGTGGATATACAAAGTTTTTATACACAAAAAGTGGAACGATCTCACCGAAAACAAACCAAAAAAATTCAAATCAAAAGTGGATATACAAAGTTTTTATACTCAAAAAATGGAACGATCTCACCGAATTTTCCAAGTTAATTGGAAATCGTAAAAGATGTAGACCGTTGTCCCTGGTTACGGTGCCAAAAACTTGATTGTTCCAAAAAGTTGCAGTGATATTTCTAAGTTTAGGAAGTCGGTCAAGTAGTAAACCTGGTGAGTCTAGGATCGTATTCTTCAGGGACAAAGTAGCCTGCAAGTTTCACAATTTAAATTAAGCGAGAAAAATTATTTGATTAGAGGAGAACCACCCTTCGAAGGCAAATTATTTGGGTTGTGTTTTACGTGAGGAAAAAGTCATTTTAAGATTTTTATGAAAATAAAATAATGTGAGCGTGAAAATATGATTTATAACAAGCGTGTGTGTGTTGTGCTTCCGTTAGTGTTACAGTAGGTTATGCTATTCATTCTCCATAGATTATTAATCCCGCATCCATGCCAAGGTATATGGATCGGATGATAAAGCTTTAAAAATGACGATTTTCAATTTAAAAATAATCGTAAAAACAATTGATTTCTTTGAATAATAAAATATAAAAGATGAACCTCGCGGTTCATCACCCTCCTTGGGTACCTCTACGGATTGATGCACGTAGATGATGCCTCGCAGCATGTCGTCCTAAGCTGATTCCTCTACGGATTATGCATATATCAACAAATGAAGAAATTAACGTTTTTAACTGTTTCGATAATTGCAAAATTTATGGAGACATGAAAGCAAAGATCCTAGCAACACTAACTTCCACACTACACACCCACAGTACCTTATCCAAGCATGCTAACAAAAACAAAAATTTTCATAAATACAAACATCGTTTAATTACAAAACTTATTACAAATATAATAAAAACAAGAAAAGGAAAGGCGTTTTTCACCACTTTTGAAGCCCAAACACCTCAAAACTTCTCCTTGAGCTGAGAAAACTTCTCTGGAATAGGAAGAGGAAGTTCTCAGCTTCGAAACGAAACGAAAATCACTCAAATTGGAGGTTTGATGCCAAAGTTATGCATCAAAAAACCAATATTTATATGCAAACGGGTCCGCGGATCCTTCAGCAAAGGCGGGCGCCGCCCGCGTGTCAAAAGCGGGTGGCGCGGGCAGAATTTCAACAGAAACGGTCGACGCCCGCGTGGTCCACGTGGGCGGCCACCCGCGTATACAAAGCGGGCCCGCCGCCCGCTTTAAATTAGCGGGCGAGAGCCCGGTTAATTTTTTTTCTTTTACAACATCTTTACTGACCTTTTAATGAACAGAAAATTGATCCGTCCTCAGAAAAATATGAAAAAATAGCCGTTGGATTCGGAAAATTGCAAGCTTCACCTGAAAAATAAAATTAAGACAAAATTAGGCAATAAAATTGTATTTTGCCTAAAAACAAGTGATACGCTATTATTATTAAATGATATTACAAAAATACACTTATTAGAGATCAAATAGATATTAAATATACGCAACATACAGTCTAAATGAGGGGTAAAATATGTAATATTATCCTAGAATTAGTGACATGTGAAAAATGATATTTTAATATAATAATAATATAATACTAATATTTACTAATTAATTATTTTTATATTGTCCCTAACCCCTATATAATACCCTCTCTCTCAACTCCTCACACAGCCATCCACGGCTAACTCACGGCCAAACCCTCCCCAAGCTCCTCCTCCCCCTTCGACGAGGCCCCCGCTACCACAACCTCCATCTCCACCACCATCAAACATCATCATCATCATCTTCTTCTTCTCCTACAAACCCAAACAACAACAACATAACCCCAATCAAAAGTAAACAAGCATTTTCATCGGAGCTCCACCGCCGGCTGACCCCTCCGCCGCAGCCTGGCCGTCCCCGCTGGCCGACCCGACCTTACCGCACCACCCCCTGCCGGTAGCAACCCCGTCGCTACCGGTTTCGTCGAAGAAAACCGACCCCCGTTACGTGTGTGAGTTAGGGATGAGTTTTAGAGAGAAAGAGAGAGAGTAGTAGTAGAGAGAGAGTAGGAGTTTTTAATTAGAAAAAATGATAACTTAAAATATAATGGTCAGAAAATTTAATGAAAAATCCCAGAAATTCCAGCGCGTCCAAACGAACGCATTGGTGCCAGTTTTGTTGTGATCTGGCTAGCATTTCTCTCATAGTAATTTTTTGAAGTTGAATGCTATTTATACTATTTTCGCTAAAAAAGTAGTCCCATCGAAGTTTCACGTACACTCACGAACACCAAAAAATATAAGTTATACTACTAGTTGAGATGGTTAATTAGACACATTGTTTTAAATATTCTGACGTGTAGTTTGCTCTGAATAAATCGTTTAATATATTGAGAAAATCATTTTTGTAATTTAAAATTTTGTTTTTGGCTATTTAAATTAAGAAAAATGCTTAATAATTATTTTAAAATTTTGAAAATATATATGTTATCATTAGGAAAATATTTTATGCATAAATGTACTCATCTGCTTAGTTTTAAATATTTCTGTATGCATTTCTTAGTGTAACTGTCTGTTTTAGCATAGTAAAAATTGTCAAACTGTAAATAGCGACTCGTCACTCACCATGACAATTTATGTTAAACTATTGTATGGACTCATGAGACACCGTAGACAAGTTAAACGCATCTCATATGATGCAACTAAATATAAATAATTGAATGATTGATGGAACCATATATCGGTTATACATTTATTGTACACGTACTTTGACCTTGAACTTGACTTGACCCGAGGGATTTGAGGTAGTCTAGTTTTCATTGAGGGCATATGAGTGACTAGATACATATTACAACTTTTTCTCCACTCACACTAAGTGGAGGAAAGTACTTGACTGTCATCCAAGAGAAGGGGTCGGTAAGTATCGATACGGAGAGCTCCCGATGGTAGTGTGCATTTTAGTCACATGTTGTGCCCTTAGACATGGACTTGGCACTAGAACCGATGGTTATCAAGTATTACTTTAACATCTAACACAATTTTTCCTCACATCTTGCAAATTGCTTTTAAAGATTTTAACTGCTACAGCTCTTACAGATCATACTTGTCATACTTATACCTTGTTCTTACTATGAGAAACTCATACCATGCTTATACTCTGCTCATACTATGCTCACATCAAGGTAATGTTATATATGCTTCTATGTACTCATACCATGCTCTTCTGCAAAATTATTTTACCATAACCCATAACTAAATCGATGAAGCACATGTTGATAATTGGCGTTCTTAAAATTGATCCCCGAACCGGTGTCTAAGATCGTTTGGCGTCAAGTCTGCATCACCTTAGTAGGGCTCACCTTATCTGGGGATAGTGGTCCTCCTAGGACAAACCTGACTGGCCGTGTTCGTCTGGATCAAACTAGAATTCCAATTATCATTAATGCAAACATTGATTATACTTACATTGAAATCCATCTTTGTTAGAGGCTTAATTGAGTTTCTTAACCTTTTTTATTATGGAGAGTATGTATTTGCCGAGTAACCCTCGCTAACGGGCATTTCATTTTGTTGTCTTACGAAATATCCGTCAGGTCTTGATAGTGAGTTCACTGAAGATACTGTTGTGTTGCAGAAGTCGAGTCATCGCTCGAGGACTACGTGGAGTACATACCTGCTGAAGACTAGACGATCACCTTCGTGACTGTACTTTAAAAATTTGGAATAATGTAATTTGTGTGCTATGTTGTGTTGGCCATACTAGGCCTATGTTGTACTTTATTTTCAGACGCTCTGGGATTGTAATAATGTTATCGGTATTATTTCTTAAGTCAACCTGAAAGAACTTGCAGTTATATTCACAGACGCTTAGTGTGTTTAAACTAAGGAGGAACAAAAAGATTTATAACAAAAAATACTCCTCCTTGTTTTAAGCACATCGCGGGCCCGTTCGCGTTCTCGCTCCCAGTAGAGTGGGAAGCGGGGCATGACAGGTTTATGTGGTGGCCCATGCAGGTGGTGCACATGCAAATACTTTAAAAATCGGTTGGACGACATTAACATCAGTCTAGCTAGACTACTTACTCACTTAACCCTTATTGCGGTTTGTTTTGCAGCATGGCAGGTCGACCCAATACTCGTGAAAACAGTGTCTTCTGCAACGACATCATGGGTGTCGTTAGAGAAATTCTAGAGATTCAACATCATCTCGCCCGACGTGAACCTCCTCATTATCTCTTATCTCAAAACGATAGTAAACAATTACATCCCTGTTAATCCTCCAGCTTACTGAGACATCGACATCGGTAATGGTGTGGTGGAAAGGAAACTTTCACACTACCCTTACTCGCTCATCGTCTCTTACTTCTGTGAAATTTTGATGATTGAATTTTCTTAATGATGGTAGGATGTAACTGTCAGTATCCATCAGTACACGTATTGTCGTATTTTACATATTTTTATTATTAAAATAATTCCAAAGATATTATAAATGAGTTTATGTGAATTTAAAATGGTTTGTTAGGTTTATAATATCAAAAATAGTTTCAAACAAGAATAATAAATATTTTGTATCATTAAAATAGGTATAGCATAATTTTGTAATTTCAAGTATTATAAAATATTTTTAAATTGTTTATATGATAATTTCTATTTAAATATCACTAAAATAGCATTATTAATTATTTTTCTATGTAAATGTTATCAAAATAGTTTTAAAATTTTATAAATATGATTTAATGTCTTTAAATATCTTCTATAATTTTTACGTATTTTTCAGAGGTCGAATCAACTTACAAACCACAAACCCGCAACCTATGACTAATAACATGTTTTAGCCCAAAACTTATATTTTTGTAGCTCAAAATATAAATGGGCGTCAGTTTCATGGTACTCGTGACGATACGAACCCGAGGCATTTTCTTTGGAATTTTTCGGAGTCATATGTGAAAAATGATATTTTAATTTAATAATAATATTAACATACTACTATTTACTAATTAACCTTAGTAATTAACCTAATTACCTAACTTAATTTACTAATTACAAATTTTACCTAACTCCATACGCAGCCCATGATGGGTTTTGACTAACCAAAATTCCATGCTTAGTCATAAACCCCCAACTGTAATGCCCTGGAAGCAATTGCACAAGTACTAAGGGGGGTGAATAGTACTTTAAATTAATCAAGAGTATAATTCCTAATTATTGTACAATCACAAACAACTATGTGGAATAACTAAGAACAACAAGAACAATGCAACGCAAACAAACGATGTAATGGGTTCGGATCCACCCAAGTCTCCCCGACTTGTTCCCGGTGATCCTACGTCCCAGACACCCGGATCCCTTCCGGCAATTTGAGTTAGAATCAACTAACTCAAGGTTTCACTAAGAAAACTCTTGTAGAAACTACTACAAGACAAAACGTTACAACAAACGAATCGTGACTCCCACAAACCAGGATCACAAACTTCTCTCACAAACCGAGAGATAAAACTTATAATAAAGAGTTCAAATGAAATAAACAAAACTCACCACAAATTCCTATGCCTTGAGATACTTACGAATTAGGGTAAGGAAGGAAGACGGAGAAAAGTTCATGAAAGACAATTGCAACCCTAGCAACAACGGGATGAGCAGTTGGAGACGGCTAAGATGAAGATCTTGATCATATTTCAATTCTACAGAAGAATGATCACACAATGCTCAAGATCTGAAAATCTCTTTGGAGAAATTAGGTCACAAAAGAGAGAGTGATTTTTCGAGAGAGAGAGAGAGAGAGAGAGAGAGAGAGAGAGCTCCGAAATTGATAATTGATAGTATGAAATTCAGATATGAAAATCTCTCTGATATTAGACAAATTTCCATGTTTGAAACGAATCAAACACATATGGAAAGAATCAAAACAGATCAAGAAAAATCGCAGAAATAAAATCTCCAACGGCTGGAAAATTAAAGCAGCTTAATCGGTTTAAGAAGGATCACTGACCGATTAGTTTGAGAACTAGTCGGTCGGTGAACCTTCTTGGACCGATTAGACGGTCGACAGAGAATTTAGTGAAATAAGGAGGGTAAACTAGTCGGACTAAGAAGAAACACTAACCGACTAGTTTGACAACTAGTTGGTCGGTGAACCTTCTTGGACCGACAATTGGTCAACAGTAACTAGGCTGAAATACGTAAGGATGACTAGTCGGTTCAAGAAGAAGTTCCAACCGATTAGATTGTCATCTAGTCGGTTGGTTCTTCTACTTGAACCAACTAAGATGCACACAAAGCCATGAGAAGAAGCGATAAACTATGGAATACTTTCTAATGGCTTCTAGGGCAATCCTAGAGATAAAATAGGATAGATATGAGGATCACAAAGCAAGTACGACTCAAGGCTTAACATTCTATGAGATGAAGCTAGAAGACAATATAAATGAACACGACAAACCGTCTTCAAAGCTTCAACACGAAGAGTCTGAATCCCTTGACTTCATTAATAACTCCTTGAGCTTCAATGAAGCTTCAGGCACAACGATCACGTGTTCTAAAGAAGTCTGGGACCTCGCTTGAGATCTACAAAGTAATTTGGCGACGATCTTCATAACTGCGCTCAAAGAGAATTAGTACACAATATTTATGTTTGTTCATCATCAAAACCAAATCAGGGGAATCAATACTCAACATTCTCCCTGTTTTTGGTGATGACAAACCAACATAAATATAAAACAATAATAATGAGATAAATGAAATTTACTTACTCCCCCTGCATTGATGACTCGTTAGTTCCATATTAAATATTAAACGTAAGCATTAAGCAGAAGATAAAAGTATAAAACATGATCCAATTATTGACATGTAGGATCGAAATCCATTTTTATATCTTCACTCCCCCTGAATCTAACATATGAAATTAGATTCACGGCAATTGTTTAAATTATCATTTAGCACAAAGTTATTATGAATTCTCTCCCCCTTTGGCATTATCCAAAAAGGGCGGGAGGAAGTCAACGACAACAACCATGGCTAAGCAGAAATCTAAACAAGAGAGTCGAAGAAAATGACTACGTTCCAAATGACACCAAGGAAAAATATCGAAGAAAACAAGGTGTGTCAACTAGACCATAGTCGAGAAGCGAAAAGAGAAATCATCAAAACACCATCAAATCATATGATTGATTAAAGGAACAATCTCTCCAATATCAACATTCTCGCAAATTGAGTGCATGGAAAACAATTCATGTTTTCATACAAATAAAGCTATATAACCAACAGAAATCATGGAAAACATCAGAGACATAAGTACAATGTGCACACAGAGACGAACTGCAACAGGATGTATATACATATATAGATACAGCAAAAATGATACATCCAGACAACAAAAAAATGTCGAACATCAGCAGATAGCAGTATAAAGTGCACAACATACAACAACCTAGCATACAGTAAAATGTATCACAAAACATACAAAACAACCACCCAACTATCCTAGCCTTACTCTCTCAAAACTAGATATATCATCCAAAGTGCTCAACGGAGAGTCCTCCAAGTTAGGCTCAGGAGGCAAAGGTAGGATCTGCACCAGCGGTAGGCTGTGCAGACGGAGTGGTGGTCTCAGGAGCAACGAAGGTATCCACCGAAGGGATGGTGGCAGCAGGAGTGCTCTCGGGAGCACGAACGGGAGAAGCAGCAGCACGCTCCTCAGCCTCAGTAGCCTCCATGGCTTCCTCAGCAGAAACTGTCGGAGGGACCTCAATACCCAAATGATCACAGATGCGCACGAGCATCTCCTCACATAGCAAGAGATGAGCCTCCTGACGACGTTTAGGTGGATTAGGGTTTTGAGAAAGGGGGGCGCACCGATTAGAATGAGTTCTAATCGGTGCGAGGAGGGTTTAATCGATTTAAGTAGGGCCAAGGACCAAATTGCCCTTGCACAATTAGTCGGTCTGAGTTCAGGAGCTGACCGACTAAAACGAATTCTAGTCGGTCGGCAAATGAACTTGGACCGACTAAATGGTAAACATCAAGTGGGTCAAGAAATAGGGCACGAACTAGTCAGTCTGAGTTCAATGTCTGACTGACTAGAAGTAGAACTAGTCGGTCAGGAGATGAAATGGGACCGACTAAGTGAGTCCAAAAATTTGAGAATTTGAAATTTTGAGTTCTCTCCAAAGAACACTTGGACAAACCATCTAAGCACTCTCATACGTACTTATTCTACCCCATAAAACTAGAAAACCATAAATCCGACGCGCAAATCGAAAAACCAATCATAACTCCAGCATAAATTGAGAATATAACAGGAAATCCAATAAGAGCTTATGAAAATCATTATCATGTAAGATTATATAAAGAAAATATGAATCCTAAATCTCGGATTCACCCATAATCCCCAATTCTCGACGTAACTGCACAAAGGTATCTTCCTTGAGTGGTTTCGTGAAAATATCGCCGATTTGCTTCTGGGTTTCAACGTACACTAATATGATGTCCTTTTTAGCTACATGATCATCTAGAAAATGGTGACGGACATCTATGTGTTTGGTACGGGAGTGGTGTACCGGATTCTTAGAGAGACATATTGCACTTAGGTTGTCCACCATGATAGGGCAAGTATCACAGTTTATACCGAAGTCTTTAAGTGTGTGTCTCATCCAAAGAACATATGCACATGCAGCACCGGCGGCAATATATTCCGCCTCGGTGGTTGAAAGTGATACAGAATTCTGCTTCTTGGAAAACCAAGAGACAAGGGAATTTCCTATAAAATGGCAAGTGTCATTAGTACTTTTCCTGTCGGATTTGCATCCAGTATAATCTGCGTCACTATATGAGATTAACTCATATGTGCTTGACTTTGGATAGAATAATTCATAGTTGAATGTGTGACTTAAATAACGAAAAATACGTTTAACCGCTATTAAGCGTGATTCCTTAGGTTGTGACTGATACCTAGCACAAACAAATACGGCAAACATTATATCTGTCCTACTAGCAGTAAGATGTAATAAACTCCCTATCATACCTCGATATAGACGAATGTATACATCTTTGCCACCTGTATCTTTATCAAGATGTGTTGTGGTGCTCATCGGAGTCTTCTTGCTAGAAGCATTCTCCATTCCAAATCGCTTTAGCAGCTCCACCGTGTACTTGGTTTGGTGGATGAAGATTCCATCGTTCATTTGGTGAATTTGGAGTCCTAAGAAATATTTGAGCTCTCCCATGTGGCTCATCTCAAACTGATCCTTCATGACATTAGAAAATTCTTCGTAAAGAGTGAAGTTATTAGCACCGAAAATGATATCATCTACATAAATTTGAACTAGAATAATATCATGATTTGCATACTTAACGAAAAGCGTTGAATCAACCTCACCCATTTTGAAACCCAAATCCAAAAAAGTTCTTTAGGCGGTCATACCAAGCTCTAGGAGCTTGTCTCAAACCATAAATTGCTTTCTTTAGTTTGAAAACGTGATTTGGAAATTTTTCGTTTATAAAACCCGGAGGTTGACAAACATAAACTTCCTAAACGAAATCTCCATTTAAAAACGGGCTCTTTATGTCCATTTGAAAAAGTTTGAAATCTTTATGGCATGCAAATGACAATAAGAGTCTAATAGATTCTAATCTAGCTACAGGTGCAAATGATTCCTCGAAATCAATACCTTCCTCTTGCCTGTAGCCTTAAGCAACTAACCGAGCTTTGTTCTGGATGACATTTTGGTTCTCGTCTGGCTTGTTCTTGAAGATCCACTTCGTTCCTATAACATTGTGGTTCTTCGAAGGCAACGGAACTAGCTTCCAGACCTCATTCCTCTCAAACTAAATGAGCTCCTCTTCCATAGCTAGGATCCAAGAACTATCTTCGCACGCCTTGTTGAAATTCTTTGGCTTCACGGAAGAGACAAAAGCACACTGAGCGAAGAAGTTGACTTAAGATCTTGTTCTGACACCATCTTCCATGTTGCCAATGACTTGATCATGGGGATGGTCATGAACTTTTGGAAGCTTTCTGGGAACTTCCTGGTCATTAGGAACATTCTCAAGAGATTTATTAGTAGGGTTAGTTTCAACAGAATCAATAACATTAGACTTATCAATAGATTCACCAGCTACTTCCACAGAATCATCGTCATCGATAATTGTAGGAGGGACAAAATCTTCATTAAAAGATACATGAAGTGATTCCTCAATTGTTGAGTTTCTTTTGTTGTATATCCGGTAGGCTTTACTACAGGAGGAATATCCCCATCGGATCTTGGATCAAATTTGTCCAAACTACCATACGTGTTCTTGATAAAACATTTAGCACCAAAAACTCTAAAATGTTTAACTTGAGGTAACCTACTAAACAACAATTCATAACAAGTTTGTTTAGTGCCGGGCCTCAAGAGAATCCTATTAAACACATAGCAAGCGGTATGTACTGCTTCTGCCCAAAATTGATGGCCAATGTGGCTATCATCAAGCATAGTGCGAGCACATTCCACTAGCGTCCTATTCTTTCTCTCAACAACACCATTTTGAGGGGGTACACGAGGGAAAGAAAAGGTGAGAGTAATACTAACATCATCACAGAAGTTTGAGAAAGACTCGTTCTCAAATTCCCCTCCATGATCACTTCGAATAGTGACAATGGTGGTTCCAATGAGATTTTGTAATTTCTTAACAAATACTGTGATGTTTTCAAAAGCATCATTTTTATTAATTAAAGTAAATACCCAAGTAAATCTAGAAAAGTCATCAACGATGACAAGTCCATATCGAGCATTCCCTAATGAAGCAACTCTAGTTGACCCAAAAAGATCTAGATGTAAAAGCTCTAGAGGCCGTTTAGAGGATATGCTTTTCTTAGGTTTGAATGACAATTTTGGAAGTTTGCCTCGTTGACACGAGTCGCAAAAGCTTTTCTTTTGAAAAGAAAGCTTAGGGAATCCTTTTATAGAATTTAGCTTGGATAGTTTGAAAAGTGTTCCGTAATTCGCATGACCAAAACGTATATGCCATAAGTGTTGCTCACTTGTGTTGGCAATAAGACATTGTTCATGGGAATTTGGAATATCTAATATATATAAGTCCGTATGGCGTGTGCAAGAGAACAACACATTATTATTATCATTTCTTAAATATGACACATTCCTTTCTCAAAGCTAACTTTGTAACCCTTGTCACAAAGTTGACTTATAGAGATTAGATTGTGATTTAAACCTTTAACAAGGTAAACATCATTTATAAGGGGTTTAGAAGGGTTACCAACTTTTCCAACACCTAGGATGGTTCCACTTTTGTTGCCTTCGAAGACAACTCGATTTCCATTTTCAATGGGTACCACTTCGGATAGCAACTGAGCTTTACCAGTCATGTGTTTTGAGCACCCTCTATCCAGTATCCAACCATTCTTGGAGACAAATTTAGATTTGTTGCTCCTTTTCTTTTTCTTGAGTACATGAAGATAAAAATATCGTATCATGGTACCCAAGGTCATTGGGTCCTAAGAGATTAGACCTTTGGAAGCCAAGTCCAGTTGGACTTAGACTTCCCAATGTAATCATCATTGTGCACAACATTCATAAAATATGAATTTATATACGCTTGTTTCTCATGTATGCTAGTGTTCTTCGGGCCCCAAATAGTGAATGTCTTGGGAGCCCTACTCCTATTGGGAGCATGCACATGTGGTTGATTTCTACGTGGTGCATGTGTTCTACGAGGAAGTGGCCTAGTGTATGCATGTTGTGGATAAGCATGCTGCACATGATGAAATGGTGGTGGCAACATATGATACGGTGCATGATGTTAATCATTCATGTAATAATGATGTGTGTGAACATATGTATGTGGGGGAACACGTTCATGAGTGTGTCTCACTTGGTGTGCACATGCCTGTGGTCGTGGAGCATAGAAATCATCATAAGTGTGAACATATGGAGTAGGTGTGTTCCTACGTGGCAAAGTATTCGTGTACATAAATGCATGACCCTTCTTTGGAGGTCCACCCAAAGTGGGTTTCTTTCCAAAAGAGGATGTGTACTTAGTGGAAGTACCATTGGTAGATGAACTACCCATGTGGTGTTTACTCCCACTAGTTGAGGCATCAGAGGATGGTCTTACAAAGGTGGTGGAAGATTTGGATGAATTTTTCTTCTTATACCCCAAACCAATGTGATGATTGGCCGGAAATAAGTCATTCAAAATATTATCGAAATTGTCTTTGCCTTTGTTGAATTTTTCAATTCGGCCTATTGTGGACTCATATTTCTCAGTGAGAGAAAGTATTTTAGTATCCAAAGTGGACACTTGCGTTGTGAGTTCACAAACACAGGACTTGAGATTCTCATTCTCAATACTCAAAGTTGAGTTTCGAGAAATACAATCGGCTATCTCGTGTTCATCCGAATCCTCAATGTTAACATGCTCAAGTTGAGATTTGAGATTTACAATCTCAGTTCTCAAAGTTTCAACAACGGTGTCGTTGTTGGTGATGACAGGCTTAGATGTGGTTTGAAGACTAGTTAGCTCATCTTTGATTTTAGTATATCTATTTACCAACTTAGAATACTTAGACCAAATTTGTTCATTAGCTAATCTTAGGTCATCCATAGTTACCTCTTCACCTTCATCCTCGCTTTCATCTAAAGCGGTCTCTTGATCATATTGCTCTCTTGCCATGAAGCACATGTGTGCTTTCTCCACTTGTTCTTCATCTGACTCTCCACTTGAAGAATCCTCTTTCGAGTCGGTGAATGTGCCGACAAGCCCTTTCTTGTACTCCTTCTTGTACTTTCTTGACTTGTCAAACTTGGGTGCCTTCCACTTCTCCTTTTGTTTGTTGAGAGGACAATCGACCTTGATGTGTCCTGGCTTATTGCATTTGAAACACAAAGGAGCAGAGGCATTAGTAGAACCAAATTTAGATTTGTTCTTGAAATTACCTTTTCGGAAAAACCGATTGAACTTCTTTGCCATGAGGGCCAAAGATTCCATGTCCAACTCAGAGTCCGAATCTTCACTATCGGTATGTGTGGTAGGGGCGGCCTTGAAAGCAATCGCATTTTTCTTCGGCTCTTCTTGCTTCAAGAGCGCCTTCATCTTGTCCTGCATCTTGATCTTGCTATTCTATCATACCTCAGAAGACATTAAGGTACACATTAGTTGAACAACAGTATATTTGGACATATCATTACCTTCCTCAATAGTGTAAGTTTGCTTTTCCCAACTCGAAGGAAGTCAGTCAATGATCTTTGTGACTTTTTCTTCTTGGGTATAGGTCTTCCCAAGGGCTTCCAATTCGTTGGTTATATCCACGAAGCGAGCATTGTACTCCTTAATTCTTTCACCCTGTTCCATGTGAAATAACTCGAATTCTTTGTTAGCGACAATGAGTTTAGAGTGTTTTACCATGTTCGTTCCTTCGTGCAAGATGAGGAGTTGATTCCAAATCTGATATGCACTCTTACATGTGCATATCTTGTTGAATTCTTCAGGCTCCAATGCACATTGTAAGGCATTCATTGCCTTGGCATTGCTCACCTCCGCGGCGACCTCCGTGGTAGTCCACTTTGTGAAGTCTTCTTCAGTGGGCTCAACATACTCCGTTAGAGTGGCTCTCCAAAGTGATGCGCTCCAGAGGAAAGTTTCCATCCGGCATTTCCAGTACCCATAGTTGGTACCGTTGAAGTGAGGAGGCCTAGTTGAGGTGTGTCCTTCGATCATTGAAGAGGCTCCTTCACGTTTCTTGTAGGGGCTGTAGTCGGAAGGTGGTTGAATGGCCTTGTTGTCGTTGTTTGTCATAGCTATGAACTTGGCTCTGATACCAAATGTAATGCCCTGAAAGCTACTGCACAAGTACTAGAAGGGGGGTGAATAGTACTTTCAATTAATCAAGAGTATAATTCCTAATTATTGTGCAATCACAAACAACTATACGGAATAACTAAGAACAACAAGAACAGTGCAACGCAAACAAACGATGTAATGGGTTCGGATCCACCCAAGTCTCCCCGACTTGTTCCTGATGATCCTACGTCCCAGACACCCGGATCCCTTCCGGCTACTTGAGTTAGAATCCACTAACTCAAGGTTTCACTAAGAAACTTCTTGTAGAAACTACTACAAGACAAAACGTTACAACAAACGAATCGTGACTCCCACAAACAGGATCACGAACTTCTCTCACAAACCAAGAGATAAACTTATAATAAAGAGTTCAAATGAAATAAACAAAACTCACCACAAATTCATACTTACGAATTAGGGAAAGGAAGGAAGATGGAGAAAAGTTCACGAAAGACAATTGCAACCCTAGCAACAACGGAATGAACAGTTGGAGACAGCTAGGATGAAGATCTTAATCGTATTTCAATTCAACAGAAGAATGATCACACAACGCTCAAGATCTGAAAATCTCTTTGGAGAAATTAGGTCACAAAAGAGAGAGAAATTTTTCGAGCGAGAGAGAGAGCTTCGAAATTGATAATTGATAATATGAAATTCAGATCTGAAAATCTCTCTGATATTAGAAAAATTTCCATGTTTGAAATGAATCCAACACATATGGAAAGAATCAAAACAGATCAAGAAAAATTGCAGAAATAAAATCTCCAACGGCTGGAAAATTAAAGCAGATTAATCGGTCTAAGAAGGATCACTAACCGATTAGTTTGAGAACTAGTCGGTCGGTGAACCTTCTTGGACCGACTAGATGGTCGACAGAGAATTTAGTGAAATAAGGAGGGTAAACTAGTCGGTCTAAGAAGAAACACTAACCGACTAGTTTGACAACTAGTCAGTCGGTGAACCTTCTTGGACCGACTAATTGGTCAACAGTAACTAGACTGAAATACACAAGGATGACTAGTCGGTTCAAGAAGAATTTCCAACCGATTAGATTGTCATCTAGTCGGTTGGTTCTTCTACTTGAACCAACTAAGATGCACACAAAGCCATGAGAAGAATCGATAAACTACGAAATACTTTCTAATGGCTTCTAGGGCAATCCTAGAGATAAAATAGGATAGATATGAGGATCACAAAGCAAGTACGACTCAAGGCTTAACATTCTATGAGATGAAGCTAGAAGACAATATAAATGAACACGACAAACCGTCTTCAAAGCTTCAACACGAAGAGTCTGAATTCCTTGACTTCATAATAACTCCTTGAGCTTCAACGAAGCTTCCGGCACAACGATCACGTGTTCTAAAGAAGTCTTGGGACGTCGCTTGAGATCTACAAAGTAATTTGGCGACGATCTTCATAACTGCGCTCAAAGAGAATTAGTACACAATATTTATGTTTGTTCATCATCAAAACCAAATCAGGGAATCAATACTCAACACCAACCCCCCTAATTACTAACATTTGACTGTTGTGAATTAATATGTTGATGAGTTGGTTAGGATTAGGTCTTATCTTATAGATAAGACCGTATCTATTGTATCTTATCTCCATACGCTCCTCTTCTGCTATAAATAAAGAGCTAGGGGTTCCTCTCCCAGATCATGATTCATAACATGTTATCAGCACGAGTCTCTAAATAGAAATTCCACACAAAAATATCGATCGTTGCAAAAGTGAAGGAAAGACAGGAGATCCGCACGCGCGGCGTCATCTACCTTAAACGGGCATCGTCATCCACGTGTAGGCTTCGTTCAACCGTCGCTGGATCCGAAGGACGGATCTAGATGTATTTGTCGCTAAAAATCTAATTTTTATCATCTGCATGATCGTTTTATCAATAGATCTCGTAAGATCGAAGTGGAAATAGGGCTTATCACCCAAATCGACGATTTTTTTCGTCCAAAATAAAGTTTAATCATGTTTTAATCTGATAAATAAAGTTAAAAAAATAATGTTTTTGTCCCCCCACGGCTTCGACGGCGGCCTTGCCAGCTGCCGCCGCTGGAAACCTTCCGCCCCGGAGGCGGACCCCCAACCCCTCCCTCGGCATTCTATGACGCCGTTCGCATCCTCCCAGCAGAGGAGGGGGTCGCCTGATTCAATTGAAATTGTGTGCAATCCAAATAGGGTGCACTCGATCTCCCCCTGAAGTGAAAGGGATTCGAAGCAATACAAAATAACCTGGTGAGCCCATGGTCAAACTCAGGGACAAGTCGTCTCGCATTCACAGAGTCGATCAAAGATAGTAAGGGTGTAAGAACGTCCAACAACTAACAAATATGTGGTGGTGGAAAGTATGTGTGGTAAAATGTATCAAACTACTCTATGAAAATGAGGGATGGAGGATTGGATAGGCAAGTGGCAAGGAGGAGGAGTGCAGGGATCATGGGTTTGTTAGGCTCAATGTTAAGTGGGAGAATATAACCCTACAACTCAATGATGTCCCTTTTGGGGATGCACCATCGGAAAATACCCTTTTGGAGGTGAAAGCAAGTGTGAAATACGATTCAACTGTGGAACCCTTTTGGGGTCACAATTGGAAGTGGTAGCGGTCACGGGTTATGGTTCTTTATGACTCAATGGCATCCCTTTTGGGGAAGCATCATCGGGGATATCCTTTGGGAGTTAAAATGATGAGATAGTGTAGTGGCTTAAGAATTAGGTCTCATGGAAATTAAGTTGATACTTCTTTTTGAGAAGATCAAATTCATCCTTTTGGGATGATCTGTTCTCCAATATAATCTTTTGGATTCATATAAGAGAGTTAAATTAGAAACTTAAATTTAAGCCACATAAAATAAATTCAATCCAAATGAACCCAACTCAACATGTGAGCAAAAGTTCCATAGAAAATCACAAACCTAGCAAAGAAATTTTGCAATTCATATGGATAAACAATACTTACTTCATATAAATCATTATCAAATCCATACAACCCAATTAAGCACAAATAAAATCCTAAGACAAAGGAAAAAGATCACCAAATGTTGCTACAAATGAGTCCTTTCTTCTTTCCCTTTTTCTTCTCCAAGCTCCTCCGAGTTCCTTGCCTCCAAGCCCACCAAGAGCCCCTCAAGAACCTCTCTATTTCAGCTATAGAATGAACTACAATGGGATATAATGGAATGCCATAAGATGAAGCTCTCCCCTCCTTTTATAGGCTTAGAATCCCAATGGGTTTATATTGCTTGGCTCTTCATTTCCCTGCTCTTTATTTGAGAATAAATTTCATGACTCTTCATTTTCCACACTTTATTTTAGAATAAATTCCATGACTCTTCATTTTCCACTCTTTATTTTAGAATAAATTCCATGACTCTTCATTTTCCATTCTTTATTTTAGAATAAATTCCATGAAACCATTCAAATCTTCGCCTTTTGAAAATAAATTCTCATGTCTCTTCATTTTCTGTCTGTTTGGCTTCTGGTCATGCAAATAATCTTAAAGGTTGCAAATTGGTGGAATTTGGGCCGGCCTGCTAGGCTTTTTTTATTTCTTTATTTCTTCGTTTTTTTATTTTCTTAAAGGAAATGCAACGACGGCCCCCTCATTTGAGCGGGCCATGGGCCCTTGTTTTTAATTTTTTTTTAATTTATTCTTTTTTCTTTGAACTGTTTTGCTTCCAAAATTTGTAGAAAATTCCTCCGAGTTCCGAAAAATCTGAATGAACATCCGTTGGAATCGTGAGCTCGAGCTCTACTACTGAAAAATATGAAGAAGCATAAATTAGTTCATAAAAATTAATATTTGTGCAACATATGAGATTAAGCTCTAATATTATATGATTTTCTGATTATAACTATACTAGAGCTCTTTAGCACTTATGTATGCACAAATTGGGGTTCAATGAGAGGAAAATAATGTAATATTATGCTGAAATCACACCCCCAACTTGCTATTTGCTAGTCTCTAGCAAATTATGCGATAAATTCGGATTAAATTAAAAACATGTACCAAACTCAGGATGTTATCATGGCCAATTCCAAAAATTATTTCCAAATGATTTCAACGCCAATATACACATTGTATGAAAATGAACAACATATGACATTCTCCTCAATCTAATTCAAAGAAAAGTAAAGTAGTAAGCATTGTATGCATTTGTTAGGACATATCACAAATCATATCATAGTTTTCAACCTTCAATGAAATGGCCAATACTAAAAAAATACTTCTAAGTAGTGGGAGTTTGAGATTACATCACTTATGTTTTTTTATTCCCTCATTTATTCATCATTTTTCGTATATACCATATTGCCAGGAATATATACAATTTTCTTTTTCTTTTCATTTTCTCTTTTTTTGTATTCTCTTTTTTATGGTTTTTTGTTTTTGTTTTGCTTTCACGAAATAACGCTATGAAATGCAAACCCGACCACTTTTGTGTACACGTGATAACACTATATAGACAAAGGGCTAGAATGACTCCTAAATCTCATCTTTGGCGTCCTCCCTAATGTTTCGTGGGGCACCGGCTACTCAACTTGATTAGAAGAAGCATTCACTTATTATATAACTCTCTTTCTCATTCTAAACACAAGTTATTCACTCATCCACCCACTCCTCAGGAGAAACAAAGCATAACCCATTGGCCACACCCTATCCAATCAAGAACTAAACCATTCATCCCAACTCATGCAAGTACTTACACCAAAATTTTCCCAAATTATTTCAAGGAGAGTATCACGACTTATAGACTAGTTTCATACATGGCATATTAACATTTGAATCCATATGGAAAAGAAATTAAACATGCCAATCAAACATTCTTAAGCTTGATACCAAAATAATAATCCGTAAAATTGCATGGAATTAACCTTTTAGGGACTAAGCAAAAAAAGGCATAGGAGAAGGCAACCAAAAGATATGCTCAAAGATAAATGGATGATGATGAATGAATTTTTTTAATTATAAAAAACCATAAACTAGCAAACTAGCATCCAACTTCATAGTACCTCCAACTAAAAATAAACTTTGTTCTCAAAGTGTGAAAGGAAACTAGACTTATTAAAATGATGCTAGATGATAAAGAAAGAAAGAAAACATGCGAAAGCAAACTAATTTTATTTTTTATTTACATTAAAGGAAGGAATACACCTTAGAAAATGGTAGATCCCGAATATATAATGGGGGAGGAAGCTGCTTGATCATATCCTTGTGATCCTCCGCCGATATTCTTCCTCCACGTTTAGCACTGGCGGCCACCAACACAATCCCCAGCTTATCCATCAGATATACATATTTGTCCTGCATGAGATGGATTATGTTAGTAAAAGTGGGACTTAGATGATTTTTAATGAAAACATCCCAAATATAGTCATCAAATTGATTAAAAGACATTAACGTATAAGGATGACTACTCCCTGAAAAAGGTGCACCAATCTTGGTATGATATGCAACCACTGGGGAGAGGAGTGAACGATGTTGAAATAGAACTAGAGGGGAACACAATCCAGGATCCATTACAATGATCTCTGAACTCATGTCTTTAACTGCACCCACCTCAAGCTCATCCAAAACTGTATGCTCGTCCTCTCCATCTCTGCACACATCACCACTAGGAAGCTCTGACGGCTCCAACATCAAATCCTCTGGAGTCCCACCAATGTCTGAGCATCCTCACTCATGGACTCTAGACGCTCCCAAGCATCCTTAGTTGTGTATTCCATGAAAGCTCCATTGTCCAACATCTCCATGAAAATTTGTGCCTCCTCCTGCAGCCCCTCGTAGAAGAACTGGAAGAGAACATCAACCGTGTACCCATGATGTGGACAGCCACTAACTGCATCTTGAACCTCCTCCAGACCTGCAAGAAGGATTCACCATTATGATGTGCAGAGATGGAAATTTTGAGTTTCAATAACATGTCCTTGTGCAAAGAAGATGAATGTGCATCATATCGAAATTTTGTGCCATGAAAGTCCATCACAAAAAGAATTTTTTTTAATGAAAAAATGACTCAAGAAGTGCAAAATAAAGAAATAAAGAGACTCAACACTAAAGAAATAAGTACTACACCAAAGGACTCCAAACCAACCAAAAATGTGAAATGCAAAAAACTGTTGTTCCTCGGCAACGGTGCCAATTGATTCAATTGAAATTGTGTGCAATCCAAATAAGGTGCACACGATCTCCCCCTGAAGTGAAAGGGTGTCGAAGCAATACAAAATAACTTGGTGAGCCCAGGGTCGAACTCAGGGACAAGTCGTCTCGCATTCACAGAGTCGATCAAAGATAGCTAAGGCTGTGAGAACGTCCAACTATTAACAAATATGTGGTGGTGTCACGCCCCGCTTCCCAAAACGACAGAAGCGAAACGTGACAAGGCCCGATTAGGCCGGAGCTGTAAAGCTCGGACCCAATAAGCGTCTGTGTGGTACTCCAAGACGAAGGAACAGGTCCCTGCAGGTTAGTACGGAACAACAAAAGTACTAAAAGAGATGCATTCATTTTATTACACAGATATCCAGAAAAGTACGGAGAGTCTAAACAAAAGCCAACACGGCTACGAAACAGCTGAAGTAAACTAATGGTGCAAGCACCCAACCTAGACAGAAAGTAAACGGTGCTACGCACCCAACCTAAACTGCAGTAACACCTCTGAACCAGCAACGTGAAGATCTCTAGCTCCGGTCCTCCTCGGGCACGTACTCCGGCTCAAAGTCCTCTGGCTCAAAGTCCTCTGGCAGGTCAGTGTACTCTGGCTCAACACCTGACGTACAGCACCCAAAATAAAGGAACTGTACGTCAGGTAAAGTCTACAAAAAGGAGGTTAGACTCTACTGCAAGTGCACCGAACTATTAAACAACTGTTTACTGGTTGATTAGCATGCTGGGGTTATAACAGAGTGACAACAGAAAGTAAACACAGCAGGAAAGTAAAACGGGACAAGTAGTAGTCGTAGCATGTGCTACCAACTACGGGACTAACCTACAGGTGTCAAGACAAGACATGATAAACAGGACAGAACAAGACGAAACGTGGCAAGACAAGACAAGACAGGACAATTGTGACATGAAGGGTTCACGCCTTACGGTTCAAGGGGGATCAGACCCTCTTGCCGTGCGCACGCTCAACCCTACCCCAAACCCCAGAACTCAGGACAAGACAATATAGGGCCACTCACTCTGCTAGGTGAGTGCCTCTATCCCCACGGTCGGTAGCGTATCGCTCACTCTGCTAGGTGAGCGATGAACGCCTCGTAGGTGAAACCGTACAACTGTATAGGACCACTCACTCTGCTAGGTGAGCGTCTCTAACCTCTTGGTCTGCTGGGACACTCACTCTGCTAGGTGGGTGCCGAGCTTCCCGTCGGTGTTCCGTAACAAAGATCACTCACTCTGCTAGGTGAGCGTCTCACTGCCCACAGGCTACACAAGACACGACGTGCAAGATGTTCATGACATGACAAGGCAAAGTTGTTCTAGGGTGTCCACACACACGCACACACAAGATACCCTAAGGTGTCAAAAGTTGTTGTTGTCGGGCTCAGACTTCGTCGTCAAGCCTGAGCCGTCAGGATCTTCCCGGACGCTATCATTTCACGTCCGGTTCTATTTTGTTCACAGTTATCAGTTCTAACCAACTAAGGCCTAAACATGGCCGAAGGTGCAAGTGAGATACACTTGCCTGCAGTGGCGAGTGTGTCGTCCTCTCGAAGCGTCTCGTCCAAGCGTCTCGTCCATAGAAGTCCGTCTGAAATATCGCCACGGCGACGATGTCAGGTTGCGTTTTTCAATAATCTTATTTAGGTTCATTTCTAGGTTGTCGGGGCTACCCTAATTGTCAAAGTCACAATTTGATGTTCTATCAGCCTAGATCGACCACTACCCTATGTGCACAAAAAGTTTGTCCGATGGTCAATTTCTACGGTGAGCAACGTTTTACTGGTGCGGAAAAGTAAATTTAATTACAGTTGTCCGATTTTAGTTAGGTTTTCAGTTTTAATTACAGTTGCTATGAGTTCGGGGTACCAACCTGAATGATGATTAACCGTGAATCTGGTGTCGGGTCTGAAAACAGTGGCGGTGCTCGTGTCCCCGACTGCGGGTAGCGCAGTGGAGGTCGTCTCGGGGTCGCCTCAGGATCGTAACGACTGCGGGTAGCGCAGTGAAACAGCACGACAACGGGAACGGCGTCGGAACCGCCTTGGTCACGAGTAGTGCAACGACACAGCTACGAAAACGCCTCGGTTGCGAGTAGCGCAACGAGACGACATGTGAATGGTAGCGGTAACGGCCACGATGCCGGAAGATCGTGAGCCCTGTGGCGTCAACGGCGTCTCGACTACGGGTAGCGTAGTGAAACACGCTCTGGTAGTGGACGAAGGGTGTGTACAACGGGCACGGTCAGACTTGCGAACGAAAAGCGTCATCAAAGCACCCAACGACTTCGGAAAGAGATCAGTGGGGGGAAAAAACACAAAACAGTGAACACGGGTTCGCTGTACAATGTCGGGAGTCGAGCGGGATCATCGGTCGGATCTGAGGAGAGGTCGTGTGGGGTGCTTGGCCGTCCGGCGGTGGCGGAGAGATCGCAACAGCAAGAGTGCTGCTGCTGCTGGCTGTTCGCGTAAAAAGAGACGGCCCACGGCGTCTTAGTCGGAGGCGGGTGGCCAAGGGGGCTGAGCGCAGGCAGGGGTGTCTGAGGGAGGCGTCGACGGCGACTAGGGGAGGCCTCCGGCAGAGCTGGCCGTCGAGCAGCGGCGGAAAACAGCAGCAACAGCGGATCTGCTGCTGCTGCGGCCTGCTCGAGCGAAGGGGAGGCCGGGCAGCTACGGCTGAGGCGATGTCGGGGAGGCAGGCTACGGCGTTGTGGGTCGTCGGCGGACGGTGCGGGGCTCTACGGCGGCGCTCGAGTGTCGGAGAAGCCGACGGGGTCGCAGGCGGGCGGGGTCGGCGTTGTGCAGAACGCAGCAGCGCTCCGCTGCAGCTCACCGGCGTCGCGGGGGGCCGAGGAGGGGCGAGGGCGACGAGGTGGGTGGTCGGCGTTGAGTTGGCTGCGCCGGAGACGAGGGCAGCGCCTGCGGGGTTTGCAACGAGGGAGAGAGAGGGATATCGAGGGGAAAAATGTTACTTGGTGGCGGCTGGGTACAAAAAAACCCTAGCTTGGGTTCTCACGTGAATAGGAAATACAACATAGGGTTTTTAATAATAGTTAATTTGATATTTAACAAGGGAATTTTGGGTTAAGTGGGGGAAGATAGAGAGAGATAGGGAGTACAGTTTGGGGAAAGTCTAGGGGTCAATAGAGTAGACAGTTTAGGAAAGATTCTTGTGCAATTAATTTGGGTTAAAGCCAGATTTGGCTAATCAATTTGAATTTCGAAATTGATCAGGGCAATCAATGGTCCAGATTTATCCGGGCGATAACTCTCAAACCGGACGTCGGAAAAATGATCCGAAAATACCGGGGCGATCGTGGAGACGAGACGCACAGATCTACGGAGCCTAATCGTGCGTGACACCTACCGAGAACTTACGTAAAATTGGGAACGTCATTTTGAGTCAAGTGACTAAAACGCCCCTATCATTCAAAGTCGTTTTGCGAGAAAACGAGCCGTGAAAGACGTTCCCAAAAGTTACAATAAAATCCAACTCCCCGAAACGATCGCAATGGCATTTCACATCGCAAATGCCGGAGCTCAGAAACAACCAAATAAAATACGTGCACGATAAAGCACGTGCACGCAGGAAAAATACGAACGGTCGGAAAGCGGCCGTTACAGGTGGTGGGAAGTATGTGTGGTAAAATGTATCAAACTACTCTATCAAAATGAGGGATGGAGGATTGGATAGGCAAGTGGCAAGGAGGAGGAGTGCATGGATCATGGGTTTGTTAGGATCAATGTTAAGTGGGAGAATATAACCCTACAACTCAATGATGTCCCTGTTGGGGATGCACCATCGGAAAATACTCTTTTGGAGGTGAAAGCAAGTGTGAAATGTGATTCAATTGTGGGACCCTTTTGGGGTCACAATTGGAAGTGGTAGAGGTCACGGGTTATGGTTCTTTATGACTCAATGGCGTCCCTTTTGGGGAAGTGTCATCGGGGATATCCTTTTGGCAGTTAAAATGATGAGCTAGTGTAGTGGCGTAAGAATTAGGTCGCATGGAAATTAAGTTGATTCTTCTCTTTGAGAAGATCAAACTCATCCTTTTGGGATGATCTGTTCTCCAATATAATCTTTTGGATTCATATAAGAGAGTTAAATTAGAAACTTAAATTTAAGCCACATAAAAAACAATTCAATCCAAATGAACCCAACTCAACATGTGAACAAAAGTTCCATAGAAAATCACAACCCAAGCAAAGAAATTTAGCAATTCATCTGGATAAACAATACTAACTTCACATAAATCATTATCAAACCCATACAACCTAATTAAGCACAAATGAAAACCTAAGACAAAAGAAATCGATCACCAAATGTTGCTACAAATGAGTCATTTCTTCTTTTCCCTTTTTATTCTCCAAGCTCCTCCAAGTTCCTTGCCTCCAAGCACACCAAGAGCCCCTTAAGAACCGCTCTATTTCAGCTATAGAATGAACTATAATGGGATATAATGGAATACCATAAGACGAAGCTCTCCCCTCCTATTATAGGCTTAGAATCCAAAGGGGTTTATAGTGCTTGGCTCTTCATTTCCCCGCTCTTTATTTGAAAATAAATTCCATGACTCTTCATTTTCCACTCTTTATTTTAGAATAAATTAAATGACTCTTTATTTTTCCATTCTTTATTTTAGAATAAATTCCATGAAACCATGCAAATCTTGGCCTCTTCATTTTCCACTCTTTATTTGAAAATAAATTCTCATGTCTCTTCATTTTCTGTCTCTTTGGCTTCTGGTCATGCAAATAATCTTGAGAGTCGCAAATTGGTGGAATTTGGGCCAGCCTGCTGGGCCTCTTTTTATTTCTTTATTTCTTCTTTTTTTATTTTCTCAAAGAAAATGTAGTGACGGCCCGCTCATTTGAGCGGGCCGTGGGCCCTAGTTTTTATTTTTTTAGTTTTTTTCTTTTTTCTTTGAACTGTTTTGCTTCCAAAATTTGTAGAAAATTCCACCGAGCTCCGAAAAATCTTAATGAACATCTGTTGGAATCGTGGGCTTGAGCTCTACTCCTAAAAATATGAAGAAGCATAAATTAGTTCATAAAAATTAATATTTGTGCAAACTATGAGATTAAGCTCTAATATTATATGATTTTCTGATTATAACTATACTAGAGCTCTTTAGCACTTATGTATGCACAAATTGGGGTTCAATGATGGGAAAATAATGTAATATTATGCTGAAATCACACCCCAAACTTGTTATTTTCTAGTCTCTAACAAATTATGCGATAAATTCGGATTAAATTAAAAACATGTACCAAACTCAGGATATTATTATGGCCAATTCCAAAAATTATTTACAAATGATTTCAAAGCCAATATACACAGTGTATGAAAATGAACAACATATGACATTCTCCTCAATCTAATTCAAAGAAAAGTAAAGTAGTAAGCATTGTATGCATTTGTTAGGACATATCACAAATCATATCATAGTTTTCAACCTTCAATGAAATGGCCAATACGAAAAAAATTCTTCTAAGTAGTGGGAGTTTGATATTGCATCACTCGTGTTTTTTTATTCCCTCATTTATTCATCATTTTTTTCGTATATACCCCATTACTTGGAATATATACAATTTTATTTTTATTTTTATTTTCTCTTTTTTTATGTTCTCTTTTTTATGGTTTTTTTGTTTTTGTTTTGCATTCACAGAATAATGCTATGAAATGCAAACACGACCACCTTTGTGTACACGCGATAACGCTATATAGACAAATGGCTATAGTGACTCCTAAATCTCATCTTTGGCGTCCTCTCCAATGTTTCGTGGGGCAACGGCTACTCAACTTGATTAGAAGAAGCATTCACTTATTATAACTCTCTTTCTCATTCTAAACACAAGTTTCAACTCATCCACCCACTCCTTAGGAGAAAAAAAGCATAAACCATTGGCCACACCCTATCCACTCAAGAACTAAACCATTCATCCCAACTCATGCAATTACTTACACCAAACTTTTCCCAAATTATTTCAAGGAGAGTATCACGACATATAGACTAGTTTCATACATGGCATATTAACATTTGAATCCATATAGAAAAGAAATTAAAACATTCCAATCAAACATTCTTAAGCTTGATACCAAAATAATAATCCGAAAAATTGCATGGAATTAACCTTTTAGGGACTAAGCAAAAAAAGGCATAGGAGAAGGCAACCAATAGATATGCTCAAAGATAAATGGATGATGATGAATGAATTTTTTTTAATTATAAAAGAACCATAAACTAGCAAACTAGCATCCAACGTCATAGTGCCAATTGATTCAATCGAAATTGTGCGCAATCCAAATATGGTGCACACGATATCCCCCTGAAGTGAAAGGGTGTCGAAGCAATACAAATTAACCTGGTGAGCTCAGGATCGAACTCAGGGACAAGTCGTCTCGCATTCACATAGTCGATCTAAGATAGCTAAGGGTGTGAGAACGTCCAACTACTAACAAATATGTGGTGGAGGAAAGTATGTGTGGTAAAATGTATAACCCCACTCTATGAAAAATAAGGGATGGAGGATTGGATAGGCAAGTGGCAAGGAGGAGGAGTGCATGGATCATGGGTTTGTTAGGATCAATGTTAAGTGGGAGAATATAACCCTACAACTCAATGATGTCCCTTTTGGGGATGCACCATCGGAAAATACTCTTTTGGAGGTGAAAGCAAGTGTGAAATGTGATTCAATTGTGAAACCCTTTTGGGGTCACAATTGGAAGTGTAGAGGTCACGGGTTATGGATCTTTATGACTCAATGGCGTCCCTTTTGGGGAAGAGTTATTGGGGATATCCTTTTAGGAGTTAAAATGATGAGATAATGTAGTGGCTTAAGAATTAGGTCTCATGGAAATTAAGTTGATACTTCTTTTTGAGAAGATCAAACTCATCCTTTTGGGATGATCTGTTCTCCAATATAATCTTTTGGATTCATATAAGAGAGTTAAATTGGAAACTTAAATTTAAGCCACATAAAAAATAATTCAATCCAAATGACTCCAACTCAACTTGTGAACAAAAGTTCCATAGAAAATCACAAACCCAGCAAAGAAATTTAGCAATTCATATGGATAAACATATTAACTTCATATAAATCATTATCAAATCCATACAACCCAATAAAGCACAAATGAAAACCTAAGACAAAGGAAAAAGATCACCAAATGTTGCTACAAATGAGTCATTTCTTCTTTCCCCTTTTGCTTCTCCAAGCTCCTCCAAGTTCCTTGCCTCCAAGCACACCAAGAGCCCCTCAAGAACCTCTCTATTTCAGGTATAGAATGAACTACAATGGGATATAATGGAATGCCATAAGATGAAGCTCTCCCCTCCTTTTATAGGCTTAGAATCCCAAGGGGTTTATAGTGCTTGGCTCTTTATTTCCCCACTCTTTATTTGAGAATAAATTCCATGACTCTTCATTTTTCACTCTTTATATTAGAATAAATTCCATGACTCTTCATTTTTCCATTCTTTATTTTAGAATAAATTCCATGAAACCATGCAAATTTTGGCCTCTTCATTTTCTACTCTTTATTTGAAAATAAATTCTCATGGCTTTTCATTTTCTTTCTCTTTGGCTACTGGTCATGCAAATAATCTTAAAAGTCGCAAATTGGTGGAATTTGGGCCGGCCTGCTAGGCTTCTTTTTATTTCTTTATTTCTTCGTTTTTTTATTTTCTCAAAGAAAATGCTGCGACGGCCCGCTCATTTGACCAGGCCGTGGGTCCTTGTTTTTAATTTTTTTAATTTATTCTTTTTTCTTTGAACTGTTTTGCTTCCAAAATTTGTAGAAAATTCCCCCGAGCTTCGAAAAATCTGAATGAACATCCGTTGGAATCGTGGGCTCAAGCTGTACTCCTGAAAAATATGAAGAAGCATAAATTAGTTCATAAAAATTAATATTTGTGCAAACTATGAGATTAAGCTCTAATATTATATGATTTTCTGATTATAACTATACTAGAGCTCTTTAGCATTTATGTATGCACAAATTGGGGTTCAATGAGGGGAAAATAATGTAATATTATGCTGAAATCACCGCCGTACCACAATCCCCAGTCCTCGACGGGAGTACCTCTATCCCTCCCCCTGCTCATAGCGGAGGGGGCGATGCTGCCCCCGCCTCCCGACATGGGCCGCCTCGTCGATCGGTGCCACAACCCCCCCCCCCCCCCCCCGCCACCCGGTGAAGAGGCTATCGCACGGCACCACCCCCCCCCCCCATTTTCTCGGTGGCGGGGGTCTGCTGCTTACTCTCCCCCCGCCATGCAGCGGGGGCTCCTCCCTGGCCCCGCGTCGACGCTGAAGGGGGCGGCAGCGGTGACAACCATAGCCACTGCCCCTCTCCCCTCTCTTGCCGGATAAATGTGCCACAAGTCCATTAACAAAAAAAATTGAATGCGGGCCTGAGCCCGCATCTCCTCTCCGGGTTTTTGCCTGCACAAATGAGGAAAAAACTAAATATTTTTGGCACGGGCCTGAAGCCTGCAGCCACATTGCGGGCTTCAAGCGCGCAAGCTGATATTTTCTCAAAAAAAACAGAACAGAAATAAAAGGGGAAGGGGCTAAAAATATAAATTAAAATGTTTTGGGGGCCTAAAAATTACTGAAAATTCAGGATAAAATAAGGGACTGAAATGGGACTTTAAGTGGACATATGGGGATTTTTGGGGGTTAATTGGGGGAATAAAAAGGAAAACTCCTTTCTTTTCATGAAGAACATGTCAATTTGGGCTCTTTTCAAACTCTCTTGAATAATCACAACAAACACAACTTTTTGCATTATATGATGCCTTTTAGGATCATAATTATATGCTCTGCATCACTATGAAATGGCTTATTCTATGGATAAACTAATATTCGTTTGTGCAATATTAACTTAATAATTAGGAAGATCCCGCGACCGCTCTGCAGTTAGTCACCTAACCTAACGATGTATGACGTTGTTCAGTAGTCCAATAATTATTAAGTATTCAAATTGTTTATACTTCTGTGAATATGATGCATGTGTTGCATGTGATGAAAATGTCTGCTGAAAATATTTGATGAGCACAAATTTTTGCATGGATGGCTAATTGTGGTTTTGGATCGGCTGTTTAAGTCCCACATTTTACTTTTCCTGCACTTTTCTTTTCTTTTTGAGAGAAATTGTAGTGAGGAAATCATGTAATGTCCAAGACCGACGACTACTTTCTATGGAGATAGAGGCCACACTTGAAGCTGAAAATTTTATAAATGAGACCCACGGGGTTTCCAAAGTTGTAATCTCTTTTTTCGCTTTCATTTGTGTAATATTGACTATAATATGGACTTTGGACTCTATTTTTTATGTGGAACTGGCCGATCCACGTAATTAGCTCTTGATTTAAAATTTGCCTCCGCATGAAAATGTTTATTGTATAAAGTATTAATTCATGCAAATTTGTGATCTGCTAGATAAAATAGCCAAAATCGCACGTGTCGATTTCGAAGGGCTGGATGCATCAGGAAGAAATTATCTGAGCTGGCAGCTCGATGTGAAATGTCATTGGCGGGCTAAGTCCCTCATTTCTGTTGTGATTAGAGATGAAAATATAAGCGATATAAAAAAGGCGTAAGCCATTATCTATATTCGTCGCCATGTGGACAAGCCCGTAAAGGCTAAATATCTTACGGTTGGAGATCCACTTGAGATGTGGACTGCCCTTGAGGATAGATATGAACATCAAAAAGATGTTATCCTACCAAGGGCACGATATGAGTGGGAGAACATGAGACTAAGGACTTTTAGTCCATAGCTAAGTACAACTCAGCTCTCTTTAGCATCACCTCACGCCTGAAGTTGTGTGGTGAAAAGGTCTTAGAAGATCGCATGCTGGAAAAGACGTACATGTCTTTCCATGAAAAAGATGCTATACTAATGCAGCCATACCGTGAACACAAATTCACCAAGTATTCTGAGCTGATGTCATGTTTACTCATGGCTGAACAAAACAGAGAGCTTCTCCTCGAAACTCACAACATGCGCCCCTCTGGCACTGCCCCCTACCAGAAGCTCACAATGCATCTCCTTTTTCCAAAAAGAAGAGGGACAACAAAAGAAAAGAAAGACCACAGTATAGGGGACAGAACAAAAGGGCCAGTAGCCAAGTCTAGTAGCGAAGAAATTAAGGGAGGTGGAAATTCACCTGGCACAGAAATGACGACAATAGAAATGATGCACCCCCACCCAAGAGGGAATGGGAAGACCGGTGCCATAGCTATGGCATGAAAGCCCACTGGTCTAGAGTGTGCCGAACTCCGCAGCATCTCCAGGAACTATATAAAGAAAACAAGAAAAAGAAATCTGAAACAAACCTGGTGATCACAAATGCTCCAGTCAAGTTCATAGCTGACGACTTCGAAAGTGATGACCTGCTAGATTAGCCATTTATCTTTGTATTTGTTTCAGAAAAATTTATGTCATGAGAGCAATTTGAATTAATGAATTTGTTATGAATGAAAATGTTTTTTTGAAGATATGCTTATATGATTCATCTTTTAATAGATGAACTGCTCTCATGACTGATTAGTAGACAATAAACACATACGATACTTCAATACAAAGCCTAATATCTGGGCCATATTAAAGGTTCTGGGAATATAACATTGTTGCTCCCAAATGACACAGAAATAAAAATAAAGGATGCACTATTCTCTCCGAATTCCAATAGAAACTTTCTAAGTTTCAAGGACATTTGTTTAAACGGATTCCATTTGGAAATGGCAAATGTAAAAGAAAAAGAATTATTGTATGTAACGTCTCAAGAAAAAGGAGTAAAATCCATACTTAAACGTATTGAGAGCCTTTCATCAGGCCTCTACCATACACAGATTCAGAGAGAGTAAGCGAATTTAACGGAGCACATGAAGTGCCTGATATCAGCCAAGTTTTTACTTTGGCATGATAGATTTGGCCACCCTGGATCAGTGATGATGCACCGCATCTTATCCTATGGGTATGACTTGAAGAACCAGAAGATTCTTCAGAAGGGAGAATTCCCTCGCATCCCTTGCTATAAGGGAAAACTAATTACAAGGCCATCTCTACTAAAAGTTGACAAAGAATCTCCATGCTTCCTCAAAAGAATTTAAGGAGATAGATGTGGACAAATCCACCCCCCTAGTGGGCTATTTCGGTACTTCATTGTACTGCTAATTGTATTCTCAAAATATTCGTATGTGTGTCTACTAACGACCCGCAACTTAGCTTTTCAAAGATACTAGCACAAATAATAATGTTGCGGGCACATTTTTCAGACAATCAAATAAAGAAAATAAGTCTGTTTAATGTTGGGGAATTTACCTCCCGGTCATTTCAAGAGTACTGCCAAGCAATAGGAATAGAAAATGAACATCCAGTGTCGCATGTTCATACCTAAAACGGGTTGGCAGAGTCACTGATAAAAAGACTTCAATGGATTGCACGTCCATTATAAGTGAAATCCCAGTTGCCGGTGGATGCATGGGGACATGCAATTATGCATGCTACATCGTAAATGAAAATAAGACCCTCTGGAGGTCAGAGTCTATCTCCAATAAAACTTGCATATGGAATACCGCCGAACATTTCTCACTTGAGAATCTTCGGTCGTGCAGTTTACATCCCCACTGCACCACCACAGAGGACAAAAATAGGTCCTCAACGTCACATAGGTATCTATGAAGGGTTTGACTCACCCTCAATTATTATATATCTAGAACCCCAAACGGGGGATGTATTTAAGGCACAACTTGAAGAATGTGATTTTTGATGAGACGAGTTTTCCCAAAATGGGCCCAGATACTGGAAACTCTGGCGCGAAGCAAATTATAACGTGAGATACAAAAATTTTGACCCACTATGATCAGGTAACAAAAAAATGTGAAGATGAGATCATAAAGATCCTCCACATATAGAACACTGTTCACCAGTTACCAGACTCATTTACTGACAATCAGAAGATTGTCAGATCACACATCCCTGCTGCAAATACTCCAACTATGATTGACATCCCGGAGAATAGATGCAATCCACCAGTATCAGAAGTGGTTGTTCCTCAACAGAAAAGAGGTAGACCACTGGCTCCAAGGAAAGAAATCCAAGAAAGAAAAACAAAAGAAAGAAAGAAAAATTCCTGGAGACCTTGAGACAATACTACCACATGACAATGAGCTCATGTCCACACCCTCACCCCTTCCCAGAATCCACTGCAGAAGAAATGCTGGGAAAAACTGAAATGAGAGTAAATGTTGTACATACTAGGGAGGTGTTGGACAGATAGAACATAATTGTCGACAATGTATTCACGTATCATATTGCTATATACATCGTAAAAATGAAGATATTTATAAAATATCGTTCCATACTCCGTTGCTAAAATGCAAACGTAGAGCTTGGCCAAATATGGAATGCGGCAATAAAAGATGAGCTGGACTCACTTATGAAACGTGAAATGTTCGAATCTGAAGTCCAGACAACAAAAGGTGTCAAACCTGTGAGTAAAATAAGTATTGCACACATAAGAAAAAATAAATACAAAATCGTATGCTATATGGTACAACCTATAGCTCAAGGATATTTTCGCTGAAACTAGGGAATGAACAAATTAAAATGAGCATGACTCATAAATGATGCATCAGATTCCCTAAGTTATAAAATGCGAATACCATACGATTTATCAAAGGAAATTTCGGGTATGCTGCTATTAGATGTTGTGACGGCATACCTTTATGGATATCTTGGCAAAGATAAATTCCACATTTCCTTAAATGCCAGAATAGACTTTGGGACGTCTATTCTATTGAAGAATAATGATAAATAATGTACAACCAAAAGAATCATTTGACAAAGCAATGATTCATACTAAGTGTTGTCTTAGCATCTAAGCAAAGGACAGGATTTGAGATCATAGTTGTAAACAACTTAAATCTCATCGGATCGCCTAAAGAGAAAACCGAAATATCTGTTCGTGCCTGACTATTAAACATGAAAGACCTAGTAAAAATAAATTAAGTCATGGCTCACAGATTTATTATCTTAATATAATCCTGTTACATACGCCCAGAAGTGCGTTAGATAAATTACAAGGACCATTGTCATCCAAAATACACATATAGTAGTACACTCTATGGATGTACAAAAAGATCCCTTCCGATCGCTGGAAGAGGGGGATGATAAAATTGGTCCTGAAGTAAATTATCTAAGTGCAATCAGGCACTCCTAGCTAACTGCATGCGTCCCGATATAGCAGTTGCAGTAAACTCATTAGTCAAAGATAGTTAGGCACCTAAAAAAGGCCATTAGACCGGTGTTAAGTATCTTTTGCACTTCCTCCAAGGGCCGAAAGATTTGGGCTTACATTATAAAGTATCATCCTCTAAGTTTATGCAAATGCAGGTTACAGGTTCAATCCCTTTACTGAGAAATCACAGAGTGGGTAACCATAGCAGGACGACCATCTACTGCAGATCTGCAAAGAAAATTATGAAGGAACATCTTCCTATCATTCCGAGATCCTCACCATTCCAGAAACACACAAATGGTGTATTTGAGGGCGCCTGGTGGTACATCACATCCCAGTGACGACTGGGATAGATGCTAGTATTGTGGAGCTGACCACAAAGTCTGAAGACTAGCTCACCCCACTTTGAGGAGACCACATTAGAGGCGACGAAACTAAGCACAACTCTCCAGCGTTTTTGAATTCAACAGGTGCTTAATGGTTGTGATATTTGTAATCTGTGTATATTTTCGGAATGCTGTAAATTGGAATGATGAGATGCACCTAAGAGATCTAAAAGCCTGGGTGCTTGTACATATTAGGGGGAGTTAGAGAGTGTTTGTACTCTTTTTCTTTAACTATGGTTTTTCCCATAGGGTTTTCCATTGCTAAAGGTTTTAAGGAGGCAAACCTCATCAACCCAGGATCCTGAAGTATCCACCCCATGTGAGACTCATACTACACTCAGAATCCTGAAGTATTCATGAGCAGAGTCCACACATATGGTTGGATAAGGGAGAGTGTTGTGAATGGATATGTTGATGAGTTGGTTAGGATTGGGTTTTATCTTATAGATAAGACCGTATCTATTGTATATTATCTCTTTACACTCCTCCTCTGCTATAAATAATGAGCTGGGGGTTCCTCCCACAGATCATGATTCATAACATTGAACAATTAATCAATTTTTTATCCCTAAACCCTATATAATACGCTCTCCCTCAACTCCTCATACAGCCACCCAAGGGTAACTCACGGCCAAACCCTCCCCAAGCTCCTTCTCCCCCTCTGACGAGGCCACCACCACCACCACCATCTCCACCACCATCAAACATCATCATCATCATCATTATCATCATCATTTCCTCCAAACCCAAACAACGACACCACCACCCTAAGCAAAAGTAGCTGCGCATTTTCGTCGGTGCTCCACTATCGACCGACCCCGCCGCTACCGGCTGGCCGTCCCCGCCGGCCGACCTGACCTAGTCGTACCGCCCCCACCGACAGTAGCCCCGCTGCCGACGGTTTCGTTGAAGAAAATCCAACCCCGATGTGTTGCGTGCATGAGTTAGGGAGGAGTTTTAGAGAGAGAGAAGTAGAGAGAGAAAGTAGGAGTTTTTAATTAGAAAAATTGATATCTTAAAATATATAAAGGCTAGAAAATTTAACGGGAAACCCCAGAAAATCTAGCGCATCACAACGAACGCATTGGCACCATTTTCGTTGTGATCAGGCGAGTATTTCTCCCGTAATGATTTTTGAAGTTAAATGTTATTTATGCTATTTTCGCTAAAAAAAAGTAGTCCCATCGATTTTTCACGCACTACTACAGATTTGGGCTTGGGTAACGCCACTTAGATAGCGCTTTTAAAAAGCGCTATCTAAGTGAGCTCTTATATAGCGCTTCTGCACTTATAGAAAATAAAAAATAAATCAAAATTAAGAAAAAAAATCACTTAGATAGCGCTTTTTGTTAAAGCACTATCCAAGTAATACCTTACATAGCGCTTTTTGTTAGCGCTATGGTACTATTCATTACCTAAGCTCTTTTATTAAAAAATACCGCCCCCATCTCCTTGGGTTATCCCTCTCTTTCCTCATTTCTAATCGCCCGCTCCTTTTTCACTCTACAGGGTTTCTCTCTCTCCTCCCAGAATCAGAGAGGAGACAGCGGCGGCAAGGTTTTCTTCGCCCCGTGGATCGCTTGCCTCTTCTTGGCGCTCGGCGTGCCTCCGGCGGTTGCGGTGAATCTTAGCCTTGTCCTGTGGTACGCGATCATGGCCCCAATCTTCTGCATCGAGCTCAAGATCTACAGCCAGTGGATGTCCGAAGGCAAGCGCAGGCTGTCGAGGGTGGCCAACCCTTCCAACCACGTGTCGATTGTGGGGAACTTCGTCGGCGCTTTGCTGGGAGCAGAGATTGGGCTCACGGAGGGGCCGATCTTCTTCTTCACCGTCGGCCTGGCTCACTACATCGTGTTGTTTATGACGCTCTACCAGAGGCTGCCAACAAGCGAGATGCTGCCTAAAGACCTCCACCCGGTGTTCTTCCTGTTCGTTGCGGCCCCCGGTGTCGCCTGCGTCGCGTGGGAGAAGATCGATGGCGATTTCAGCTGCAGCTCAAGAATGATGTCTGCTCCCCAGGTTTGAAATCAATGTTGGGCATTTGAAATCAATGTTTGAAATCAATCTCTGATCCCCAGGTTTCTTTCTAATTTTTGCTAATTTTTGCTTGCTAATTTTTACTTTCTGATACACAGGTTCGTTAATTTCTGATCCCCAGGTTCGCTAATTTTTGCAAACCTCCTGACGAGTGCCAACCCGATCTTTCAAATATATCTCCAACTCACCCACAATTAACTGAACCAAGATAAGAAATGGTTCAACCAAATCTTCTAAAAATAGCGACAACAATAAGTGGGCGAAATTCTCTTCAACCGAATCAACAATAATAACGAGAGAATAATAGCTGCTAAATATATCTCCAGCGATTCCTCAATCACAGCTACCTATACCAGAATAGATTGAAGATACAATAAAAAAATCTGCTGCAATCAATCTTCCCAACCAACAAATCTGCGAGATATTCTCTTTATATTTCAACCCAACATCCCTTCAATTTAGCAACTGACTTAGGAAGGGCTTTCCAAAAATCTCTCATGCAGATATTCCACAATCAATACAGAAATCCCCGACATTCTAGGCAGCAAATCAGATCTGAAACCGCAAGACAGATCTGCAGACCAAAGCAGTGATTCTGCATATAAACCAGAATTCCAGATCCCGAATGTTGAACATTATGTTGAACGACATTATGTTCAACATTACTGTTCAAACTGCTCAAAAACAATTCTGATTCCGCAAACTGAGCTCTCTAACTATAGTGCCACTAATGCCAACAAATATCAGCAGAAATTCAACCCTAACAATCTCCCCCTTTGGCATTATGTGGCACAACCCAAAGCAAGCACCAACCAAGCACACATTCCCCCCTTTGAGCCACAATAATCCAAACCACATTCTCCCCCTTACTAGAACAACCCGAGCAGTGATCACCTCAGAAGAGACAGCTAAAATTCAAAAAAAGAATGTCCTCATTGAACTCTAATACTTTTCAGCTAGCCTCACATCTCTAAAAGAAAATTCAGAAAAACTCAACCGAGACACATCCAGAGGCTCCTTTGTCTCTCTTATTAGCAAATAAATCCTCAGGCACATCGGAATAAGAGGAAGAACACTATACCTCACATTTGACGGAAGGCTATCCAAATGGAAGGATATCCAGTGTAGAAGTCGAGCTCTAAGGGGCTGAAAAAGAAATCGAGTCGAAGACATCAGCAGTGCTGACAGAGAGCCTTCGGTGATCTGCATGTCAAAATTTAGAGACATGGATGCGGTGGGAACGATGAAGAAGTGGACAGAATTTGGTGAAGTCAGCCGGTGTATGTGAAGAGGCCGTGAAAGATGGAATGGCGGTGGATTGCTGTGCTGGAGAGGGTACATGTGAAGATCCAATGGCACCGGCGGAGGAAGAACAGTGAGTAGAGTGGCGAGATAGCACTCTGATAATTCTGGAGGAAGATTCATGAGACTTTGGCGTAGACTACTCACAGTGATTGTCGTGGGGAGATGTCGAGTCTGGTGTCATAACATCTGTAGCAACATTGTTCTGTGTTGTATCTAATGTTACAACATTAGTCACAACATGAAGTGTACTCCCTGAAGATGTAGTGTTCTGGCCGTATAATTCAGATTTTCTGACCCATTGCTTCTTTATCTTCATATCAGGATGTCTGACATTTCTTCCTTCTGACCAATGTCGCATGCGGCTGAAGTAGTTTCTCTTAGTATGGCCTTTGAACTTGCAGTAACTGCACACAGAATGTCCACCTTTTATACCTCTAATTTGCCTCTTCTTTTGATCATGGCCATTGTGTTCACCCATTCTTTCAAGTTATTTGGTAACTTGACTTCTTCTTTCAGCAGACACATTATAAAAAGCTCCCCTATTGTATCCCACTCCGGTGCAATCTCCAGAAATCTTACCGATGTTTAAGATATCATCCAGCTTTGCTTTTTCGGAATTCCACTTCTCCAATGTGCATTCAGCTTTCTCTGCCCTGAGAAGAACAATTCTAAAGTTTCTTTCCAATTCTCTACAGTTTCCCTCAGCTTTCAGACATTTGATTTTGACCTCCTCCTTCTCTTTCTTCAGTCTATCATTCTCCTCCTTCAGGACTTTGTTGATATTGCAGATTTGCATCCATTTCTCAAACATCATCTGATATGCTATACGGATATCATTGTCACTAACTTCCTCATCACTGTCAACTTCAAAATCTGACTCAGTTGTAGATGTTGTACATGATGTTGTACATAATGTTGTAACATTCTATCTGACATTTGCAGTTTTGTTCTCCAATATTGTACTAGCTGTCGCAACATTAAGTCCAACACAGCTAGGGGTGTACCCATCAGATTGATCATCAAGAATAGCCGTAAAAGCCACATAGTTGCTGGTGTTGTCTTCATTTCCAGAACTTCCTTTTGAATCTTCATCACTCCAGGTACTAGCTAATGTTTTCCCCTTTTTCTTCTTGAGGGTATTAGCACATTCGGCCTGTATGTGACCGAAACCTTCGCACTCCCTGCACTGTATTCCTTTACCCTTACTCTTTGGCTCATACTTCTGTGTGGGATGACTGATTGCCTTTCCAGCAGTAGGAAGATATGGTCTTGATTCCTTGTTGGCAGATCTATAATTCTGTCCCTTGTTACTTATCTTTCTCATCATTCTGTTGAAATTCTTAGTCAGCAGATCAATGTCATCATCAATATCTGAGTCATTTTCAGGCTTGAATGTTTTACTGACTTCAACCTTTAGAGCCACCCCTTTATTCTGTGGTTCGGCTTCAGATTCATTTCATAGGTCTGAAGAGATCCCATGAGTTCATCCAATCTCATGGTGGATGTGTCCTCACTTCTTCAATGGCCGCAACCTTCGCAGAGAACTTATCGGGTAGGGATCTCAAAGTTTTTTCAACCAACTTTTTTTGAGAGTACTTCTTCCCCAATTGAAATGCCTGATTAGATATATCACGTAGTCTCCCATTGAACTCAGCCACAGTCTCATCATCATTCATCCTGAGATTTTCAAATTGAGATGCGAGCATTTGAAGTTTAGATGCTCTTACCGTACTGGTTCCTTCATGAATATTCTGCAGTATATCCCACGCTTCCTTTGCATACTCGCACGTAGAGATTAATTTGAATTGCTCTTCGTCGACAGCGGAAAAAATAGCATTAATTGCTTTAGAATTGCACAAGGCCGCATGTTCTTCAATCCGACTCCAGTCTCTTGCCGACTTGAGGTGTTCTTTGCCATCTTCGTCAATTTTGATTGGCGGTGTCCATCCTTCACTGACAGTGATCCAAGCCTTCTCATCAATGGACTTAATGAATACACACATCCGAGACTTCCAGTAAGTGTAATTTGTACCAATGAGCAATGGAGGACGAACAACGGAGGCACCTTCTCATGTAGCCATGATTCAAGTACAGAAATTCAAGATCACACCCACTTTGATAACAAAGGAACACGGGTGACCTGCTCTGATACCAATTGTGATTTCAGTACGTAGGAATAATCAAATAAACACAAAGATTAAACACAAGAATCAAGCAACGACAACCAAAACTTGGTAACGTAGTTCGGTGCGCACACCTACATCTACGGGGCCACGCCCAGAAAATAAGATACTCCACTAAAATAATCAATTAGTACAATCACTAATTATCGTGATTCTATTAGGAGGAACAACCTCCCCCTCAATACAAACCGTGATGGGTGGTCTCTACCAACCCATGGAGTATTCTCGGCAAGCTCCCCTTGCCCGCAAGCTCCCCTTGCACAACCGACTAGATCAACTCCCTTGATCCCTACGTGCGTAGCCGTCGGCCTCCTCCTGGAGTTCTTCTATCAACTTTCGCAAAAGTCGTGCGCTCACCGAAAAACCGCACAACACATATATCCTTCGCTCCCCCTTGATCGCTGATCGCGCCCCGGATACACGTCCCGGAGCGGCGACACTGTAGTCTTACCGCAAGCGCACGGTGTAGCGGCGAGCGGGTATCGAACACAGGGAGGCCTAATAACAGTGTCTTCTTCAATCACCTGGCTATAAGAATAGTCGAGAAATTTTCGCAAATATGAGGTCACAGTCGTTCAAATGTATAAAAGAAATAACAAATTAATAAAGATGCCTAGGGGTAGGGAATCCCCGCTACTTGCCGTATCTCATCATTGTGACTCGTAGGTTTCACAACTGCTAGACTTGAAATTTGGGTGAACTAGTTGCAACTAAATATGGAACCAAGCTCACGCTCTCGCGCTATTGCCGGTCTATAGCCAACCTATGGTAGGGTCCAATCTATTGCAAACACTAACCTAGGCAAACTAGCGTGAAGAACAACATCATCATTCAATCGTATCTCAAGCCCACTCTCGTGCAAACTCGAGCTACGACCTAGGTTGGGATAGTTCCTACACATCCAATCTCTTGCAAACGGGTACTGGTATAGAATTGCAATTGAAAACCCCAGTTTCGGTCCAATCTCTTGCAAACCGATTCCGGAGGAATCCAATTGTAACCCAATTCGAATTTCTAGGGCTTCCTATCGAGTTGGGATCCAATCTCTTGCAAATCCCAATCGGTATGAATGGTCGCTCCGGGATGTGACCCAAAGAACGGTTGTAGTTTTACCGCAAGCGCACGGTATAGCAGCGAGCGGGTTATCGAACACAGGGAGGACGAATGACCGTGCTTGTTCTAATCAACCTGGCTATTTAAGAAGAGAGAAATTTGCCTTTGGCGATCCTGTCACAATCGTCAGACAAAGTACAGGAAATATCAAATCAAATAAAGAACGTCTAGGGAATGGGGAATTCCCGCTACTCACCGTATTTCGTAAATGTGGTTCATCGGTATCAAAATTGCTAGAATAAGATTTTGGATGAACTAGTTGCGACTGAATGTAGAACCAAGCTCACGCTCTCGCGCTGTTGCCGGTCTATAGCTATCCTAGGTTCGGGTCCAATCTTTTGCAAACCCTAGCCTAGGGAAGCTAGCATTAGGATCAACATCATCGTTCAATCGCGCACCGAGCCCAATCTCTTGCAAACTCGGCCCACGACCTAGGTTGGGATAGTTCCTACCCGTCCAATCTCTTGCAAACGGGTATCGGCACGGAATTGCAACCGGGAACCCTAGTATCGGTCCAATCTCTTGCAAACCGATAATACGGAAATTCGGTTCCAAACCAATTCGGATTTCTAGGGTTTCCTATCGAATTGGGATCCAATCTCTTGCAAATCCCAATCGATATGAACTCCTAGCTATCCATAGTAAATCGCTCCCAAACTAATCCCTAATAACAATTCTAGCAAAATTTCTACCAATTCATCACAAATATGAAATTGGGCTTGTAGGGTTCATCCCCACGCCCCAAGACGTGGAGACTACTCACAATTCATAGCACAAACACAAAAATAATCAATGAAATAAACAAGAGAATTCATCACGATATTGAGATAAGCAATAAAAATAGAATTTTTAGAGAAGAGAGAGACAAACCAATTGAGTTCTTCAAATAATCCAACAAAAATCAATTTTTGTCTCCTCTCCAATCACAAGAATAAAGCTAAAAAGTTAATCTAAAAAGCTGAAAAAAATCTAAGAGAAAAGCTCTCTAAACTAGGGTAAAAACAGGGGTTAAATACCCCCCAAAATCGTCCAAAAACTGTGACCAAAATACCCCTGCGCAGCCTGAAATCCGCAATTTTCGCTACAGGCAGCGCGTCGCACTCGGCCGAGTGACAAAAGTCGCTCGGCCGAGTGAGAAACCCTGTAAATTTCCAGTAAGTCTCGATCTTCAGGGGTCTTCACTTCGGGGGCGGCTCGGCCGAGTGAGTTGTCGTCACTCGGCCGATGGCTTCTTGGTACTCGGGCGGTCGGGATTATCCACTCGGCCGAGTGGGTCTTCTGAAGCTCAGGCAGCCGAAAAACAGTAAGTTGGCGATTTTTGAATGGCTTCGTCTGGGCGCCACTCGGGCGGACGGGATCTCGTCACTCGGCCGATGTGGTCTCTGTCGCTCGACCGAGTGCACATATGAATCGTATCCGATCTGGTCGGCCGAGCGGTGTCTCGCTGGTCGGCCGAGTGACTCCTTCACTCGGCCGAGTGGGACACTAAAAATGCCCAAACAGCTTGTTTTGGCCTCCTCGTCGCTCCTGCGACGTTCTTTCTTCTTCCGCTCCTCTCCAACAGCAAAATACCCCTTGGGGAGGTCGTCGGTGACCCTCTGGAGTAAGCGCATTTCGAGATCACTCCAAATCGCTCCAAATCACCTGAAATGCGACAAAAACAACAAATCGTGAAAAGCATCGCAATATCGTCGATATATCATGAAAAACATGATTTGGGCGATCTAAATGGCATGCAAACATGCGGGAAAAAAGTGTAAAATAAGGAGTGATCAAAATCCCCCAAGCTTACCTCTTACTCGTCCTCGAGGAAGATAAGTAAATGGCGAACCCGGTGGATTCGGAAAACGAAAACGGCGAAAAATGAAAAATGAAAAACGGAGAAGAATGAAAAACGAAATAAAAATAAAGAAGAAAGAAAGAAGCGAAGAGGTAAGCTGCTAGATCATTTTCTCAGGACGTGGGTTTCACTTACTCACATAGCATGCTCCGAATGAAAAATACATGTCAAAGAGTTTTATTTTGATATCATAGTATAATAATGCAAATAGAAATAGAAAACCCACGAACAACGATATAATCTTGAAAACGGAATAATTTTAGAATTAGCATCGTCTGAATCATTTAAAGCGGTATACAAATCGCAGATCACACACTTTTCAATTGAATGCTTTCTACGAGGAGTATAAGAGTATCACACAATAGAAATAGAGAGAATAGAAAAGTGTGGATTTCATGATATGAATGCTAGGCTTAGATTTCTGGATTTCGTAAAGCTAGAAATAATCTCACCGAGTATAGAATATTACTTAGCCTAGGTTGTTGTGCAACGTCAAGTAGTCACTCTCTCACACATCAATGGATTCCCTCCCCCAAGCTTATCTATGAGCATGGTGGCATAAAAAATTTTCACATCCCCATTTCTATAAAGCTCCAAAAGCAATGAAAGTGAACACGAAAAGAGAGAAGAAAGAAAGAAAGTGAGATGGGATCTTTTATTGAGGATTTTTCCTCTTTTCTTTTTCTTTTTCTCTCTTTTTTTTCTGTTGTTTTTTTTTTTGACATAGCATATATACACAACGATCCCAACTCAAAGAGAGATAACGATATACAAGAATATTTTCTCTTTTTTTTCGGGAAATTTGGAGCTAGGAATTAATAGCGGGGGAAATGCCATATAATAGAATCGCTAAGGGGAGATTCACCAATGATTTTAAAAGTAGAGAAATGATGTTCAAGATTTGTGGAGAAAGAAATAAACATATCTCTCGGTTCACTCTATAAGACATGCACGACAACTTCAGCAGGGTAATCTAATCTACTCAGTTTCGATCACAAAAAAGCTAACTAATCCAGATTTATCATAGCTAACATCATTCAATCATCCTGAAGTGAAATGTACATTTCATGCATATAGAAGTGATATAGGAAAAGAAATCAGTACTCCAGATATAAGCATTCAATGCGTGAATCTTGGTGTGTTTTCTGTGATAGCATACATATGAATATTCAGACTCAGCTAATAATAAAATTTCATCCATTTTCATATGGAAAAAGTATGGGTTACTATCTCTAGATGCAAGGCAAGTCATAGCATATGATATCAGAAATAAAGTCCAAGACATGACAAATAAAGCATGCATATAGAGTAAGCTAACTCCACGTCATCATCATCACAGAAAAGTCATCTCTAGCATGAGATGAAAAGAAAAAAAAGGAAATAAAGATAAAGGGAAAATAGATCTATTTACAATGCGGCACACAGAAAAATAAGAAAAACGTGATGCATGGTAAAATAAAAAGAAAAATGATGAAAATAAGTGCAAAAGCGGAAAATGGTGTGAAAAACTAAAAATAAAGGTGGCAAGTCGAAAAAGAACGTGAGAACTCACTCCCCCAAGCTAAATGGCACAGTGTCCTCAATGTGCAAAGTGTGGCACACCGAGAGACGAGTAATGGGAGGGGCAAGTGAGGATGCATGCATGATGAAAAAAGAAGAAAATAATGAAACGGAAAAGATGATGCGGACATGATGAATGCAGAAATAGGAGTGATACAGATATATAGGTGTGGCACCAAAAACTCTCCCTCTCTCCCAAAAAGGATATAAAAAATATATATAGAAAATGCGTATCAGAGAAATAGTGAGGGGGGGTGGACAAAAGTGCATCAGGACCCAGCAGAGACGGGCAGCACAACGGCAAAAAGAAGCGATGGCATCAAGGGTGCCTAGGAAGGTGGTGATGCGCCGTCTCCGTCCTGAGACGGAGGAGGAGGTGGTGGTGGTAGTGGCTGCTGAGCGGGGGTGGGTGTGGGAGTGGAAGCAGGCTGAGTGTGTGTGGAAGTGTGGGTGGGAACCTGCTGGGTGGGTATGGGTACGCGGGGGAGATGCTCCAGGACCTGGGTAAGGCAGTAGTGAATCTGCGGGAGCAGGTCAAAGCGGCCAGCCATCGCGGAGACGGTGGAGGACAGGGTCCGAAGGTCGCCTCTGAGGCCACTCACCGCCCCCTCGAGAGCACGAATGCTCTGAAGTACAGTGTCAGGGGGAGGTGGTGCAGAGGGACGCACCGGTCGGGGCTGTGCAGGTCGGGGCTGGCGCACTCTGGTGGCGTAGGTGACGGGCTCAGCGGGTAGGGGAACGAAAGGTGCTGCGCTCGCAAATGTGGGCCTGGCCTCAGTGCGAGGCTGGGCAGGACGGTGAGAAGTGGAGGCAGCAGCAGCGAAAGAAGAATACAAAAGTGGCGGCGAGGCGGCCAGAGAGGTCGGTGGCACAGAAGTGTGGACAGACGCCACGACACTCTCGGAAAATACAGCAGCAGTGGGGACAGAGGGCTCTCCGCACTCAACTATGGTCGGCGGGCGCTCGGGTGGGGCAGAAGAAACGGGCTCGGCAGACAGAGGGCCAGTGCTGGTAGTGACAGGCATGGAAGCAGTGGAAGTGGGCTCAGCTAAGGTACTCCCGACACCGACAGAGGTGTGGACAGAGGTGTCAGGAGCATCGGAAACATCGGGGATAGGCTGAGGGGCCACGGGGTCAACAGGGGCAGCAGGCTCGGCAGGGGCAACAGGGTCTGTGGGGGCAGCGTGGGCAGCGTGGGCCTGCTCGGCCTCCTCGGCCTCGAGCACGTATGCGGCTGGGATCAGAACATCCATCGCAGGGAGCCAGTCCACGTGGGCCGGTGCAATCTGAGTCTGAGCTGGGCTCGGAAGAATCATGTAATCGGCACCGTAAGGGCCGTGCAGCCAGACCCAGTGTCGCTCACCGTGCGGACGAAGCATCTTCATCCGGGCCATAACATCAATCGACAGAGAAGTGGGGCCCGGTGCTCGTCGTAGGTCGTCAGGGAAGTCCTCGCCAGTCATAAGGGCGAGCAAGGTGATCAGGCCGCCACAGCATATCAGTGAGCGAGCGCCCACCGATACAATGATGCGGTCCAAAAACCAAGCCGCGACATCAATCACGACGGCGGGGACCAGATCATCGCCATCCCTAGATAGAGCTCTGGGCCGTGTCATCGCGTAGAGCATGTAGAGCTCTGGCGTGGACATCGTGCCCGGCTCATATCTGGCCAAAAAGGTCGTCGCCATGAGGCGCTGAGCTATACGGAGGCAGGGGTGGACAATGGCCGAGGCCTTGGCCCTACTAGGGTCAAAGGCAGCGTGAAGACCCGTAATCCGGGCCCAGAAGGCACCGACGTCGAAGGAAGGTGGGGGGATATGGGTGGGGGCGTAACCTCGATCGGCCCCAGGGACATCGGGCCACGAGAAAAAGGCTCTCATCATACCGAGAGTGACCTGGCACTCCCGGTCCATGAACCGAAACGAGCATCCCTCGTCGGTCCGGGCGATCGAACTAAGTACCTCAAGTGTCGGACAGATAAACGTGTCCGCCGACACCTGAAAGAAATCTCGTCAGCCCACGTTGTCGTACAACGTGAGCATCCCCTCTAGTACCCCCAGGCGTCCTAGGTCGGCAAGGTGTGCAAACCTGGAGGGTACGATCGAGCGCTGGGAGATACGCTCGAAAGCGACGTGGTGTGCGTCGTCTCGGAATGTGATCCCGAGCGGCCCGATAAGTGGAGCCGGAGGTGGTGGCTGTGGAGCGGCAGGGAGTGGCTGTGAGGGCTCTGCAGGCTGCGCGGGGTGTGCGGGGCCTACAGGCGGTGCGGGGTGTGTGGGGTGTGGTGGAGAAGGCGGAGGAGAGTCCTCCAACTCGTGGGAAGGGCCGGCATCATCCGACCGCTTCCACTTGGCGGAAGCTCTCTTCGACCACGGCCGTGTCCGGGGCGGCATATCGGCCCCGAGCGCGTGCCGAAAAACGTGAAAAGTGCGGCGTGCGTAAAAATAAAGGAAAGAGTATACCACGACACGCCGCGAGTGCAAAGAAATGGAAGCGTGCAAAGACAACACCTCCGCGAAGCCCGAATCAGTCCCTAGAAGCTCCCCTGGGCTCCCATAAGCTCCCAAAAACAACGTGCGCATGAAATGGAGATATCAGCGAGTAATATTCAAAACGTATGGGGCATTAGGGGTATAATAGATAGAAATAGAAATTGATTTGGGTTTGGGGTTCGTTTAGCACATGGATCCTCGAAAAACACACAAAAGAGGAGAAAAAGGCGAAAATTGGGGTTACCGGAGGTGGCCGGAGTGGTGGCCGCCGGCGGCGACTCGGGCGAGGCGCGGCGGGGCTCGGCTGGCGGTGGCTGGCCGAGCGACGGTGCGAGGTGGGCGGTCGGGCGAGTGGGGGCGTAAGCGAGGCGAGCGGGCGAGGGGAATACGAAGGGTCGGGCGATTGGTTCGGATTATTTTGTTTTGAAAAATGCGCCCCCCTGACCCTTTATATAACAAAAGTTACGACTCGGCCGAGTGACAATATCGCTCGGCCGAGTGAACTCAGCAAAAGATGTTGGGAAATTTTCCCCCGCTAATGACTCGGCCGAGTGGCCTTGCCAACCTCGGCCGAGTGGAGTAAGTCCATTCGGCCGAGTGGCTCAAGCTACTCGGCAAGACTCGCCCTAGGAGTGTATCAGTTCTGCTCGGCCGAGTGAAGTTATATACTCGGCTGAGTGGCAATTGTACTGAAATCGGAAAAATAAACAGAGAGTTGGATACAGCAGACTTCCCTCGTTCGTGAGCGGCTCGGCCGGACGAACTTGTGTACTCGGCCGAGTGACTAGTATACTCGGCCGAGTGAGCCTTGTGTTCTGCTGTTTGTCTTCGTTTTGGCTCTAAACTCCGTCTTTCTTCCTCCAGTCGATTTCATCTTCCTCCTAAGCATCGAGCGCCTTCCTGGGGCGCTCCTTATCACCTCGTTCATCCTCCTCATGATGGATTTACCTATCTCCTCTCCTGTCAAGAAAAATAGGACCCGTTATCACAAAATTTTTGGGCGAACGACTCAAAACACTAAAAATTTCTAAAACAAAAATAAAGAAAAAGTAAAAATAAAGCAATAACCGTCGGGTTGCCTCCCGACAAGCGCTCGTTTAAGGTCGTGAGCTCGACCCCCTATGATTTTCAATTAATGCGGGATGTTTGGTGCATATGAGATGCACCTATCAAACTTTCCGGGGAGAACGCTTGGATTCGGAAGTTGCGGCGGCGTGTTCTCCTTCGGTGGTCTCCCGTCTCGAATAGTGTTGGGGGGAGGCTCCCTCAAGCTAGCGTTTGCTCCGGTCAACGGCTTCACCGGTGACGCCGATTTCCGTATCGGCGGAGCTTTCTTCGGAGACTTCAATTTCGAGAGCTTGCAGAGCTCTCGAATCCTTGCGACATCAGCGTCGCCTTCATCACTTTCAGCGGAGAGGTCGGGGGAATCAATTTTCTTCTCATCTTGGCCTAAATCCGGGCCTTCCTCGAAATCTTCATCGAAGAGAGCGCCAATCGAGTGGGGGATCGCTTCTTCAATTACCTCATCAAGGAGGTCCATGTAGTCAAGCTCCTCGTGGTAAGGCATGTGTTTCATAGCCTTAGGAATGTGAAGCTCCACCTCGATGTTGCCGACGTTCAAAGTAAGCGTACCTTCTCACACGTCGACAATCACACCGGCGGTGGCGAGGAACGGGCGTCCAAGTATCAATGACGTATCTCCCTCCTCCTTAACGTCCATGATCACAAAGTCACATGGCAAGCATATTCCCCCCGGGACTTGTGGCGGGATGTCTTCGGCGATCCCTACCGGCCTTGTTATTCGCCCGTCGGCCAATTGTATCCGCATGTCGGTAGGTTTCAACTTCGTCCCGGTGTTTAGCCTTAAGAACATGGAGAGAGGCATGAGGCTTACACTAGCCCCTAAATCCACCAACGCCTTTTGTAGAGGGACGCCGCCCAAGGTGCAAGGAATTCGAAAACTCCCCGGATCTTTGAATTTGGCCGGCTTCTTTTCTCTCTTGGTGAACCAAGAGCCCTCCTCGGCTAGCATGATCTTTTCCTTCCTCTTTCCCCCCGAAATCAAATCCTTTAAAAATTTAGCATATGTGGGGATTTCCACGATGGCGTCGAGGAAGGGAATGTTGAGGCTAACTCCTCTCAGATACTCGAGAAACTTCGCTAGCCTTTTCTCCATTTTCGCTCTAGCAAGCCTTTGGGGAAACGGGACCGGTGGCATAAAGCGCCTTTCCTCAATCAATTGCTCCGCTCTAGATTTATCCTTCTCTTGCGGCTCTTTTTCCTTCTCAACTTCAACTACCGGCTCAATTGGCTCTAAATTTTCCTCCACGGGCTCCTCGGTAGGAATCATGGCGGGGGTGGTATCCTTCCCGCCTCTAGTAGTAATGGCAACTACGACATTGATGTGGCCGGTGTTGCCCCGCGGGTTTTGCTCGGGTTGCGCCGGCAATTGTTGAGTGTTCCGATTGAGCAACGCCAATTGCTCCGAGATTTGAGCTACAACGGTTGTAAGGGAGTCTTGCCCCACCTTCAAGGTAGCATTGACCTTCTTTTGCTCGACCATAAACGCCTCCACTCTAGCTTCGAAGTCAGATTGTTGTTGAGCTTGTGGAGGGTTTTGATTTTGATTTCTCCACCCTTGATTGTATCCGGGCGGCCTATAAGGTGGAACTTGTTGCCTTGGTTGGAAATTTTGTTGTGGAGTCCCCCTCGGTGGATAGTGTTGTTGTTGGGGTGGGGGTGGTGGTCGAGCTTGTTGAGGTGGTTGTTGTGGTGGGTTCAAAGCTCCTTCATTGTTGGCGTAAGAGAAACCGGGATGATTTCTTGTGGCCGGATTGGCCCAATACCCTTGGTTCCCCGCAACATATTGTACTTGCTCCAAGGATCCTTCTCCTTGCTCTCCTCCCACATACATGGCTTGAGATTGGTCTTGCCAATCACACATTTGGTTCGATGGCGCGGAGGTGGAAGGGGTTCCTTGGGGCTCCGTGATAAACTTCTCCAGTCTCTCCACTACCTTGTGGAGAGAATCAAACTTGCTTGTAAGCTCCTCTACGGCCTTCACCTCATAGATACTAGTTGGCTTCAAGGAGGACGTAGAGTGTCCTCGCTCATCGCCCCATTGCTGATTGTTTGAGGCCATCTCCTCAATTAGGGCCGTAGCTTCTTCGGGAGTCTTTGATAAGATAGCACCATTCGCCGCGGCATCAATAATTTGTTTGGTCCCCGGTTGGAGACCGTTGTAGAAGCTATGAACTAGCTCCCAATCTTCAATGCTATGGTGCGGGCATTGATGCTGCAGATCTTTAAAACGCTCCCAAGCCTCATAGAGCGTCTCTTGGGGTCCTTGCTTGAAGGACATAAGAGCGCTCCAAATCTTCACCGTCTTGGAGGGCAGATAGAACTTATCGATGAATGCACTCGCCAACTCGTCCCAAGTGGTAAAGACTCCATCAGCTTGCGTCCTCAACCAATAGAGTGCCTTGTCTTTTAGCGTGAAGGGGAAGAGACGTAGTCTGATGGCATCGATGGAGACCCCCGGCATCTGAAATGTGGCGCACTTCGACAAGAATAATTGGATGTGGTAGTGAGGATTTTCATGGGCATTCCCATGAAATGGATCCTGCTGCATCAGAACCACTAGTCCAGTTTTCAGCTCACAATTCTTGTCAGCCGCCAACTCCGGCATGGCAATGGATGAGGTCGTGGAAGAGGTCTTAGGCCGGAGCCTATCGTGAATGGAAATTATCCTTTCCATTCTTGCCGCTAATTGGTCCGCAGTTTCTGGGTTGGTCATATACCTCCCTTCCGGATTTTGTCTCCTCTCCGCTCTAATTCTCCGCGCGGTACGTTCGATCTCGGGATCAAATAATATAGCTTCAAGGTCTGCCGTAGGTCTCGTGTACATGCAATGGGAAAACAGAGTTTCAAAGAAATGATTAGTACCGTGGAAGGGTTAGGTAAAAATAAAGAAATAAAATAATAATAATAATAATAAAAAGAAATAGCTAGGGTGGTAAGATCAAACGCAATCGCCTCCCCGGCAACGGCGCCAAAAACTTGGTCGCTCCGGGATGTGACCCAAAGAACGGTTGAAGTTTTACCGCAAGAGCACGGTATAGCAGCGAGCGGGTTATCGAACACAGGGAAGACGAATGACCGTGCTTGTTCTAATCAACCTGGCTATTTAAGAAGAGAGAAATTTGCCTTTGGCGATCCTGTCACAATCGTCAGACAAAGTACGGAAATATCAAATCAAATAAAGAACGTCTAGGAAATGGGGAATTCCCGCTACTCACCGTATTTCGTAAATGTGGTTCATCGGTATCAAAATTGCTAGAATAAGTTTTTGGATGAACTAGTTGCAACTGAATGTAGAACCAAGCTCACGCTCTCGCGCTGTTGCCGGTCTATAGCTATCCTAGGTTCGGGTCCAATCTCTTGCAAACCCTAGCCTAGGGAAGCTAGCATTAGGATCAACATCATCGTTCAATCGTGCACCGAGCCCAATCTCTTGCAAACTCGGCCCACGACCTAGGTTGGGATAGTTCCTACCCGTCCAATCTCTTGCAAACGGGTATCGGCACGGAATTGCAACCGGGAACCCTAGTATCGGTCCAATCTCTTGCAAACCGATACTACGGAAATTCGGTTCCAACCCAATTCGGATTTCTCGGGGTTCCTATCGAATTGGGATCCAATCTCTTGCAAATCCCAATCGATATGAACTCCTAGCTATCCGTAGTAAATCGCTCCCAAACTAATCCCTAATAACAATTCTAGCAAAATTTCTACCAATTCATCACAAATATGAAATTGGGCTTGTAGGGTTCATCCCCACGCCCCAAGACGTGGAGACTACTCACAATTCATAGCACAAACACAAAAATAATCAATGAAATAAACAAGAGAATTCATCACGATATTGAGATAAGCAATAAAAATAGAATTTTTAGAGAAGAGAGAGACAAACCAATTGAGTTCTTCAAATAATCCAACAAAAATCAATTTTTGTCTCCTCTCCAATCACAAGAATAAAGCTAAAAAGTTAATCTAAAAAGCTGAAAAAAATCTAAGAGAAAAGCTCTCTAAACTAGGATAAAAACAGGGGTTAAATACCCCCCAAAATCGTCCAAAAACTGTGACCAAAATACCCCTGCGCAGCCTGAAATCCGCAATTTTCGCTACAGGCAGCACGTCGCACTCGGCCGAGTGACAAAAGTCGCTCGGCCGAGTGAGAAACCCTGTAAATTTCCAGTAAGTCTCGATCTTCAGGGGTCTTCACTTCGGGGGCGGCTCGGCCGAGTGAGTTGGCGTCACTCGGCCGATGGCTTCTTGGTACTCGGGCGGTCGGGATTATCCACTCGGCCGAGTGGGTCTTCTGAAGCTCAGGCAGCCGAAAAACAGTAAGTTGGCGATTTTTGAATGGCTTCGTCTGGGCGCCACTCGGGCGGACGGGATCTCGTCACTCGGCCGATGTGGTCTCTGTCGCTCGGCCGAGTGCACATATGAATCGTATCCGATCTGGTCGGCCGAGCGGTGTCTCGCTGGTCGGCCGAGTGACTCCTTCACTCGGCCGAGTGGGACACTAAAAATGCCCAAACAGCTTGTTTTGGCCTCCTCGTCGCTCCTGCGACGTTCTTTCTTCTTCCGCTCCTCTCCAACAGCAAAATACCCCTTGGGGAGGCCGTCGGTGACCCTCTGGAGTAAGCGCATCTCGAGATCACTCCAAATCGCTCCAAATCACCTGAAATGCGACAAAAACAACAAATCGTGAAAAGCATCGCAATATCGTCGATATATCGTGAAAAACATGATTTGGGCGATCTAAATGGCATGCAAACATGCGGGAAAAAAGTGTAAAATAAGGAGTGATCAATGAATCCCTAGCTATTCGTATTAAATCAATCCCAAACTAACCCTAATCAACCCTAGCAATAATTCCACCAATTCATCACAAATTTGAAATTGGGCTCGTAGGGTTCATCCATACGCCCTAAGACGATGAACTACTCACAATTCATAATCAAATGCAATAGAAATTCACAAGTAAAATCAATGGAATTCATAGCAATATTCAATAAATCAATAAAAATGGAGTTTTTGAGGGAGAGAGAGACAAACCAATGAAGAACAAGATAGCATCCAACAAAATAACCCTTTTCTCTCCTCCCTAAAAGCTAAATCTAATCCCTAAAAAATTAATCTAAAACGGCTGCAAAAAGTTCTGAAAAGGCTCTCTAAACTAGGTTAAAAACTGGGGTTAAATACCCCCCAAAATCGCCCAAAAAATCCTGACGAAAATGCCCATGCGCAGCCTCAAAATCGCAGTTTACGTTACAGGCAGCGCGGCTCACTCGGCCGAGTGACAAATGTCACTCGGCCGAGTGAGAGACCCTGACGGATTCCAGAGAGTTGGGGGTCTTGGGGGTCGTCTCTTCGGAGGTCACTCGGCCGAGTGACTTTTCTTCACTCGGCCGATGGGCGTTCTTCACTCGGGCGGACGGCGTTGGTCACTCGGCCGAGTCAGAGCTTGGGACTATACAGATGAAAAACAGAGAGTTCAGCATCTTTTGTTGCCGTCGTCTAGGCTCCACTTGGGCGAGGGATGACTCGGTGCTCGGCTGAGTGGTCTGGTGATGCTCGGTCGAGTGCACGCTGATATTAGCTTTGTTGCATGTCCGATCTGTCCGGCCGAGCGGGCTGTCTATGCTCGGCCGAGTGACTCCTTCACTCGGCCGAGTGGCATGCTGAAAATGCCCATTCTTCATGTTTTTGCCTCCTCGTCGCTCCTACGACGTTCTTTCCTCTTCCACTCCTCTCCAATCGCAAAATACCCCTCAAGAGAGTCGTCGGTGACACTCCGGAGTGGGTGCATTTTATAATCACTCCAAATCGCTCCAAATCTCCTGAAATACGACAAAAACAACAAATCGTGAAAAGCATCGCAATATTGTCGAATAAACGTGAAAAATACGATTTGAGCGATCTAAATGGCATGTAAACATGCGGAAAAAAGGTGTAAAATATGGAGTGATCAAAATCCCCCAAGCTTACCTCTTACTCGTCCTCGAGGAAGATAAGTAAAAAGCGAACCCGGTGGATAAAGATAAAGAAAACGGCGGAAAGGCGGAAATCGGAAATCGAAAAACAAAAATAGAAAACGAAAATGGAAGTTGCTAGATCATTTTCTCAGGACGTGGGTTTTGCTTACTCATATAGCATGCATCGAATATAAAACACATGTCAAAGACTTTCATTTTGATATCATAGTATAATGGTGCATTTGAAATAGAAAACCCAAGAATATCAATATAGCATGAAAAATGGAATAATTTTAAGATTAACATCGTCTGAAGCATCTAAAGCAGTATACAATATCGTAGATCACACACTTTTCAATTGAATGCTTTCTATAAGGAGTATAAGAGATATCACATGATAGAGTAGTAAGAATAGAAAAAGTGTGGTTTTCATGAAATGAATGCTAAGCGTAGATTTCTGGATTTCGTAAAACTTTAGCAATCTCACCGAGTATAAAATATTACTTAGCCTAGGTTGTCATGCACCGTCAGGTAGTCACTCTCTCACACATCATTGGATTCTCCCCCCCAAGCTTATCTATAAGCGTGGTGGCATATACAAAACAATATTTACATCCCCGTTTCTTATGAAGCTCCAAAAGTCAAAGAAAACAAAAATAAAAACAATAGAGGGAAGAAAGAGACAAAGTATATGAGATGGGATCGTTTTCGAACTTCTTTTATCTTTCTTCACTTATTCTCAAATCTTTTTTCCTTTTTCTTTTCTTTTTCTATTTTTTTTGAATGGAATATATACACCAATGATCCCAAATCAAAGAGAAGGATAAACATGTATTTTTTTCTTTGGGCTTTGGGGAATTTGGAGCATGTGATTTTAATAACGGGGGAATGCCAATAATAGAATCGCTAAGGGGAGATTCACCAATGAATTTAAAATAGCGAAATAATGTTCAAGATATGTGGAGAAAGAAATATATGTATCTCTCAGTTCACTCTATAGGACGTGCATGACAACTTCAGCAGGGTAATATAATCTACTCAGTTTAATCTCAAAAAGTAAACTAATACAGATTTATCAAAGCTAGCAAACATTCAATCAACCTGAAGTGAAGCGTACAAATCATGCATATAGAAGTGATGTGAGAAAGGAAAGCAGTACTCCAGATATAAGCATCAATGCGTGAATCTTGGTGTGTTTTCTACGATAGCATACTTATGAATCATCAGACATCAGCTAATAATAGAATTTCATCCATTTTCATACAGTAAAAGAGAGTGGGTTACTATTTCATCCATTTTCATCACAGAAAAGTCATCTCTAGCAAAAGATGAAAGAAAACAAAGATAAACGAAAAACAAAGATATTTACAATGCAGCACACAAGGAAAATAAGAAAAAACGTGATGCATGGTAAAAAAGAAAAAAAACGTGATGAAAAAAGGGGTGCAAAAGTGGAAAAACGTGAAAAAACTAAAATTAAAAGGTGATAAAAGCAAAAAAGCGTGAGAACTCACTCCCCCAAGCTAAAGTGCACAGTGTCCTCAATGTGCGAAGTGTGGCACACCGAGAGACGTGTAATTGGAAGGGGGTGGGTATGCATGCATGGTAAAAAGAAATAAAAATAACAAAATGAAAAATATGATGCGAATGTGCATGCAAGGATAAGAGTGATGCAGATATGTGTGTGTCACCAAAAATACTCTCCCTCACTCCCGAAAAAGGATATAGAATAATATGATCAAAATGTGGACAAAAATAGTGAGGGGATGAGGGGTGGGCAAAAATCATCAGGACCAAGCAGAGAGTGGGCAGCATAACGACAAAAAATAAAATCGGTGGCATCAAGGGTGTGCCTAAGCTGGTGGTGCTGCGCCATCTCCGTCCTGAGGCGGAGGTGGTGGTGGTGGTGGCGAGGTAACAGTCTGCTGGGTGGGTGGTGGTCGTGGCAGGCGCTCGAGAATCTGGGTCAGGCAAAAGTGAATGCTGGGAAGTAGCTCGAGGCAGTGCTGCATGGCGGTGACTGTGGAAGACAGAGCCCTAAAATCACCCCTGAGTCCACTCATCGCCCCCTCAAGAGCACGAACGCTCTGAACTAAGGCGTTAGGGGGTGGTGGAGCGGAGGGACAGATAGGTCTAGGCTGAGCAGGTCGGGACTGTCGGATACGGGCAGTGTAGGTGATCGGGACAGCAGGCATGGGTGGAAAGGGTGCTGTGCTCGCTAGTGGATGCCCAGCCTCAGTGCGAGGCTGGGACGCAGGCTGGTGTGAGGTGGAAGCAGTAGCAGTGGAAGTGGAAGACAGAATCGGTGACGAGGCAGCAAGAGAGGTCAGTGATATAGACGAAGGGACAGTCATCACAACACTCTCAGATAGGACAGCTACGGTGGAGACAGAAGGGTAGATCGCTGGGGAGGAAGTGTGGGGTCCAAAAGGTGAAACCCCAGCAGAGATCAAAGTGGATAGGGTCTCCACGACGGAAGCAAAGGAAGACTCGCCGCTCTCAAGTATGGTGGGTGGATGCTCGGGTAGCAGAGAGGTGAGTGGCTCAACCGACAGGGGCACAGCGGTGGTGGTGGTGGCAGACGTGGTGGGCGTGGAGGACGGCTCAGCAAGTGTACTCCCAACACTGGTAGTAGTGGGGACAGAAGTGTCGGGAGCCATAGAAAGTGCAGGCTCAGGCTGAGGGAACACAGGGTCTACAGGTGCAGGGGTGCCTGCTCAGCCTCCTCGGCCTCAAGCACGTAGGCGGCGGTCGGTGGTTGGTGCTCAGCCGCCGGCGGTCGGGCGGGCGAATGGTGATCGCAGCGGGCGGGGAGACGAAAGGGCTCGGGTTTGGGCGAAAATTTGGGTGTTTTGAAAATCACGACGAGCCCGTTCGCTTATATAAGTGAAGTTACGACTCGGCCGAGTGACTAAGTCACTCGGCCGAGTGATCGTAACGAAAAAGTTTTTAAAATTTTCTCCCTCTGCTTACGACTCGGCCGAGTGGCTTTGCCACCCTCAGCCGAGTGGAAAAAGTCCATTCGGCCGAGTGGCACAAGCTACTCGGCAATTTTCGCCCTAGGAGGGTATCAGTTTCACTCGGCCGAGTGAAGAAGTATACTCGGTCGAGTGGCAGTTTATACTGAAATCACAAAAAAGACAGAGAGTTAGGTACATCAGACTTCCCTCGTTGGTGCGCCACTCGGGCGAACGGCTTTCTTTGCTCGGCCGAGTGGCTATGGTACTCGGCCGAGTGGAGCTCTGTTTTCTGCTTCGGGGCTCCGTTTTGGCTCTACTCTCTGTTTTTCTTCCTCCAGGTGGTTTCTTCTTCCTCCTAAGCTTCAAGCGCATTCCTGGAGCGCTCTTCTTCACCTCGGTCATCCTCCATATAATAGATATCCTTTTCTCCTCCTCCTGTCAAGGAAAATAGGACCCGTTGTAAAAAATTTTCGGGCAAACGACTCAAAAACACTAATAATGTCTAAAACAAAAATAAAAACTAAAATAGAAAAAATGTGATAACCGTCGGGTTGTCTCCTGACAAGCGCTCGTTTAAGGTCTTGAGCTCGACCCCTTTAAATTTTCAATTTAGCGCGGTATGTTGGGTGCATATGGGATGCACCCGTCGAATTTCCCGGGCAGACCGCTCGGATTTGGATCATTGTGGTGTGTGGTCTTCCTCAGCGCCCCTTCGTCATTGGCAATGTTGGGGGGTGGCTCCCCCAAGCTAGAGCTTTCTCCGGTCTTCGACTTTGCTGGTGACACCGATCTTCGTATCGGTGGAGATTTCTTCGGAGTCCTCAACTTTGAGAGCTTGCAGAGCTCCCGTATTCTTGCGACATCAGCGTCGCCATCATCAATTGCCATGGAGATATCGGGGGAGTGCTCCATCTTCTCTTCTTCGGCAAAATCTTGGCCTTCTTTGAAGCTATCTTCGTGGGGTGCGCCGATGGAATGGGGTATCGCCTCTTCAATGACCTCATCAAGGAGGTCCATGTAATCTAGCTCCTCGTGATACGGCATGTGCTTCATTGCCTTCGGTATATGAAGCTCCACTTCGATGTTGCCGACGTTCAAGGTAAGGGTCCCCTCCCGCACATCGACGATGACCCCGGCGGTGGCGAGGAACGGGCGTCCAAGTATGCGTGATGTATCGCCCTCCTCCTTGATGTCCATTATCACGAAATCGCATGGTAAACATATGCCTCCCGGAACTTGCAGTGGGATGTCCTCTGCGATCCCAACCGGCCTTGTAATCCGTCCATCCGCTAGTTGAATCCGCATGTCGGTAGGCTTTAAATCCGTGCTGGTATTCAACTTCCGGAACATGGAGATAGGCATGAGGCTAACACTAGCCCCCAAGTATACCAATGCTTTTTGTAGGGGGACGCCGCCTAGAGTGCAAGGAATCCGGAAACTTCCTGGATCTTTAAATTTGGCGGGCTCCTTCTCTCTCTTTGTGAACCAAGTCCCTTCCTCCGCGAGCATTATCTTCTCCTTCCTCTTCCTTCCTGTGATCAAGTCCTTTAAGAACTTGGTGTAAGATGGGATTTGGATATTGAGGCTCACCCCTCTCAAATACTCGAGAAACTTGGCTAGTCGTTTCTCCATCTTGGCTCTAGCTAGCCGTTGAGGGAAGGGCACCGGTGGCATAAATCGGCGCTCATCAATAAGCTCCTCCATTCTAGATTTTTCTCCTTCTTGCGGCTCCTTCTCCTTTACCACTTCAATTACCGGCTCGCTTTCTCCTAGATTCTCCACCACGGGCTCCTTGTCTTGAGTCATGGGGGGAGTGGTATCCTTCCCTCCTCTTGTTGTAACCGCAACGACTGCATTGATATGGCCGGTGTTGCCCCGTGGATTCGGCTCGGGTTGAGCCGGAAATTGTTGATTGTTTTTATTGAGCAACACAAGTTGCTCCCCAATTTGAGCGACGACGGTGGCGAGAGAATCTTGTCCCGCCTTCAACGTGGCGTTGATCTTTCTTTGTTCCGCCATAAACTCCTCCACCTTAGCTTCAAAATCCGGACGTGGTTGAGCTTACGGTGGGTTGGGATTTCTCCACCCTTGATTATACCCGGGTGGCCTATAAGGTCACGCATGTTGCCTCGGCGGGAAGTTTTGTTGCGGTGGCCCCCTTGGTGGATAATTTGGTTGTGGTGGTGGAGCTCGAGCTTGAGGAGGTTGGTGTTGCGGGGGGTTCAATGCACCATCATTATTAGCATATGAGAAACCCGGATGGTTTCTAGCGGCCGGATTGGCCCAATATCCAGAATTCCCCGTGACGTATTGAATTTGCTCCAAAGCTCCTTCTCCTTGCTCTCCTCCTACATACATGGCTTGGGATTGGTCTTGCCAATCGCTCATATGATTTGTCGGCGTGGGTGTAGAAGGGGCTCCTTGAGGCTCGGTAATGAATTTCTCCAACCTCTCCACTACCTTATGGAGAGATTCAAACTTGCTAGAAAGCTCCGCCACGGCCTTGGCCTCATAGATACTTGTGGGCTTCAAGGAGGATGAAGAATGTCCTCGCTCGTCCCCCCATTGTTGGTTGTTCGAGGCCATCTCCTCAAGCAAGGCCGTAGCTTCATTGGGAGTCTTCGACAAAATGGCTCCATTTGCCGTGGCATCAATAATCTGCTTCGTCCCCAGTTGGAGTCCATTGTAGAAACTGTGGACAAGCTCCCAATCCTCAATGCTATGATGAGGGCATTGATGTTGTAAGTCCTTGAAGCTCTCCCATGCTTCATAAAAAGTCTCTTGTGGTCCTTGCTTGAAGGACATGAGAGCACTTCTTATCTTCACCGTCTTGGAGGGCGGGTAAAATTTGTCGACGAAGGCACTCGCCAACTCATTCCAAGTGGTGAAGATTCCTTCAGCTTGCGTCCTCAACCAATATAATGCCTTTTCCTTGAGTGTGAAAGGGAAGAGGCGCAGTCTGATAGCATCCACGGAGACACTCGTCATTTGGAAGGTGGCACACTTTGATAGGAAGAGCTGGATGTGGTAATGAGGGTTTTCATGGGAGTTCCCATGAAAAGGATCTTGTTGCATAAGAACCACCAATCCGGTCTTCAACTCGAAATTTTTGTCGGCCGCCAACTCCGGCATGGCTATGGACGAGGTCGTGGAAGAAGTCTTAGGCCGAAGCATATCTCTTATGGAAATAATCCTTGCCATTCGCGCCGCCAATTCTTCGGGTGTCTCAGGATGGGTCATAAAATTTCCTTCCGTAACGGGTCTCCTCTCCGCTCGGATCCTCCTCAATGTACGCTCGATCTCCGGATCGTATAGTATCTCTTCGGGGTTCGCCGAGGATCTCGTGTACATGCAAGGGAAAACAGAGTTTCAAAGAAATAGTTAGCACAATGGAAGGGTGAAACAAAATAAAAAAAGATAGAACAAAAAGAAAGAAATAGCTAGGTTATAGGAATCAAACACTATTGCCTCCCCGGCAACGGCGCCAAAAACTTGATCGCGCCCCAGATACACGTCCCGGAGCGACTGTAGGATCCTGTCAAAACAACGTTAGGATCGATAAATGAAGTTGAGACTTACGCTTGCGTACGCGGCATCGTAATCTCGGAACTTCGCCCTCGGATTTGCCACAACGGTCGATACTTCGTCACGGAGGATCGAAGCAGAGTTTCACCGCCTAAATCTCTAACTAGAAGAGGATTTTAATGGAAGGGAGAAGAAGAACATAAGATGCCTTATGCAAACTTATGGCATGGAAAGTGTGAATGAATGCCTTACCCTTGGGTCCTATTTATAGGCTTTAGGGGTAGTTATTGTAGGAAATAACTAAATATAAGCTTATTAGCCTATATTAGCACATTCATTTATCTTCTTCTTTATCCACTTATCAAGTGCCATTTTGCACTTATAAAGTGGCTTTTTCCACTTATCGAGTGGTCCTTTTCACACGAGAAAAGGTTCCCTTCGCACACGCCTTCGTGCACGCGACATCTGAGGTCCGTATACCCTCATACATCCCCTCATGGGTGTATTTATGTCGTCCATATCCAACATCTCCCACTCACAGTTGAGGGGATTGTAAGGAAACATCTTTTCCTTTATCTCTTCTATTTGTCATACCGAGAAATAGGCCGTGTGACCGTCATGCGCATAGAGTCCACTGTTGTGCACTTGTTAGAGATACACAACACTCCTCGAGGTGCAAAGTTGAGTAGATCAACGCATGCTTTACCCTAGATTATTTCTTCACATTTCTTATACTTTATATTCAACAATTGAATTCCATCTGGATTGCAATTGGCTGGCCAGCTTTGAATCTTTAAAGTCCAAATGTGAATGCGAAATTAATCTTCCTCTTCTTGCGATCCTTTCGATCTTGACTTGACTTGCTTTTCTAACATGCCCCGCCGGACCGAATTAACCATAGTCCATAAGCAACATGCTAAGATAGCAATCATCCGGTCAAATCTAAAGGAACCAATTAGAGTCCATAAGGGTAATGAATTAAGACCCATGTGGTCTTTGGGTCTCACATAATAGTAAACTTATTTACTATTCTAACCCAATGGTCAAAAATGCATACGTAGTATGAATACGTATTACAACATCGCTCCTTTCCCAGGGAGTGTATGTCTCAATGATGTTGTAAGGATGATGATCAGACACCACAATGTCTGATTTTGAGTCCCTTTTTCTACTCAAATAATCCTTTGGACTCACATCCCGCATTTAGACAGATAGGATTTCAAAATCCTCTTAGATCTTTTGTAAGCATCCATATGATGCAGATCTTTCATGCGACCATTTTGTTTAAGTCATGACTCTAAATCATCCGTCTGATGATTTTGACTTTAAACAGGTCTTATCTCTATTCTATCCGTCTGATAGAATAAGGCGGTTGCTCATGTGAGAGAGCCAACCTCAATCTGTCCGACATACTAGAAAGTATAGCTGAGATTTCAAAAATGTACACAAACATTTCTCAAGAAATTCATATGCAATGTTTGAAAAAGAACTTATTCTTTTATTAAATTTGATCATTTACAGACATGGGAATTTATATTGGTACAACTCAGTTCTTACGCAATCCTTGAGATGATAAGTGTTTGTAAAACACATCTCTGGGGATCGCCTTCGTAAGCGGATCCGCTACCATCTCATGCGTAGATATGTACCTTATGTCTACCTTCTTGGTCTTATCATAGTCTTTTGCAAGTCTGTAGTTCCTTTAAGATACTGCATTATCCTCTTAACCGCTTTCCAGTGTTCTTGCCCTGGGTTGGGTTGGTAACGACTTACCATTCCAACGGCAAAATAGATGTCCGGTCTTGTACGCATCAGAGCGTACATAAGACTACCAACTGTACTGGAATATGGAACTTTTTCCATAATTTCCTTTTCCTTTTGGTTCTTTGGACATGATTTCAGACATAAATTATCGCATCTGCTTATAGGAGTATCAATGGACTTGCAGTCCTACATATTCCGTTCTAGAACCTTCTTTATATAAGTCTCTTGTGAAAGAGAAAGAAGTTTCTTCGAACGATTCCTTGAAATCTTAATTCCAAGGATATATGCGGCTTCTCCCATGTCTTTCATCTCAAAACTGATGAAAGCCAAGCCTCGATATCCATCACAAAGCCCTTGTCATTTCCGGCTATTAAAATGTCTTCTACATATAGAGACATGATAACATACTTGCTTTTAATCCTCTTGATATATACGCAGTTATCTTCATCAAGCATGGTAAAACCATTTGATAAGTCAACTTCTTGAAATCGTATATACCATTGCCTCGAGGATTGTTTAAGACCATATATGGATTTAAGAAGTTTACAAACCTTATGTTCGTTTCCTTCTTTTACAAACCCTGTTGGTTGTTCCATATAGATCTCCTCGTCCAATTCGCCATTAAGAAAGGCAGTCTTTACATCCATTTGATGTAATTCGAAGTCTAAGCAAGCTACCATTGCCAGAATCAGGCGATTCGAGGTAAAATGAACAACAGGTGAGAAGGTCTCTTCGTAGTCTATCCCTTCCTGTTGCGTAAAACCTTTCGCGACAAGGCGAGCTTTATATCTGTCAATAGAGCCATCAGCCTTATGCTTGATCTTGAGAACCCATTTGTTCCCAATAGCTCTACGTCCTCTGGGTAAGTTAACTAAGTCCCAGACTTGGTTAACTTTCATGGATTCTAACTCCTCTTGCATCGCTTCCATCCATTTGTCTTTAGCAGGGCAAGATACGGCATGTTTGAAAGTAGCAGGCTCGTCATCTTCTTGTAGTAAAGTCATAAAGGTTTACGGAAATTCATCCTCAAATCTTAGAGGAGCCAACCGTGTACGACTACTACGTCGTATTTGAGATTCTTCAAGTCCTTGTTGACTCGAATTTAGATCAATTCTAATATCACTCCCACTTGGAATGTCGTTAGAATTGCTCCCACTTGGATCATTATTCCCGTATGGAATAGGATAATCGTCATTCGTATAATCCATTGGTGAAGGTTGAAATGTATTTTCGTTTTCACCAAGAATTCTCCCACTCGAATGAGGTAATCCTTCTTGATCATAAATCTCAAATAGAGATAAGTCCTGACTTATCTCGCCCTGTCTTAGAAACTCGTTTTCCAAGAAAGTGACATCCCTCGTCCAAACTCAATTAGCCCACCATTGTCTTCATGACTAACAAAAAACTTAACCTTTGGAGTTTTCTGCGTATCGTATAAAGATACATTTCCTTCCCCTTGGCCCAAGTTTGCCATATTTATGGGAGGAAATATGTGTGTAGGATGCACAACCCCAAGGTTTCAAAATGTTTAAGTCAGGAGACCTTTGGTTCCACTACTCATAAGGAGTGGAGCTAACTAATTTCGAGGGTACGCGGTTTAAAATGAAAGCGGCCGTCAATAATGCATCACCCCAAAAGGTGATTGGCAAGTTAGCTTGCGCCATCATTGAACGGACCATTTCCATTAAAGTCCTATTTCTCCTTTCTGCAACACCATTTTGTTGAGGAGTATAAGGCATAGTTACCTGATATACTATGCCTTTTTCATCACAAAGTTCCTTAAAACTTGTGAATTGATATTCACCGCCCCTATCGGTTCGCAAGACCTTAATCTTGCGATCTAATTGATTCTCCACTAAACTCATATAGTTTTTAAAGCAAGCCAATGCTTCACTTTTGTGGGATATCAAATAGATATGTCCGAATCGGGTGAAATCATCAATAAAAGTGATGAAATAGGACTTCCCGCGTCTTGTCTTGACATTCATCGGACCACATATGTTCGAATGGATAAGCTGTAATGGAACATCGGCCTTTGTGACGGTTCTAAACGGCTTGCGACAAGATTTCCCCACTAGGCAATGTTCGCAGGTTGACATTTCAACTTTTGAAACATTGGATAGAAGGCCACGTTTGGCAATTCTATCCATACGCGTTGGTCTAATATGACCAAGCCTTGCGTGCCAACAAATCACATCAGACTCATAAGTCTTAGAATTTGTAATAAGGAAATTTTCATTACACGAGGAATCATACATTGTACTCATTACAATAAATCCTTTAAATACAAACCCAGTACCAATAAAGGAATTATTACAAAACAAGTCCACTTTACAATTTTGAAAGAACCAGCTATAACCAAGACCCATCAACACGACCACAGATATAATATTCCTTCGAATATCTGGAGCGAAGAGGACATCATGAAGTAGGAGAGTGCGGCCGTTGTCCAAGACTAGCTTACAAGTCCCAACGCCTTTCACTTCAACACGTGTGTTGTTTCCTACATAGAGCCACTTCGTTCCTTGGGGTATCCGGTGATACTCCACGAAGGACCGTCTGTCCCTTGCTATGTGGTCGGTGGCACCTGAATCAATTATCCAAAATGGATTAGATTCCACAAGAAATATTGAACTAGAAACACATATGTAACTAGTATTACAAGTTACATCGTCACTTCCACTCGTACACGAACGAGCATAGTGACCGAACTTGTTGCACTTGAAGCACTTGATCCTCTTCAAGTCTTTCTTCTTGTGCCATTTCTTGTGCCCACTCTTATGTTTGGGTTTCTTGGTAGACTCAGGTTGCTTATTACGTTCATTTGTAGTCTTCGAACGATCTTTCCATTTTTTTCCCCCGTGTGAGGAACTAGCAACCATGTGCACTTCTGCACTAGGCTTGGCAGCCGCAAGCCGCTCTTCCTCTAATTCGAGGTGCTTGGAAACATCGCTAAAGGTCTTGATGCTCTCATTGTGAGTGAGATGCATCTTCATTTGGTCCCACCCATTTGGTAAGGAACGTATGACTGCTTGGATTTGTTGCTCATCAGTGAGCACATGACCTGCGTCCTTTAACTCTGAGATTTGATTTGCCATGTGTCGCAGATGTTTCCCCATGGAATGATCTGGACGTTTCTTGTATGAATCAAATCTTATAGTTAAGGCGCGAAGTTTTGACACCGATGTGCCACCAAACTTCTCCTCTAGCTTGGACCATATGTCCATGGCTAGGTCATACTCTCGGAAGATGCGCATTATGTCATCGGCCATACTGCTCAATAACATAATGCGAGCTATCTTATTCTTCCGAGACCAAGCATCAAAAGCTTCCTTGTCTCGTCTGTATTGGGCCGTAGTGCCCAACTCGGGTTCAATCATTACGTTCTTTAGAGTTTCGAGCACTTCTTGCTCCTCTAAAACGTATTGTATCTTGATGGACCAAAGTTTGTAATTATCACCGTTGAGTTTTTCACCTCTGTTTAACTCAGCGACGATATTCTTTGAAGCGGAAGACATTTTACTTTTAAAATGCTGCAAAAGACACAAAACCAAAGGTTTGATCAAAAACATTGCATTGAAAATTTCTTAAAATATAATTCCCATTTGAAGTGATAATAGAATATCCCATTTGGATAGTTCTAATTTCAACTCCCACTTGGAATGATATTTATAATTTGATAAGTTACTTTCGAAAAATATTGAAGATGTTGTTATAGAATCGAAAAGGTTTCTACGATTCCAATCACCATCTAGAACAATCCTTCAATATTTCCCCCTCACTTATCAAACGATAGTACTCTTATAGTACTTCGCAGCGGAAAAGTGTTTTTGAAAACGTATTTTTCAAAAAATATTTTGCAAACGTATTTTGCAGTATTTTGAAAACGTATTTTTCAAATGCATTTTGCAAACGTATTTTGCAAGGCCTATACCCCATTATAGGGTGTTATAGCCAAAACATTTCGACAATTTCCCCGGCCATTATCAGGGTCGTGCCGTGGCAAGGCCGAATTCATCTTCCTTTTGAAGTGAGAGTTGCCATCGCAACTTGGCCAAAGCCGGATCCCCCCTTGGGAAAAAATGCGATATTCCAACTTAGTACCCTTATGATACTAGTGAAATGTACGGTAATCCCTGGCCATTTGCCGGGATAAGTCGTACTTGTACCAAGGCCGGATCCCCCTTTGGGGATTTTTCTGCAAGCCATCGTCGCCTGCTCCCGTATGGATCCAGGCGTTTCCCCCTTATTGGAGAATTTTGCCGCAGATGACTGCCGTCGGCCCCGTATGGGCTAGGCTTGTAGGTTGCCGGGGCCGAAACCATTGTCAAGGCCTCTGGCTAAATTGGTCGACCAATAATCCTGAATTGGTCGACCAATACCGACCAATCAGTTATTTGGCACCCCCTTGGCCAGGGCCTCTGCCCTGGCTGGGGCTGGCCAAGGGCCGGCCAAGGGCCTCTGCCCTGGCCGGCCAGGGGCCCTGGCCCCTCGGCCAGGGCCGGCCAGGGCCTGGCCTTGGCCTCTGCCAGGGCCGGCCAGGCCCTGGCCTGAGGCCAGGGCGCCGGCCCTGGCCACTGCCAGGGTCGGCCAGTCCGGCCAGTCCGGCCCCTGGCCTTGCCCGAGGCCGGCCAGGGCCCCCTGGCCCTGGCCTGGTCTCGGCCAGGCTTGGCCTTGGCCACGGCCAGTGCTCCCTGTCCCTGGCCGGGGCCGGCCTGGGGCATGGCCGGCCAGGGCCGGCCGGTCATGGCCTATTGGCCTAGGCCGGCCATGGCCGGTCTCCCCCCTTGCATGGGGTGGCCGCATGCACTCCTCCCCCTCGACGGGGTGGTCGTGGTGGTTATTGGCCGTAGCCAACCCCCTCCGCATGGGGAGGGGGGTGCATTGCCTTCATAGCCCATTTGGCCATGGTGATCATGCACCAAAAATCATCTTCTCCGATGGAGATAACTACCATCATCTTCCTCGATGAAGCACCCGTTCGTCGATGAAGCACCCGTTCGTCGAGAAAGTAGTTATCTTCTAATGGCCGTGTGCCAAAAATGAAAAATAACATACTTTAAAGTTTGTAAACTACACGCTCCACATGAAGAGAGTTCACATTCCCTATGAATGGAGACTCGGCATCCATGAAGAGTGCGAGCTTGACGACGTGAACGGTCGGTTCTTCCCGTCACGGAGAGTTCCTGCCATATCCGTAATGGTAGGAGACCCTAACGTGAAAAGAACAACCGCTGCGTTCTCTCCGTCACGAAGCGTTCCTATCATATCCATAATGATAGGATACCCATTCGTGAAAAAGACAACACCTCGTTCATCGGTTCGACGGGACGGCGGTTTGACCGGGGCGAACCTGTATGGCTCTGATACCAATGTAGGATCCTGTCAAAACAACGTTAGGATCGATAAATGAAGTTGAGACTTACGCTTGCGTACGCGGCACCGTAATCTCGGAACTTCGCCCTCGGATTTGCCACAACGGTCGATACTTCGTCACGGAGGATCGAAGCAGAGTTTCACCGCCTAAATCTCTAACTAGAAGACGATTTTAATGGAAGGGAGAAGAAGAACATAAGATGCCTTATGCAAACTTATGGCATGGAAAGTGTGAATGAATGCCTTACCCTTGGGTCCTATTTATAGGCTTTAGGGGTAGTTATTGTAGGAAATAACTAAATATAAGCTTATTAGCCTATATTAGCACATTCATTTATATTCTTCTTTATCCACTTATCAAGTGCCATTTTGCACTTATAAAGTTGCTTTTTCCACTTATCGAGTGGCTTTTTCCACTTATCGAGTGGTCCTTTTCACACGAGAAAAGGTTCCCTTCGCGCACGCCTTCGTGCACGCGACATCTGAGGTCCGTATACCCTCATACATCCCCTCATGGGTGTATTTATGTCGTCCATATCCAACAGCGACGACACTGTAGTCTTACCGCAAGCGTACGGTGTAGCGGCGAGCGGGTATCGAACACAGGGAGGCCTAATAACAGTGTCTTCTCCAATCACCTGGCTATAAGAATAGTCGAGAAATGTTCGCAAATATGCGGTCACAGTCGTTCAAATGTATAAAAGAAATAACAAATTAATAAAGACGCCTAGGGATAGGGAATCCCCCCTACTTGCCGTATCTCATCATTGTGACGCGTAGGTTTCACAATTGCTAGACTTGAAATTTGGGTGAACTAGTTGCAACTAAATGTGGAACCAAGCTCACGCTCTCGCGCTATTGCCGGTCTATAGCCAACCTAGGGTAGGGTCCAATCTCTTGCAAACCCTAACCTAGGCAAACTAGCGTGAAGAACAACATCATCGTTCAATCGTATCTCGAGCCCACTCTCGTGCAAACTCGAGCTACGACCTAGGTTGGGATAGTTCCTACCCGTCCAATCTCTTGCAAACGGGTATTGGTATAGAATTGCAATCGAAAACCCCAGTTTCGGTCCAATCTCTTGCAAACCGATTCCGGAAGAATCCAATTGTAACCCAATTCGAATTTCTAGGGCTTCCTATCGAGTTGGGATCCAATCTCTTGCAAATCCCAATCGGTATGAATCCATAGCTATTCGTATTAAATCAATCCCAAACTAACTCTAATCAACCCTAGCAATAATTCCACCAATTCATCACAAATTTGAAATTGGGCTCGTAGGGTTCATCCATACGCCCTAAGACGATGAACTACTCACAATTCATAATCAAATGCAATAGAAATTCACAAATAAAATCAATGGAATTCATAGCAATATTCAATAAATCAATAAAAATGGAGTTTTTGAGGGAGAGAGAGACAAACCAATGAAGAACAAGATAGCATCCAACAAAATAACCCTTTTCTCTCCCCCCTAAAGCTAAATCTAATCCCTAAAAAGTTAATCTAAAACGGCTGCAAAAAGTTCTGAAAAGGCTCTCTAAACTAGGTTAAAAACTGGGGTTAAATACCCCCCAAATTCGCCCAAAAAATCCTGACGAAAATGCCCATGCGCAGCCTCAAAATCGCAGTTTACGCTACAGGCAGCGCGGCTCACTCGGCCGAGTGACAAATGTCACTCGGCCGAGTGAGAGACCCTGACGGATTCCAGAGAGTTGGGGGTCTTGGGGGTCGTCTCTTCGGAGGTCACTCGGCCGAGTGACTTTTCTTCACTCGGCCGATGGGCGTTCTTCACTCGGGCGGACGGCGTTGGTCACTCGGCCGAGTCGGAGCTTGGGACTGTACAGACGAAAAACAGAGAGTTCAGCATCTTTTGTTGCCGTCGTCTTGGCTCCACTCGGGCGAGGGATGACTCGGTGCTCGGCCGAGTGGTCTGGCGACGCTCGGCCGAGTGCACGCTGATATTAGCCTTGTTGCGTGTCCGATCTGTCCGGCCGAGCGGGCTGTCTATGCTCGGCCGAGTGACTCCTTCACTCGCCCGAGTGGCATGCTGAAAATGTCCATTCTTCATGTTTTTTCCTCCTCGTCGCTCATACGACGTTCTTTCCTCTTCCACTCCTCTCCAATCGCAAAATACCACTCAAGAGAGTCGTCGGTGATACTCCGGAGTGGGTGCATCTCAGAATAACTCCAACTCGCTCCAAATCTCCTGAAATACGACAAAAACAACAAATTGTGAAAAGCATCGCAATATTGTCGAATAAACGTGAAAAACACGATTTGAGCGATCTAAATGGCATGCAAACATGCGGAAAAAAAGTGTAAAATATGGAGTGATCAATCGTGGAGTAGATAGGGAAGGAAACTTTGAATGATCTGTGCAGATACGGCAGCCCGCAAAAATCCAAACCAATTCGGGCAATTGGTTCCACAAAATCCTCTAGCATTAAACTGATTTGCGGGCAAGATTCTCTCCAACCGAATCAACAATAAAATGAGAGAATAATAGCTTCCAAATATATCTCCAGCTCACCCACAATTAACTGAACCAAGATAAGAAATGATTCAGCCAAATCTTCTAAAAATAGTGACAACAATTAGTGGGTGAGATTCTCTTCAACCGAATCAATAATAATAACGAGAGAATAATAGCTGCTAAATATATCTCCAGCGATTCCTCAATCACAGCTACTTATACCAGAATAGGTTGAAGATACAATAAAAAGATCTGCTGCAATCAATCTTCCCAACCAACAAATCTGCGAGATATTCTCTTTCTATTTCAACCCAACATCCCTTCAATTTAGCAACTGAATTAGGAAGAGCTTTCCAAAAATCTCTCATGCAGATATTCCACAATCAATACAGAAATCCCCGACATTCTAGGCAGTAAATCAGATCTGAAACCGCAAGCTAGATCTGCAGACCAAAGCAGCGTTTCTACCTACGAACCAGAATTCCAGATCCCGAATGTTGAACATTATGTTGAACGACATTATGTTCAACATTACTGTTCAAACTGCCCAAAAACAATTCTGATTCCGCAAACTGAGCTCTCCAACTATAGTGCCACTAATGCCAACAAATATCAGTAGAAATTCAAACCTAACATCATTAAAAAAAACAGAATGTGAGGAAGGTGATTTGTCATTTTGATTATCTCATGTTTGAGGATGAATTTTAGCATCCTGAAAGAAACTAATTTTACTTGACGTGTTATGTAGGTGGAAAGAAAGATGGATCAGCTGCAAGAATCCAGAAACGCTGCTGAGGTTAGTCTTCCATATTATAATAATTCAGTACCATTTTATACTATTTATCTAGTTTTTCTGGCAACACTGAATTTAGTAGATTCAAATTTGAACTTTGAAGGTAATATAAGGATATCAAATCCTGAAAATTCCATTGTTTCATTCATTATAATTTGGATAGTGAATAATCGTCAACAATCAAACTTAACAAATTTAGTGGTGTTTTTTCTGATGATTATGGAGTTGATGTCTTTTTGCCATATGATTTTTTTACTGACACAGTTGTAGTTTTTTTCTAATATTTTGCTGGTCTGGTTTTTGCAATCCTTCACATGTGAGTGAGTTGCTTCTTTCTGAAATGATTCTGCTTGAAGTTCATTGATCAAACTTTGAGCCAACATAAGAACAGATTTATGTTTTGGTGTTCACTGGATTTAGACATTGGTGTCAACTTTAGTTAATTAAATCTTGTATGAAATATTTGAAAGAGAAATCTCAGTAAGGACAGACTGGTATCACTTAAAATCTCAGTAAGCGAAGGTATTAATTTCTAATCATGGAATTGCATGATATCACTTCAAATAATCTTCAATATTTTGTGCATGCTTAAACTTGAATGAGATTTAGTTTATAGAGTCAGTTTGCAGATTTTTTTTTTGAATTTTGTTTCATCCATATTTCTCCCAAATAATATAAGGAGTTTATACCTTAAGATATAGTTCGACATAAAAATTGAGAAAAATTAAGCTACACTGTAGGAAATTGAGGAGCAAGAGTTCTTTTTAGTAGTAAGAAAATGTGTGACATATTGTAATGCATGTATTATGTGATTAGAGACGTGTCTCTATTTTTGAAAGAACAACCATGTTTATGTATGAACATATGTATGTATGCTCTCTTTCATACCATGTCTTTTACCCATTTTCGTGTATACGGTGTCCGAGTTCATGCTTCCTAGTCCTGCCTGGTCCTTGTCATTTCTTAAAGCAAGAAATTATGCAAAAATAACATTGCCAGAAATAAATATAAATTGTTAAATTTCAATCTTTATCATAAAAATATAATGACTAAATGGTGGAATGTTGTTTGTCTTATGAGTAGTTCAGGTGCTCAAGGTCCTGACTCCTGAGATCAACTTTCGGTTTGCAACCATGCTAAGCAAATCCAAACACTGACACAACTACTGCCATTTTTTTTGCAACAGGAAGCGGCTTTTGCATAGCTGAAGGTGTGGCAGAGCGGCGCAATCGCAGTGGTGTTCTTCTTAAGCCCGCACATCTCGTTTCAATCGATGTTGATAATAATGCTGGCTGCTATGCTCGTCGCACTGTCTGGGTTCATGTATCTCGCCCTCTGCGTCTAGAAATCATCTTCCTCCGAATGAGCTTGGGATGAATTGAACCATAGGAACACAGTTGGAATACTCCATTTAGTTGGTTTTCTGTTTTGTTTGGAGAGAAGAAAAAATGGAAGTTGGAGAATGTTGGTTGGTTGGTTTCTGTTTTGACTCTATGAAAAGATTTGGGGACGGGATCATCCCTCTATGAATTTGTTGACTGATATTGAATGTGATTTGGTTTTTTCTTTTCGTGCGTGATGAATTTGCCATCATCAAGCCAAGTCAGCAGAGTATATGTAGAATCTTGAAGATGAAATTTGCCTTATATATATATTTTTAAAAAATTTAAACATTAGCCACAGACTGTCCGTGGCTAATGCGTATTAGCCACAGCTAGTCCGTGGCTAATGCATATTAGCCACGGCCAGTCCGTGGCTACTGTGTATTAGCCACAGACAGAAAGTGCTATGCAAGGTGTAATCTTGAATAGCGCTTTCAAAAGCGCTTTCAAAAGCGCTAAGGTAGTAAAGTGCTATCGTAGTAAAACACTTAGATAGCGCTTAAAAAAGCGCTATCCAAGCTACGATAGCGATAGCTTGGATAGCGCTTGTTTCAGAGTGTTTTCTCACTACAAAAGCGTTGACCGTGGATAACCCGGTCAACGTGGTCAGGGGGCCCGCTTGGGTCCCTCGGGTGTATCGAGTTGGTGCAGACGAGGCGTGAGTCGGAGTTGCAGACAGCGTGGAGCTCGTCGGCTGGGCCAAATCAGGGTCCTCGGTCGTCGGTAGGGCGAGGGGAAGCCTCGGCCTGGGTTGAGACGCTCGGCCTCGGTCGGACGTGCTCGGCCTCGGCGGTCGGACGATGAGGGGTAGCCTCGATCGTCCAGCTGGTAACGTGGTCGGTGAGGGGCAGAGAGGAAGCCTCGGCCCGTGGATCTGATGTCCTCCTACGTAGACGAGAACACTCGTCAGGGGGCCGGACCTTGGTTCCGGCCAAATCCCCTCCGATGCCTAAGTCAAACAGTGATCTGAAAGAGGAGGCCCGGCGGAGACGGTTCGACTCGAGAGGAGATCGGAACGGCGTCTCACGGCGCGAGCGGGGGAGGAAGGAGATGAAATGGGGGAACAAGGTCGTTGATGGAGTACCTTAGGTTTTAGATACCTGAGATGCAGTCCCTTGTCCAGTCGTCCTTCTAACCCTTTTATAGACCTCCCGCCGTGATTGCCCCCGACCCACGTCGCTCGTCTGCCCTCGATCGTGCCCCCTCAATCCCCCCCCACCCCGTCGCCGCTCCCTGCGCCATGCCCGTACCTCCCCATAACAGCCATTATGTGGTCACGGGATCGGGGGGACGGTTATCGCAGGAGTGGGTGAGTGACTCGCGCGTTATCGGGGCCGGGTCGGATCGATATTTGGGGGCTCCTTACGGGGCTTTGCCGAGCGGGCCTGACCGCACAGATGGGCCCCCGATCGGCGGTCGGGCCTCCGGGCTTGTATCTTTCGGGCTTCGTTCGGTGGGCTGTGCTTTTGGGCCTATGTTGTTGGGCCTTCGCAAAATAGACGTATCAATTGCCCCCATCGGTGGGGCCGATCGGCCTTGGCCGGTTCGGTTCGACCGATGTGACTCCTGGGGTTCCGAGTGGCGCGTCAGTCGAGGCGTGGTTATAAATGAAGGTAATGATGAGGCGGATCGATTGGACTTCCTTTGGTGCCGATTTCGAAATGCCGCCGGTTCTCCGAGTCCGAGGCCTGCTTCGCGTCCCTGTCAGGCGCTTCGAATTCGCCCCTGGGTCTGGTATATAAGATCCCCGGCTGTGTGGATCCCAACTTCTTCCTTGCTCTTCCCTCTGTCGCAACTTGGAGTCTCCCATCGCCTTCGTTTCCTTGTCTTCTCCAAATTAAAAAAGGTAACTCCTTTCTTAATTTCATATTATGGCTGCTCTTAGGATAGGTGGTTCCGGCCAAGGGGCGAGGGACCCTCCTGAGTCGAGGTGGGGCGGGCCCCGGCCTGTGGGATCAGGTTCCTCCTCTGGGAGTCGTTCCTTTCGAGATAAGAGGAAGGGGAAGCTCTTCCCAGACTACGCCGGCGATGATGTGGCGTCGGCTGCCGTGTGGCTCAATGTGCCCCCGGTTATCCTCCGAACGTCGTCGAGGACTCCTCCTTCAGTGGCCATGGAGATCCGGGAGAGGTACCTCTGCTACCCGTACGATGTTCGAGTTCCGTTCATCGACGAGCGGATCTGCCTTCCGAGGAGCAATGAGGTCGGCATCTACGTCGAGATGTTCCGCCTGGGTCTTCGTTTCCCGCTCAATCCCTTCCTCATCCAGGTCATGGAGTATCTCACGGTGCCCCTCTGCCAGTTCACCCCCTGTTCGATTGCGGTACTGACGGGCTTCGTGATGCTCTGCTGTACCCGCGGTCTGAAGCCGTCTCTCCCCCTTCTCTTTTACTTTTATCGGATCCGGACGGTCGGCCCCGGGTCATGGTTGCAACTCCAAGCCCGCTCGAGGAGGGAATGCTTGGTCGGGCTACCCTGCTGGTCGGGGGATTGGAGTTCGGATTATGTCTTCGTGGTCTTCTTGGAGGGTGCACAAATTCTGACAGGCTGGGGTGGGTCGGTCCGGCCCGACTCAACGCTAGCCCTCTCTGAGGCGGATCTGGCAGCCGCCGTGCTGCTGTCAACCCTCCCCTTGGAGGCGAAATCCATCTGGTCTTTGTTGGACGACCTACTCTTGAAGGCCGTCTTGTGGTCTCCGGGTAGGTCACTTTTTCAGTCCTGGGTTGCCCCGTAGCTTACCCTGATTTCGATTTCCCTTGCAGGAATGGCTGGTCGTGAGTTCACCCATGATGTTGATGAGCTGATCCGTCGTGGAGCCGCTCGGAGTCGGGGTAATACCTCTGGAAGGGCGCCTCGGCGGACCATGGAGGAGGAGGTGCGCCGAGCCGAGCCTTCCGTGGGCAAGGTGGTGGCCGTGCCTCCCACCTCTTCTTCTGGCGATCTCCCCTCCGGGGGGGTTGCAAGGGCCGGATCCGCCCCGCCAGCCCAAGAGGTGGGGGGTAATGACGAGTCCGGTGCAGTCCCTCCTGCCCTTGGCGTGCCCCCTCTTGTTCCCGAGGGAGGGGATGGAGCGAGGCGGAAGCGCTCCCCTTCGGCGCCCGCGGAGCCTCACAGAGGGAAGAAGCGGAAGGAGGATGTGGATCCCTCCAGTCCGGCGTGTTCCGGGCTTCCTGCGGCGACCCCCGGGGATCTTCCGGTGGCCCTGACAACCACCCCCGTCGCAACGTCCCCGCCTCCGCTGTCGGGAGTCGGGACCCTGTTGGCGGGTAGCTCAGCTTCCCTCAAGGCCACCCCTAGGGACTCGGTGTTTGTCGACCGCGCCCTGGCCCAGCGGATGGCCGAGGGCTCCGTCCTTCCCCGGGACCGTAGTCTCCTCGAGAGGATTCCCGCCGACAAGATGTCGGACTCCCTGGTCTGGATCCTTCAACAGGTTCGGCTATCTTGCTGTCCTTTCCTTTCCTTCACTCTCTTCTTAGCCCATGTCTCGTCTTTCAGGGTTCAACGCTCGCCGTGGAGTTGCAGTGTCGAGCCATCCGTTTGAGGGAGCTGGAGGAGTCCTCCGTGAGGGCCCACGAGCGGGCCGGGGCGGCGGAGGTAGCTATGACAGAGGCCCAGATGGAGTCTCGGCATCTCAAGCTCCGTGTGGCCGAGCTGGAGGGACGAGTGTGTGACCTCCAGGGAAAGTTGGAGGACGCTCGGCAGTCGGCTGAGGAAGCGGCGGAGTCGTTCCGCCTGGAGAGGGAGGAGCTCCAGAGAGAACTGTCGGATCGGCGTCAGGTGGCGCGGCTTGTGGAGGAGGTGGAGAAGGGTGTCGTCGGGACCCTGGGGGAGAAGATCTTCGAGGTTCTCAGGGAGGCCTTCGGTACGTATGAAGACCTCATCGCCCCTCGGATTGTCGAAGTCGTCCAGTTTTCCTTCCGGGATTGTGCGGAGCGCGTTCGGCAAGCCGCTCCTCCAGTCGATCCCTCTCGCTCCGAGCAGGGAGAGGCGCCTGGGGACGCGTTCTCCCGATCTCGGGCTCCTTAAGTCCTCCTCTCCCGGCCTGCCACCCTTGTTTTTATCCTCAAATTTTTTAGCATCCGCTTCGCTTTGGGCCAGTCTACTTGAAACGGATCCCAGTCCCTGCTATCTCCTTCGGCTTCGCGATCGGCTCCCTGCTTCAGAGCCAATAATTGCTGGTTGCATGGATGTTCGCTCAGGCCGGCAATTTTGGGTCCTTTGTCGACAAGTCTCGCTCTGTCGGTGTCGCCCTAGTTTCTGTAGGCGACGAACTTTGTTGTTCGTCAAGAGCGGATTATTTGTAGAGAGGTTTCTTCGCTTCGATTCCCTGTAGATAAGACATACTTTTGTACCTTGGTTAATTGTTATAAATGAAATTGACTTACTCGGACTTTTCACGTATTTTGCTTTGTTGCCTCGTCCTCGGCCTAGGACTGGTTGACGCCCGAGCTGGGTGGGGGAATTGCCTCCAAATTCCCGAGCGGTGGAGTCGGTCGGCGAGGGTGAAGCTCCTCGACTAAGGACCGGTCGACGTCCGCGCTGGCTGGGGGAGTTGCCCCCAGACTTAAGAGTGCAGGCGTCGGTCGGCGAGGGAAAAGCTTCTCGGCTTAGGACCAGTCGGCGTCCGCGCCGGCTGGGGGAATTGCCCTCAGACTTATGAGCGCAGGAGTCGGTCGGCGAGGACAAAGCTCCTCGGCTTAGGACCGGTCGGCGTCCGCGCCGGCTGGGGGAATTGCCCCCAGACTTATGGGCGCAGGAGTCGGTCGGCGAGGGCAAAGCTCCTCGGCTTAGGACCGGTCGGCGTCCGCGCCGGCTGGGGGAATTGCCCCCAGACTTATGAGCACAGGAGTTGGTCGGTGAGGGCAAAGCTCCTCGGCTTAGGACCGGTCGGCGTCCGCGCCGGCTGGGGGAATTGCCCCCAGACTTATGAGCGCAAGAGTCGGTCGGCGAGGGAAAAGCTCCTCGGCTTAGGACCGGTCGGCGTCCGCGCTGGCTGGGGAATTGCCCCCAGACTTATGAGCGCAGGAGTTGGTCAGCGAGGGCGAAGCTCCCCCTTCCCCTCCAGTGAGGCGGCGGTCTTCATTCTTTTGCACCCTTAGTGAAATTTCGTCAAAGATTTGAGAAAAGACAAAAGGGAATGCAATTGTACTCTTAAGGGTCCGGTCGGACTAGTACATTTGGAGGAAGGGAAAAGGAAATAAAGCCAGACAGAGGGATGTAAACCTAGATAATCCCCTCGGACTAGGCTACGACTGGGGGGAGGGGGCCTCGCCCGCTCACTCTATGATGCGGAGGGGTCCTTGGACGGTGTTGATCTTCTTCCCCTTGTCCGGCTGCATGGAGGTCCCTTCTCCGTGGGCCGGCTCATCGGGTAAACTCCTGGCGTGCCCCCGGCTCATCAGCTTCTCAATGTCCTTCTTTAAGTGCCAGCAGTCTTCAGTGTCGTGGCCATTGTCCTTGTGGTACTTGCAGTACTTCTCCCCATTCTTCCCACCTCTTTTTGCCTTCGGTGGGGGGCGATCGTCGCACTCTTCCTTCTGTACTTAAGCGAGGATGGCGTCTGGGGTGGCGTCCCTCGTACCCTCTCCCCGCTGCCTGTTTCTCGGCCTCTTCTCGGTCCGGTACCCCTCGGGGCTGCCTCGCCCGCTGTCGCCGCGCTTGGTCCCCCGAGGGGCCTTTCCTGCCTCAATGGCCAAGGTCTCCTCGGTCAACATGAAGCGCTTGGCCCTCGCCATGATACCTGGGAGGTCCTTCGGGGGATCGTTGTGAAGAGATTTCTTAAGGCCTCTATGGCGCAGCCCTTTCTTAAGGGCCGTTTGGACAACCAGGTCGGGAGGGCTGTTCACGTTCAGCCTTTCCGCGTTGAAGCGGCGCATGAACTGTCGGAGCGGCTCGGCTGGGCCCTGCACTATGTTAAACATATGTTCAGCATCAGGCTTTACATGTCTCCCTGCCATGAACTGTTTGCAGAACAGCTGGGTGAGTTCCTCGAAGCTGTCGATGGAGCGGCTGGGTAGGCTGCGGTACCAGGTCCTCGCCGCTCCCCTGAGAGTAGAATAGAAGCCTCGACAGAGCAGGTCATCGTCGGCTCCTTGGAAGGACATGTCCCCCTCGTAGTCCATCACGTGGTTTCCCGGGTCCCCTATCCCGTCGTACTTCCCCAGCGCCGGGATCTTGAATCGAGAGGGGACCCGCGCGTCGGTTATCCTCCATAATAGGGGGCACCGGTCTCCGTGGATGCCTCCGGGGGTTCGACACCCGTCTGCCTCCGGTTCGTTCGGTGGTGGAGGGGGCACAGGCGCCGGCGGGGCTGGCTCCACGGCCCTCGCCACACTGGGGGTCGGGCTGACCTGGCGTTCCCGGCTCCTCCGGCAGGAGCTCCCGCTCCGCCGCGATCGGTATCTCGAGTGGTGTCGATTGCTTCTCCTGCGGTGGGGTGACCGTGGTCGACGAGACGACGCGGTCACCGATTCGTCCCCTGTGCCTTCAGTTTCTCTTCGGCTCCTTTCACGATGAGGGGAGGAGGCGCGCGATCTCGCCTGGCGAGAGCCGGACAACGTGAACCGACGCTCTGTGTTCGGTCTTTGGTTCCCGTGGTCGTCGACCACAGCGGATCGTAAGAGCGGGGGACCCCCGCCCAACGATGGTCATCGCCCAATGCGCCTCCGTTAGCTGGCGCAGTGCTGACGAGCTGCTGTACCGCCGCGACCAGCGTCTGGATGTTCGCGTTGGTCTCCTGGGCCAGGGCACGGAGTTGTCCCTGGGTGGCCAGTTCCGACCCGCCAATCTCTTCAGTTGTGGGGGCGGGGTGATTGTTGACGGGCGTGCCTTCGAGGTTGCCGTTGGATGCGCCATTCCCCTCCTCCGGGATGTGGGGCATGCGTTTCCTTCCGTTGCTGGCTCGTGCCATTGCAGGTGTGGTTTGCTTCTTCGTGGGACAGTTTGCGGTTCCCACAGACGGCGCCAGATGCTTCAGAGTGTTTTCTCACTACAAAAGCGTTGACCGTGGACAACCCGGTCAACGTGGTCAAGGGGCCCGCTTGGGTCCCTCGGGTGTATCGAGTTGGTGCAGACGAGGCGCGAGTCGGAGTTGCAGACAGCGTGGAGCGCGTTGGCTGGGCCGAATCGGGGTCCTCGGTCGTCGGTAGGGCGAGGGGAAGCCTCGGCCCGGGTTGAGACGCTCGGCCTCGGTCGGACGTGCTCGGCCTCGGCGGTCGGACGACGAGGGGTAGCCTCGATCGTCCAGCTGGTAACGTGGTCGGCGAGGGGCGGAGAGGAAGCCTCGGCCCGTGGATCTGATGTCCTCCTGCGTAGACGAGAACACTCGTCAGGGGGCCGGACCTTGGTTCCGGCCAAATCCCCTCCGATGCCTAAGTCAGACAGTGATCTGAAAGAGGAGGCCCGGCGGAGACGGTTCGACTCGAGAGGAGATCGGAACGGCGTCTCACGGTGCGAGCGGGGGAGGAAGGAGATGAAATGGGGGAACAAGGTCGTTGATGGAGTACCTTAGGTTTTAGATACCTGAGATGCAGTCCCTTGTCCAGTCGTCCTTCTAACCCTTTTATAGACCTCCCACCGTGATTGCCCCCGACCCATGTCGCTCGTCTGCCCTCGATCGTGCCCCCTCAATCCCCCCCCCCCCCCCCCCCCCCCCCGTCGCCGCTCCCTGCGCCATGCCCGCACCTCCCCATAACAGCCATTATGTGGTCACGGGATCGGGGGGACGGTTATCGCAGGAGTGGGTGAGTGACTCGTGCGTTATCGGGGCTGGGTCGGATCGATATTTGGGGGCTCCTTACGGGGCTTTGCCGAGCGGGCCTGACCGCGCAGATGGGCCCCCGATCGGCGGTCGGGCCTCCGGGCTCGTATCTTTCGGGCTTCGTTCGGTGGGCTGTGCTTTTGGGCCTATGTTGTTGGGCCTTCGCAAAATAGACGTATCAGCGCTTTTATAAGCGCTATCTTAGTAAACCACTTAGATATCGCTTTTAAAAGCGCTATCCGAGCTACCATAGCGGTAGCTTGGATAGCGCTTAAAAGCGCTATCCAAGTGTAAAAAAAGCGCTATGCAAGCGTTTTTTTTGTAGTAGTGACGTACACTGATGTACACCAAAAATATATGTTATACTACTAGTTGATATGGTTAATTAGACATCTTGTTTTAAAAATTCCGATGTGCCGTTTGTTCTGAATAAATTGTTTAATATATTGAGAATATCATTTTTGTAATTTAAAAATTCGGTTTTGGCTATTTAAATTAAGAAAAATACTTAATATTTAAAATTCTGAAAACACCTATTAGCCTTTAAAAAAATATTTTATGCTTAAATGTACTCCTCTGCTTAATTTTAAATATTTATGTATGCATTTCTTAATGTAACTGTCTGTTTTAGCATAGTAAAAACTGTAAAACTGTAAATGGCGACTTGTCATTTGCCATGAAAATTCATGTTGAACTATTGTATGGACTCATGAGACACCGTGGACAGGTTAGATGCAACTGATATGATGCAAATGAACAGAAATGATTAAATGACCGATGGAACAGTATATCAGTTATAACTTGATAGTACACGTACTTTGACTTGGCACTTGACTTGACCCGTGGGATTTGGGTTTGTCCAGTTATCATTGAGGGCATGCGGTGACTGTATACACATTACAACTTTACCTACACTCACACTAAGTAGAGGAAAGTACTTGATTGTTGCCCAAGAGAACGGGTCGGTGAGTAGCGCCGCAGAAAGCTCCCGATGGTAGTGCATTTTAGTCATACATTGTGCCCTTAGACATGAACTTGGCACTAGAACAGATGTTTATCAAGTATTACTTTAACATCTTATACAATTTTTTCTTCACATGTTGCAAATTGCTTTTAAAGGGTTTAACTGCTACAACTCTTATAGATCATACTTGTCATACTTATACCATGCTCTTACTATGTGAAACTCATGCCATGCTTGCACTCTGCTCATACTATGCTCACATCAAGGTAATGTTATATATAATTCTATGCACTCATACCATGGTCTTCCGCAAAATTATTTTACCATAACCATAACTAAATCAATGGAGCAGAGGTTGAAAATTGGTGTTCTTAAACTTGACTCCCAAATCGATGTCTAAGATCGTTTGGTGTCAAGTCTGGATCACCTTAGCATGGCTCGTCCTATTTGGGGATAGTGGTACGCCTAGGGTAAACCCGACTGGCCGTGGTCGTCTGGATCAAACTAGAATTCTAATTATAATCAAGGCAAACATTGATTATATTTACCTTGAAATCCAGCTTTGTTAGAGGCTCAATTGAGTTTCTTAACCTTTTCTATTATAAAGAATATTTGTCGCGTAACCCTTGCTGACAGGTATTTCATTTTATTGTCTTATGAAATATCCGCCAGGTCTTGATAGTGAGTTCACTGAAGATACTGTTCCAGAAGTCGAGCCAGCGCTTGAGGACTCCGTGGAGTATCTACCTACTGAAGACTAGACGATCACCTTCGCGATTGTTCTTTTAAATTTTGGAATAATGTAATTCTTGTGCTATGTTGTTTTGGCCATACTAGGCCTATGTTGTACTTTATTTTCAGACGCTTTGGTATTGTGATAATGTTATCTGTACTATTTCTTAAGTGAGCATGAAAAAACCTGCAGTTGTTTTCACAGACGCTTAGTGTGCTTAAAACCAAGGAGGAAAAGAAAAGATTTATAACAAAAAAAACACTCATTGTTTTAAGCACATCGCGGGCCCGTTCACGTTCTCGCTCCCGGTAGAATGGGAAGCGGGGCGTGACAATTACGTTATGAGCATATTGGTGATGATGCATCTTGTAACGTTGTCTCTCATCGAGTATACGATCATATTGAAACCTACAAGAAGTGAGAAATCAAGTAAAGGCATCGCTTTCGCAAACTATTTTTTATTCTTGTGCTATAGAAAATTAGATTTAAATCATATGAATAAGATATTATAAACAGACAAAGAAAAATAAACAAAAATATGGGCCACACCAGATGATTTTATTAAGAGTTCTTCAATTATGGAGATTCTGATGGTACAATTGAGCTTGTAATTTTGTATGTAAGTACTATTTTCCTTATTTAAAAAATTAATGTAAGAGACAAATGTCAAATTTTGAATGGGAAATCAAGACATGGTAAATTTCCAAGTCAGTGGACAAATGAAGCACTTGCCAAAGAATCATGGGATCTTTTATGCATCAAGTAGTAATCAAGTTCATTCACCAAACATTTTACAAGATTTTAATGGTATTAGAAAGTAAAATTTACAAGTTTTACTCCTCTATCTTGCCCCAATTGGTTTCGGACTTCCCTTAAAGCTTGTAAATTTCGCAAGCAATGTCAATATTTCTTCACCATTTCATTTTGAAAGCCTTTTGCACGACTCTCATATCAAAGCCACAAGGCAAGCCATAGCCGCCAACACAAACGACGCAAACGTAGTAGAGCGAGCCATGCTTCCTTGGTCCGTCCTGAAAAACATGGCTCCATAGACGGGGACATTGATTCCGACCACCATCACGCAGAGGAGAAATTGCGCGAGCAAGCCCTTCACAACCCCTTCAACCTCCAGCACCCTCTTCAGTCCCCCGACGAGGCATCCCAGGTTGAACAACGCGACCGTCGCAATAATCGTGAACATGGACGACGAAGACCCGAACTCCATGACCTCCTGCTCGTATCGCTTCGACACTCCCCCGTCGGACACCTTCGGCGTGACGGCGAACGAGAGCTTGGAGAGCCCCAACAGCCTCAGGACGGTGTCTCTGGCGCTGTACAGGTAGGCGGTTATCCTTTTCAGAACCAGCATCCTCTGCGAGTTCCACCACCCGACGACAGTCTCCCCGCACCGTATGGACTCCTGCAGGCTGTACGCGCGCGTCGAGACGAACACGTAGGCGAAGGGCACGAACCAAGGGCTAGACACATGTGGGTACAAGGGGATGGCTTTGAGGAGGAAGAAGGGAGGGACTAGGAGGTAGGCGAGCGTGGGGAGGGAGTTTGAGGCCCACAGGCCGTAGACGGAATAGGCCATTTGGTGCCCGAGTTTCATCTTGCCGTGGCCCTGGATGAAGGGGCAGTGGCTGGAGAGAAAGATTTGGAGGTTCCCCTCCCCCCATCGCTTGTACTGCACCAGCATCTGCTCCAACGACGTCGGGGCGTGGCCTAGGAAGCCTCTTCGTGCGGGATTGTAGCAGACTGACCTCCACCCCCTGCAATGTATTGCCAATCCCGTTAACACATCCTCGACCGAACAGCCGTACTTCAATCCCACCTGCATGTTCCCGCAATTGTGTTAAGTACAACACCAATCGAACGCGTACAGTAATCTAGCTTTTGTTGCAGAGGATACCTCCTTTCCCCAGGGGGTGTTGCTCTCGTAGGTGCACGTAATGAGAGACTCGGCTCTTTCCTCCAGTGTGCAGATGTTTTCTTGCGATTTCCTATCAGCGCCCTCTCTCACCCAGTCGTAATCTTTGCTATACTTTCTTCCACACAAACTCCCTCGCTTGTGGAAGCATCCGGTGCCTATGTACATTGGCCCTCCCCAGTTATTCATCCCCGAAAGCTCGATCTACAAGACCAAACAAATCGTGATCAATTCACTCCCAATGTCTGCACATAAATGAATTGACTAGCTGTTGCGGCGTGATGCCAACAAACCTCGTTAACCACGTTCAAGGAGTTTGCATAGAGGTCGTTCTTTGTGATGTTTTCAAAGTACTGGGGGTACTGCACGAAGGCGACGTCACGGCCTCTCTCGTCCAGGAAGAAGCAAAGCGCGTCCCGGACGGACCCCGAGTTGTTCGAGTACATGTCGCAGTCCACGTTGAGGATTATCGGCGCGTTGCTGATCTCCGACGACACCCGTATCTGCACGCACAAGGCAAGGCTCTAACTCATGATCTTGTGGCGCCGGAGGTTGCCAATGCAAACATGAAACATGAAAATTACCAAGGCGTTCATGGCTCCGGCTTTGAAGTTGTGATGGTGTTGGGGGTGCTTCTCTCGTGCCATGTAGATCACTGATGGCAGTGGGGTTCCGTCCAAATCGGTCGAATTTTGGTCTCCGCCGTCGATTAAGATCTGAAGGGAAGTACATATATATTCAAGAAAAATTTATATAAACCAGACTATTATCGTCTGCTTCATCACCTGGACAATAGATGGATGATGTCGGGGAGTCATCGCTGAGTTCCACTTGGAAAATCCTGCATGTTCTTTGAGTGCTTCTTCAGGGATCCTGCCCATTGCTACGGCTCTGTCGATGCGCTGTCTCATGTCTTCAAACATTTTCTGCATCAAAATTTTTTGCGTTAATTTCTTAGATGCACAAATCAATCGATCATACGAGTTCTCGGCTTGAAGTGATTGCCTTCATTGAAGCCCACTCGTCGAGATAGAATATGCCATGATCAGTGCTTGAATTTGAGAAATAGGCCGCTGGGGATCTTGGTTCGGGCTTGAACTTCCTGCAATAAGGGAGCCAGTGCTTTGCAAAATGGGAAACCTCCCAGAGAGCGTAGAATGTGAGAATCGAGCCAGCGTCGTCTGAGAGATAGACGCTTATCTTTTCGGGCTCATAGTCGTAGGCCATGAGCGAGAGAACAGTCGACATGACGAGCGACGGCGGCTCTGCAACCGGGTCCGATGTGCACACGAAGATGTCCACTCTCGGAAGCTGAGATCCAAATCTGTCGGTGATCTTCGGTTAGCTAGTGGCATGCATCAACTCTGTCTACTGCGTAAGGGGTTGAAACATGAGAATAATTTATGTACCTTTGGGAGAGCTTGTCCTTGTTAGTGTGATAACGTGTCGGATTCCAACGAGCAGATTGAGTGATGATCCAATAGCAACCGAACCATAGCTCGGCTCCGAACAGCGCCAGCCAAGCCAATCGTCCTTCGACCGGAACATAGGTTGCTCTGTACACCAAAATTAGAAGAATGCCCACCAAGACTGTGCTTGCGTACATCTTGTATGCAGCTCTCCCTCTTGATCCCTCAGCTCTATACAGGGAGCCCGGTCCTGCTTCCTCTCCTTCCCCCATCTCTCTCTCTCTCTCTCTCTCTCTCTCTCTCTCTCTCTCTCTCTCCCTGTGGGGATTTCTATGATGATAAGGGCTAGTTATAGGCCATTAATCAATGCTAGTGAGTTGGACCAGAGTATCTCCCGGGCTTCTCACTGATCAGTCGGCAGAGGCGCTAAAGTAAGGCAATCGAAAAGAAGAATGCGTGTACCATTAGTTAGTTCAAGATCTTAGCCAAACGTATTTTCTAGCCTTCTCACTGATCAGTCAGTAGCGGTACTGAAGTAACCCAATCGAAAACGACGAGTAACAGGGGCCGGCTATACAACGCATAATGATGGCCACACAAAACAAATATCCCATTTATTTGGTATGTCTGTTGTGCGCACAGCGACGCACAATACATCGGAATACACAAGTTCCTTGATTACCGAGGACAAGAGCAAATATCCAAACAAATAAGAAGAGCTAAGAAAGATAATAACTTTAGGCCGTCGGCCAATCAAGAAAACATCAATGAGATTTATTACGAAAGGAAAGAGGAATACAAATCTTCTCCTCACAAAAGAAGAAGAAGCACACATGTTTCTCTCCAAAGGCTCACAACAATATCGCTCAAAGGTGGCTCTCACAAATGATAGTTCAAGGACTCTCAATGTGTTACTCTCGAAACCCTCCTCTAAAACTACATATATATATATATACACACACCCCTATGATACAATAGGTGACATCCTTGAAGAGAAGTCCGCAAAGATACGAATCCTTGTAAGGACTCTGTCTATGGGGAAAACACTAGAAGGGGGGGTTGAATAGTGTTTATGCAAATTTAAAAGGAATTTACGCCAAATAAAATGCAATCCAACAAATAGTGCGGAATAGAAAAACAACCCAAAATGAAACACACGCAAACGCAGAGATGTTTCAAGGGTTCGGATTACCCAAGTCAACTCTGACTTGTTCCTGGTAATCCTATATCCCTTCCACCCGGATACCTCCGGATACTAAAGTTAGAACCCTAACTTGATGTTCCCTTAAAACCCACTTGTAGGAACCCTACAAGTGAAATCGAATACAATCGATATCCTTAACTCCCACAACTTGGGAGCAAGCAAAAACCACTCTCACAACCGAGAGCAAATCTCAAATAACGAAATTCATGAAATAATGAAAACAACACTTACAATCACCTATGCCTTGAAGTAGAACTTGAAGGAGGAGTGTGATGTGTGTTGAAGAACTCTCTTGGAAGAGAGGAGAAGCCCTTTCTCTTGACTGCACAAATTGCCTATATGATCACTCTTTGATTCTAGGTTGGAGAGCAAGAGGTCAAGATTTGGAAATACTTAGGGCTTTGGATCTGAGAGCTTTAAACTTTAGAATCAAAGCTTGAGATGAAAACTTGGAAGATTACTAACCTCTCAATGGAACAGTAGAAGCCCCATTTATAGGTTTCTCAAATCCATAAAACAGTTTAGGCAAAAACCCAATTGGAAGCCGTGAGAAAAATCTCAACGGATAGAATCTGAACTCGCGACAGTTGACTGTTGAACAATCCACAGTCGACTGTTGCACAGTCAGCAAGGGTAGGTGAGAATTTATAACTGTAACTTACCACGTGGACAGTCGACTGATGAAGCAAAGACAGTCGACTGTTAAACCAACATGCGATTGTAATTTCTTCTACAGGCGACTGGCCGAAAGATGAGTAAGTTAGAATAATACTGGAAATCTCACAGGTAACAGGACAGACGACTGAAGTAAGGAACACAGCCGATTGTTGATCAGAACAGGCGACTGTAAATCCTTATACAGACGACTGTCAAATACTCTGAGAATTTCCAGAGAGCTGAGTCAATAAATTGGCTCACAGACTGACGACTGTTGCAGCATACACAGTCGACTGATCCAAGGGACAGTCGACTGTATATTCAACAGTAGTCGACTGGCCGTAAAAGTCAGATCAAACAAAGTTTGGGTAAAGGATAGACATGCGACTGATTTACAAAACACAGTCGACTGTCACTTGGACATGCGCCTGTGAATCATTCATCAGTAGCCTGTGCAAAATAATCAGAGAAGGCCCAAAACTATATTGTAAAAGTCTGTGCATAACATGCAACTGTAGAACAAAACACTGTCGACTGTTTTTGAGACAGGCGACTGTAAAGTGTTAAGCAGTCGACTGTTATAAACAATCCTTGCACAATCAATAGAGAAATGAATTGGAGTCTAAGGACGAATGGTCTAATGATGTCCTATGACTAAATGTAGATGTGTGTGAGTGCTCCATCAATGTTTTACATCTTAGCTACATACTAGAAGAGATAAAAGAAAATTACATTTGACGAATAATCTCTTCTTTCCATCGTATGAGCTTGAAGTCTTCACTCTTCAATCATCATCTACGATCATCTAAATCCATTTTCATTTTCCTTCAATGATTTTGTGAGTCATCCATTGCTAGAAGATCTTCATAATTAGCTTAGGCAATGGATTAATTGCAAAATAGGGGATTAGTCACTAGTATTTATGTTTGCTCATCATTAACATCAAGTAGGGAGAAGTCCAATATCCAATATTCTCTCCCTTTTTGATGATGACAAACAAACATAAACAAAAAGATAAATAATTGTGCGTAATGATAACTACTCCCCCTACATAGATGCCAATCAAGTTAGTCAACAAATATTAGGGCTTCTACGTATCAATTGAAGCAAATGAGTAAGATATGCATGAATTTAAATTCAAGAAATCTAGGAAATAAATCCATATTCATTGTAATCTTGCTACCCCTGAATCTAAAGCAACTTGAATCTTAGATTCAAAGCATTAGAACATACTTAGCACATTCATTATGAATCGTGTATGTTTATATCTCTCCCCCTATGGCATTATCCAAAAAGGCGGGAGCAAATAACAACAACAATAATCGTGCTAAATACGAACTAACAACAATCAAGGAGTATAAAGATATACGGAATCAAAGACTCATAAAAGCACATCATATACTTATGTAAATAGAGGAATTGAAGTTCAATATCAACATTTTAGATATACGAAACGAAAATAATTTCACAAAATTCATCTCATCAGAGATAGCATGAAATAACCAAATAACAAATCCACATTGTCTCAACAAAATATCAGAAAAGAATAAATCAATCACTGAGACAATGAGACAATCATCACACAGATAAGATCCACATTATAGCATAGGGTGACACAAACGATGAAACATCAACATCATCATATATATATTTAAGATGAGCACATCAACGGATGGACATCTACATGTTCATCACAAAATACATCATGATCCAAGACAAAGAATACATCGTCATGATGCCAAAAGTACATATCTGATCAAGTATAATAACATCAGTATACATCAAAAATCCATCATACATCAAAGTACAACCATCACCAAGCTAACACCACACAAACACCTATCTAAAAGTGAGCGTCTCCAGGGGCTGCAGAAGAAGAAGCAGGCTCTGTGACAGCAGGTGTATCCTCTGGAGGAGGGTCAGAAGGAGCAACAGCAGCAGCAACAGTAGCATCCTGAGTAGAAGCTACACCAGGATGCTCAACGACATCAGTGTGCTGAGGAGGCACATGAAGCTGGGGAACAAACTATCTCAGATCCTCATGGAAGGGTATTCCCTGATGGAGGAAAGAAAGAGACATCAATCTGTAAAGTCCAGAGACCATCTCCAAAAGAATATCACGAGATGGTGGAGCAGAGGTGGAAGGCAGGTCAGCTGGAGGAACAGTGGAGGAGGACGGAGCTGAAGTGGATTTCCTCTTCTTCGAGGCAGACTACAGAGCCGAAGAAGATTTCCAATTTGCAGATGCGTCGAGGAGAGAACCAAAGGGCATGGGCTCGTAACGAGACAAATCAATACCAAAATGACGGAAGACAAGAGTCAAAAGACCACCGTAAGGAATGTGAGATGATGAGGACGTGAACTCGACCTTGTCCATCCTATCAAGGAGGACACCGGCCCAGTTCACAGGCATGCCAGAAAAAATATCATACATACACTTCAGGATATCCTGAGACGGCTGGTCAGATGATCCATACCTCGGCAGGATGTTGGACTTCACCACTAGGTGAACTGTCCAACCTCTAGCAGAAAACATAGATGACCTGACACTCGAATCAAGGGCTAAAGGTATCTCACGAAACATATCCCTAAGGACAGAGGGATCAAGCTCGTCAATATCAGAAATGGATATATCAGAAGGAAGAGAACCGGTAGAGGGAATCCTAAGAATGGTCCCTAAGAGTGTGGGAGTAATCTGAATGTGGGTTCCCTGAACAACGGTGTCAAGAACACCGGTGGAAGAATACTCACCGCGAACGTGGTTAACATAGAAGAGCTTCACCAGAAATGGATAGGCTTGAGGGGACTCGCTCTGAGAGAAGCGAAAAAGATCGGCCAAGTGGGTAGCCGAAAGAATGTCAGAAAGGCTCTCAGCAATGAAGGCGGGAAAAGCAATGTACAGCTCCCTAAGAAGATTGATCCCTAGGAGAGAGTGAAACTTTGCCAAACAAAGATCATCTCGGCAAAGAGGAACTAGGGGATCAGTAGGGGTACGACAGGAGGCTCTTCTCCAGAGCTCGAATCAGAAGCAGACTGATGGGAAGTGGCAGCAGTATGCTCAATGATGGTAACACCAATGGGCTTCTGCTGATGTGTGATCAGGGGCTGAGCATCGGAAGAAGAAGCTGACGGAGAGTATCCCTGAGAAGAAGAAAGCACGGGAGACTCGGCTTGTTTGGTTCGGGCTTTGTAGGGTTTCTTCTTCTTGGCTATAAGTTTCTTGGGTGCCCTAGGTCGCTTAGGAGCAACGATTTTCTCTTTTCCCTTGGTTTTGGGTGACATGGAAACGAGAGATAGAGAAACGATGGGCGAAGAAATAGAAAGACAACAATCGATCGAAAGACTTGAGAGAGAAACAAACCAAGTCGAGCAGAAGCGAGGAAGCAACGATGAAACGATCGACTTGCGAGGAGGAGGAGATCGACGGCCTAGGTTGACGGAGAGAGAGCGGGAAGACGATGCGTTCAATTGGAGGAGGGAGAATTGAAGGCTGAGAAATGAACGGTCTCTCTCTACATAAGAATGGGGAATTAATCTGGGCCTTTGGATCAATGAATAGACGACTCAGATTAAAGCACTTGAACCGTCTCAACAGTAGACAGTCGACTGATGAGCAGAAGTTAGTCGACTGGATGAAGTGATAAAAATAAAGCTCAGAAAGAGGGGCAGTCGACTGGCAAGTAATATGCAGTCGCCTATCCGTTGGACAGTCGATTGTAAGGTACGCAGAAGTCGACTGGTCGAGAATCAATAAACTTCAACAAAAAGACAGAGAGCTCTGTAAAATTTCGACAGAGAGAACAGTCGCCTGATGACTAAAATTCAGTCGCATGTTAAAATTACAGTCGACTGGAAAATAGTCATCAGTCGGCTGTGCGAAAGATACAAATTCTCAGACAGAGGTGAAAGAGTAGGGAAGTCAACTATCGAAGGAAAGACAGTCGTCTGTCCTGGTCCAAAAATGCACAGTGAGATATAAATCCAAAGGATACAAACACTCACCCTAGGACCTATACTCTAATCATAAACTCATCATAAAAACAATTTAAAACACTACATCAATTGAAACACAAATCACTAGAATCAATCTCAAGAAATTCAAGAAATCACATAAATCACAATTTGCCTTTCTTAAACACATATAAATGATATAGCACATGAAGATAGGCAACAAAATGATATAAGCTCAAAAAGTGTTATAACATGAATGTTGAGCTTCTAGATTTCAGATTCACCTATAATTCCTAATTCTCCATGCAACCTCACAAATGAATCTTCTTTAAAAGGTTTTGTGAAGATGTCGGTAATTTGTTTTTGGGTATCAATGTACTCTAAGATGATGTCCTTCTTAGCTACATGATCATTTATAAAATGGTGTCTCACGTCTATGTGTTTGGTACGGGAGTGGTGTACCAGATTCTTGGAAAGACATATGACACTTTGGTTATCAACCATGATTGAGAAAGTATCACAGTTGACACCATAGTCCATAAGAGTGTGTCTCATCCAAAGAACTTGTGCACATGCAAGACCCGCGGCAATATATTTCGCTTCAGTCGTGGATAATGATACCGAATTCTGTTTCTTAGAAAACCAAGAAACTAAGGAATTTCCTAGAAAATGGCAAGTGCCACTAGTACTTTTCCTGTCGGACTTGCATCCGACAAAGTCGGCATCACTATATGAGATTAACTCATATGTGCTAGATTTAGGGTAAAGTAACCCATAATCTAGAGATTGATTAAGATAACGAAATATTCGTTTAACCGCAATCAAATGTGACTCCTTAGGTCTAGCTTGATATCTACTATATAGGCAAACAGAAAACATGATATCAGACATACTAGCAGTTAAGTAAAGTAAGTTACCAATCATACCTCGATATAGACGAATGTCTACATCTTTTTTGCTCTCATCCTTGTGTAGATGAGTAGTAGTACTCATGGGAGTCCTTTTGATCGAAAATGATTGCATCCCGAATCGCTTGATAAGCTCCCCTGTGTACTTTGTCTGATGTATGAAGGTGCCATTTTCCATTTGTTGAATTTGCAATCCAAGAAAGTAGGCGAGCTCTCCCATGTGGCTCATCTCAAACTCATCCTTCATAGACTTGGAAAATTCTTGACAAAGATTAAATTTAGTAGAACCGAAAATAATATCGTCTACATAAACTTGAATCAAAAGAATGTCATTTTCATAATCTTTAATGAAGAGTGTAGAATCAACTTCTCCCATTTTAAAACCTAAATCCAAAAGAAAGGTCTTAAGTCGATCATACCAAGCTCTCGGAGCTTGTCTCAACCCATACAACTCTTTCTTAAGTTTGAAAACATGATTTGAAAATTTTTCATGAATAAAACCGGGAGGTTGTAAAACATAAACTTCTTCATTGACAAACCCATTCAAAAATGCACTTTTAACATCCATTTGAAATAGTTTAAAATTCTTATGGGATGCAAAAGATAAAAGCAACCTAACAGCTTCTAATCTAGCTACAGGGGCAAAGGATTCTTCGAAATCAATACCTTCCTCTTGCCGGTAGCCTTGAGCTACTAACATTGCTTTATTCCTTGTGATTACCTCGTGTTCATCCGTCTTGTTCTTGAAGATCCATTTAGTCCCAATGACTTGGTGACCACTTGGAAGAGGTACGAGTTCCCAAACTTCGTTTCTTTCGAATTGCATTAGTTCTTCTTCCATTGCCACTATCCAGGAGCTATCCTCACAAGCTTCTTGGATGTTCTTTGGCTTAATGGTAGAGACAAATGCGCAATGAGAGAATTCTTCAATTCTCGACCTCGTTCGAACACCCACACCAATATCTCCAATTATTTGGTTATGGGGATGATTGCGAACGGTCGGGTAAGCTTTGGGAATACCTGTATTACTAGGAACAACTTCAACAATTTCGTTAGAAGTGGTAGTCTCAACAATAGAATCATTAATTTTAACATTATTAAGAGAATCACAAAGAGTATCTACACTATCATCATCAACATGAGGAAAATCAAAATCTTCATAAAAAGATACGTGAAGAGATTCCTCAATCGTTGAAGAAGTTTTGTTGTATATCCGGTAGGCTTTGCTACGTTTGGAATATCCAACAAAAATTCCTTCATCGGATCTTGGCTCAAATTTGTCTAAATTACCAAATGTGTTCTTTATAAAACATTTTGAACCAAAAACACGAAAATACTTTACTTGAGGATTTTTGTCATAAAATAACTCAAAACAAGTTTTGTTCGTTCGGGGTCTCACTAGGATCCTATTGAGCACATAACATGCTGTGTGCACCGCCTCTGCCCAAAATTGTAGTTCAAGATGACTATCATGGAGCATAGTGCGTGCACACTCAATAAGAGTCCTATTCTTTCTCTCTACAACACCATTTTATGGCGGTGCCCGAGGGGAAGGAAAAATTATCAGTTATGCCGGTGTCATCACAAAACTTAGTGAATGATTCATTCTCAAATTCTCCACCATGATCACTACGGATAGTGATAATGGTGGATTCTAAGAAATTCTGAATCTTCTTTGCAAATTTGGTAAACTCTTCATAAGCATCATTCTTATTAGTTAAGAATGAAACCCAAGTAAATCTAGAAAAGTCGTCAATGACAACTAATCCATAATGAGCATTACCTAAAGAAGCGGTTCTAGTTGGCCCAAATAAATCTAGATGATGAAGTTCTAGGGGCCTCTTAGAAGTAATCCCTTCTTTAAGCTTAAATGAAGATTTACTTAATTTACCTCTTTGACATGAATCACAAAAGTTTTTCTTATTAAAAGCAATCTTAGGAAAACCTTTGACTAGATCATGCTTAGCTAACTTATATAAGTGCTTGAAGTGAACCTGACCAAAACGGCGATGCCATAATAGTTGTTCACTTGTGTTAGCAATTAAGCAATGTTCTACGGTTTTAGGCAAGCTCAAATAATAAATATTTTTACGCCTAATACCGGAAAATAACACATTTGAATCACAATCAACAATAGTACACAATTCTTCTCCAAAGTTAACCTTGTAACCTTTGTCACAAAGTTGACTAATGGAAATGAGATTGTGACACAAACCACTAACAAGATAAACGTTAGTAATTAAGGGTTTGGAAAGATTACCAACGATACCTACTCCTATGATGGTTCCCTTTTGATTACCTCCAAAAGTGACCGTTGCACCATCCTTGATGCTACTCACTTCGGAGAGCAATGAGGGATCTCCCGTTATATATTTGGAGCAACCACTATCGAGAATCTTTCCTTTCCCTTTAGAGCAAGTTTGACCTTTATTGCTCTTCTTCTTTCTCTTGAGTACCTATATAATATACCATAAGCTCATGGTACCCAATGTTTGTTGGGTCCAAGGGGATTAGCCCTTTGGAAGCCAAGTCCAAGTGGACTTCTGCTTCCCAACATAATTACTATTTCTAATCACATCATGAAAATAGGAATCAAGCATTCCTATCATTTAGACTAGTGTTCTTAGGACCCCAAATAGTGTAAATCTTGGGAGTCCTTTTCCTCATTGTATGCATATGTGTTGGATTTCTATATGGTGCATGCTTCTTAGGAACATGATTTCTAGCATAGGGATGTGATGGAGGATATGCATTGTACATTCTAGGATGATATGTATGCTTGGGAACATGCATGTTGTATGAAGCATATGGATTATGCATGACATGCGGAGGAGGTGCATACATGTAAGAATGATGCGTATGAGCATACGGGTGTATAGGAGCACGTACATGAGTATTTCTCATGTGTAGTTGTGTACGTGTCCGTGGATGTGGAGCATAAAAAGTATCATAATTATCCACTTGTGAAGTGGGAGGTTTCCTACGTGGATGAGTGTTAGTGTACATGTAAGCGTGGCCTTACTTTTGGTTTCTACCCTTAATGGGTTTCTAGCCAAAAGAAAGAGAAGGTGAAGTGGTGACTTTCTTGGTAGGTTTGCTACCTATAGTGTCTTTGACACCACTTGTGGATGCACCGGAGGAAGGCCTCACAAAGTCTATAGTGACACCACTATAGGAGGTGTGATCATTGGATGCATTTGCTTTCACAAACCCAAGACCAACACGATGTGTGGTCGGAAATTGGTTTGCTAGCAAATCATCCAATTGTTCTTTTCCCTTATTGAATCTCACAATACGGGAGGACATGAGCTCATATTTTTCTTTTAGAGAAGAAATGTTGGTATCCAAGGTGGACACCCGTGCTTTGAGCTCGTGCACTTGGGTTTTAAGAGAATCATTCTCTAAACCCAATTGTGTGTGACGTGTGACTAGATCACTATTATCCGTTGGATGTGTTTGATCTAGTTGAGATTTGAGGGTTTTCACCTCATCTCTCAAGGTGACATTTTGAGAAGCTAAGTTTGCTTTCTAAAGAGTTAAAGTATCAACAATGGTGTCATTGTTGATAATGCATGAAATGAATGACTTGCAAACATTTGATTTCTTTAAGCTAGTGTATCTAAGCTTTGAAGATTGATATTTAGCAAATAATTCTTCGTTAGCAATACGAAGTTCATCCATTGTTACCTCGGTTTCATCCGTGTTGGAATCAATCTCATCGGAGAGTGGATCCTCTCAGGCCATGAAACATATGTGGACGCTCTTACCCTTCACATCATCAGAATCGCTAGATGAGTCCTCACTTGAGTCATCGAAGGTACCTACAAGTCATTTCTTCTTGTCTCTTTTGTTCTTGTCGGACTTGTGGTACTTAGGTGCCTTCCACTTCTCTTTGTTCTTTAACATTAGGCAATCCCTCTTGATGTGCCCTGGTTTATTAAACTTAAAACAAAGAGAGAAGTAGCATTAGTAGACTCAAAACGTTTATTTGAGGAAAACGTACCTTTGCGGAAGAAGTGTTGGAACTTCTTCGCCATTTGGGTCATTTCACCCAAATCCATCTCATCTTTCGAATCTTCGCTATCGGAGGATGGTGAATTGGCGTTGAATGCCAAAGCTTTTTTCTTGGCCTCCGAAGGATTTATCATGGCTCGAATCTTTAATCGGTTTTCTCGTCTTACCTCATAAGACATGAGAGTCCCGATAAGATTCACAACCGTGTAATTCTTCAAGTCATTGACCTCCTCGATGGCGATCGCTCTCCTTTCCCATTTGGAGGTCATTCCCATGATGATCTTCCTTACCATGTCAGGTTGGGAATATTTTTGGCCAAGAGCTTCCAATTCATTTGTGATGTCGGTAAAGCATCCGTACATCGATGCAATGCTTTCATTCTCCTGCATATGAAACAAATCGAAGTTTTGCACGGCAACATATAACTTCGAAAGTTTTACCTTATTCGTTCCCTCATGGGTAACGATGAGATGGTTCCAAATTTGATATGCACTCTTATATGTGCATATCTTGTTGAACTCATTCGGGTCCAACGTACAATGAAGAGCGTTCATTGCTTTAGCGTTATTGACTTTGGCGGACATCTCGAAAGTCGTCCATTTTTCGAAGTCCTCTTCGGTGGGCTCGACGTACTCCTTGTGGAGAGTTCTCCAAAGTGAAGCACTCCTAAGGAACGTCTCCATCCTACACTTCCAATAGCCAAAATTAGTACCATTGAAACGTGGAGGACGTACTGTAGATTGACCTTCGAAAAGTGTGGACGTTCCATCACGATCGTGATTGTTGTACGAAGACGACGGAGGAACGTTGTTGTTGTTGGATGCCATAGATATAACCTTGTGCATTGATACCAATTGTAAGGACCATGTCTATGGGGAAAACACTATAAGGGGGGTTGAATAGTGTTTATGCAAATTTAAAAGGAATTTACGCCAAATAAAATGCAATCCAACAAATAGTGCGGAATAGAAAAACAACCCAAAATGAAACACAAGCAAACGCAGAGATGTTTCAAGGGTTCGGATTACCCAAGTCAACTCCCGACTTGTTCCCAGTAATCCTACGTCCCTTCCACCCGGATACCTCCGGATACTCAAGTTAGAACCCTAACTTGAGGTTCCCTTAAACCCCACTTGTAGCAACCCTACAAGTGAAATCGAATACAATCGATGTCCTTGACTCCCACAACTTAGGAGCAAGCAAAAACCACTCTCATAACCGAGAGCAAATATCAAATAATGAAATTTATGAAATAATGAAAACAACACTTACAATCACATATGCCTTGAAGTAGAACTTGAAGGAGGAGTGTGATGTGTGTTGAAGAACTCTCTTGGAAGAGAGGAGAAGCCCTTTCTCTTGACTGCACTAATTGCCTAGATGATCACTCTTTGGTTCTAGGTTGGAGAGCAAGAGATCAAGATTTGAAAATACTTAGGGCTTTGGATTTGAGAGCTTTAAACTTTAGAATCAAAGCTTGAGATAAAAACTTGGAATAATTAGTAACCTCTCAATGGAACAGTAGAAGCCCTATTTATAGGTTTCTCAAATCCACAAAACAGTTTAGGCAAAAACCCAATTTGAATCCGTGAGAAAAATCTCAACGGATAGAATCTGAACTCGCGACAGTCGACTGTTGAACAATACACAGTCGATTGTTGCACAGTCAGCAAGGGTAGGTGAGAATTCATAACGATAACTTACCACGTAGACAGTCGACTGATGAAGTAAAAACAGTCGACTATTAAACCAACATGCGACTATAATTTCTTCTATAGGCGACTGTCCGAAAGATGAGTAAGTTAGAATAATACTGGAAATCTCACAGGTAACAGGACAGACGACTGAAGTAAGGAACACAGTTAATTGTTGATCATAACCGGGGACTGTAAATCCTTATACAGATGACTGTCAAATACTCTGAGAATTTCCAGAGAGATGAGTCAATAAATTGGCTCACAGACAGACGACTGTTGCAGCATACACAGTCGACTGATCCAAGGGACAGTCGACTGTATAGTCAACAGTAGTCGACTGGCCGTAAAAGTCAGATCAAACAAAGTTTGGGCAAAGGATAGACATGCGACTGATTTACAAAACACAGTCGACTGTCACTTGGACAGACGCCTGTGAATCGTTCATCAGTAGCCTGTGCAAAATAATCAGAGAAGGCCCAAAACTATATTGTAAAAGTCTGTGCATAACAGGCGACTATAGAACAAAACACAGTCGACTGTTTTTAAGACAGGCGACTGTAAAGTGTTAAGCAGTCGACTGTTATAAACAATCCTTGCACAATCAATAGAGAAATGAATTGGAGTCTAAGGACGAATGGTCTAATGATGTCCTATGACTGAATGTAAATGTGTGTGAGTGCTCCATTAATGTTCTACTTCTAAGCTACATACTTGAAGAGATAAAAGAAAATTACATTTGACGAATAATCTCTTCTTTCCATCGTATGAGCTTGAAGTCTTCACTGAGCTTCAATCATCATCTACGATCATCCAATCCATTTTCATTTGCCTTCAATGATCTTTGTGAGTCATCCATTGCTAGAAGATCTTCATAATTAGCTTAGGCAATGGATTAACTGCAAAATAGGGGATTAGTCACAAGTATTTATGTTTGCTCATCATTAACACCAAGTAGGGAGAAGTCAAATATCCAACAATCCCAACTTTAACATAATTCATATCCTATTACAGCTCTCCTCATTTAATGCACCGAACCCTAGTAGGCGTTTGTTGCACCCTACTGGCCTCTGTTACATCTGTGTGGGCCCCGCACCGCACGACCGAGCTTTCTCCAAAAGACTGAGCGAGCCAAAGTGCAAACCCAAGTTGTTCGACCCACTGTGTAGGTCGAATCGTAGAGCTTCCGATACATCTGAGCCGTCGACCCATACAACCCTCACAACCGAGAGTTAAATGCGCTTCTAAAGTTCCATAGCTCGGCATTCAACCTATCTGACTTATGCCGAGTCAGATGGATCGTATCGGAGCGCAGACAAAATATCTCGGCATAAGATAGCTCGAGTGAATAACCAATGACTCATCAACGCCAAAATAGAGCCAACTTCCACAAATGTCCACCTTATCGAGATTTAGGCCTCCGTCACACGAACGACCGTCCACGCATCGACTTGGTCGAGCATCATCGGGTGTTCTCTTCATTTTTCTCCGAAGAGAACAATGCCCCTAAGGGCTACAACTGGCTCCACCGAATGCAATACCCCTTCCTGGGTCCAACACCAGCGTCATCTCGGAACCACATTGAGCAAGTCCAAACTGTGCTTGAACTTAACTTCCGATACAACCTTCGTCAGCATGGCCGTCGGGTTATTCGCAGTTTCGATCTTCATCTAGTTGATGTCGTCGTCGTCTTCTCCCACATAGTCACAGACAAAGTGGAATCTCACATCGATATGCTTGGTGCGAGTATGAAAGACCTGATTCTTAGCCAAGTGCACTGCACTCTGACTATCACAATATATGTCATACTTCTTCTGGTGGACTCCCAGATCATCCATCAATATATCAGCCATATCACCTCCTTCACTGCTTCAGTCAATGCCATATACCCTGCCTCTGTAGTAGACATGGCCACCATAGACTGTAGGATACCCTGCCAACAAATAGGAGCACCTGGCAGGGTGAAGACGTAGCCTATCATCGATCGCCTCCCATCCAAATCGCTTCCATAGTCAGAATCGACATAGACAACATTGTTCAGACCAAGAACACTTTGACTATAGGTCAATCCAACGTCGACTGTGCCATTGATGTACCTCAATATCCATTGCACTGCTCGTCGGTGCTTATTCAACGGATTATGCATGTATCAACTCATCATGCTGACTGCATGTGATAGGGCAGGTCTGGTACAAACCATAGCATAAATCAAGACCCCTACCACATTGCCATATGGTATGCTCTCCATGAGCCTCTTCTCTTCTTCGTTCTTCGATCAATGCTTGGCACAGAGCTTGAAGTGAGGTGCAAGCACAGTGGCTACAGACTTTATCTTCTCACAGCTAAATCTCTATATAACAGGCTTCAAATAGCAGCTCTGTAAAAGATGAACTTAACCTCCACTTTGATCTCTTGTGATTTCCATCCCACGAATCCTTCGTGCTTCGCCTATGTCCTTCATCTCAAACTCATAGCTGAGTCGAGACTTCAATCTCCGAATCTCCTCTTCATTCGATGAATCGATGAGCATATCATCGTCATAAAGCAAAAGATAGATGAAGAACCCATCATCCAATTTCTGATAGAATACGCAATGATCATAGGGATTACGTTTATACCCTTAATCATTCGTCATAAAGCGTTTGAAACGCTTATATTATTGTCTCAGTGACTGCTTCAGTCCGTAGAGCGACTTCTTTAGCCTACATGCAAGACCGTCACCACTCCAATAGCCATCGGGCTGAGCCATATAGATCTCATCCTTGAGCTCACCATGAAGAAATATCATCTTAACATCTAGTTGTACCAGTTCAAGGTCGAACTGAGCAATTAATGCCAATAGGATCCGAATCGAGCAATGCTTTACCACAGGAGAGAAGACCTCATTGTAATCGACCCTTCTCTATGTGCATAGCCTTCGCTATAAGGTGAGCTTTGTAGCAAACATCTCTTGCTTCGACTCCATCCTCATTCGTGTAGACCCACTTACACCCAATTGTAGGCTAGCCCTCTGGAAGCTCCAATGAGATTCATACTCCTTAATCAAACGTTACATCTCTCCTCACGATCACTTTCTTCTGTATGGGACATCAAAGTTGATATCCCTTGACACCATTGCTGAAGACCAAGAAGATGGCTTTCTTGGCTCGAGCATCGAGTTTGTCTTCATTCACGATATAGTAGCTCGGACAGCCCCAAACTCGTAGTGATCCATAGGCAGAAAATGGCTTTTTTTGACCAGCCTTCCAATGGAGGTTGTCCTCCCAATCCAGTAGACGGTAGCTGATTGACCATGTTGGTAGCATACGCTAGGGCCTCCGACCAAAAATCCTTCGATAGGGCGACTGTTGACAACATGCATCGAACTTTCTCCAACAAATTCCGACTCATCCTCTCAGTTATACCATTCTGCTGCGGTGTACTACTCACAATGAAGTGTTTTTGAATCCCTTACAATCTACAGAACTTCTTGAAGAGATCCAACCTATACTCTCCATCGTTGTCGCTTCAAAGACGCCTGAATTTCAAACATGTTTAAGTCACAACCAGTTTCTTTCACTCGATGAAAGTGCTAAGAACATGATCTTTTGACTTCAGCAGAAATACCCACACCATGCATGAGAAATCATCGATGAACAACACAAATTAGTGTTTCCCCCCAATGAGGCCGACCTACTCGGCCCCCATACGTCCGTGTGTACATGGTCAAGTGCTCCCTTCGTATTGTGGATGTCAATCCCAAATGAAGCACATGTCTGTTTCCCAAACACACAGTGCTCTCTGAACTCAATCTTTTCGATTTTGGCGCCCTTCAGACAATCTGCTACGACCAGCTTATGCAAAGCTTTCTCATCCACATGCCCGAGGCACATGTTCCACAACAATGAGTCGTCTCGATCAGCCTCATGATTCAGAGCTGCTGTGCCAACTACTGCCGAACCATCCAAGTAATAGAGGTTGCATCGTCGCTTCCCCTTTATCACAATCATTGCTCCTCGGGTCACCCTCAGAGCTCCATTCTCCGTCGTCACTCGACAACCCTTGTCTTCGAGTAAAATGAGCGTATAAGATTATGCTTTAGGTCGGGAATGAAACGTATGAGACTGTGCGAATATTTCTCGGAGATCTATGATGTGACCCATCGGTTTCTTCGACTTGACCAGCATATCGTCAACGTTGACTTCTAGGTTCCACCCAATTTGAGCCTCAAAGACTCCGTTCAGCATGCGTTGGTACGTGGCCCATGTATTCTTCAAACCAAATGTCATTTTGGTATAACAGAAAATACCTCGATCGGTGATGAAAGATGTCTTCTCTTTGTCTTCCGGTGCCATGGATCTGGTTATATCTTGAGAATGCGTCCATGACGCTGAGGAATTCGTAGCTCGAAGCACTGTCAACCAGATGGTCGATCTGGGGCAGGGGTAACTATCATTCGGACATGCCATATTGAGATCGGTGAAGTCGACGCACATTTGTCATTTGGCGTTCGCCTTCTTTACCATCACGACATTCGAGAGCCAATCAGGATATTTGATTTCCCGAAAGAAGCCTGCCTTCAGAAGTCGATCCATTTCCTGGATTGTAGCATTCATCTTTTCGCCGCCATGTCCCTCTTCTTTTGCTTCATAGGTATGGAAGTCGGGTCGACCTCCAGCTTGTGGGATATCACCTCGGGGTCGATGTCGGGCATATCCTTCGGGGACCAGACGAAAACATCTGCATGCCCTCTCAAGAGAGCGATCAACTGCTCCTTTAGGTTGAAAGGGAGCATTGATCCAATAGAGACAGTCTTCCCTTCTTCTTTGGAGATCCGGATGTTCTCCGTATCTTCGACTGCTGCGGGCCGTCGATCTTCGCCTTTGGGATCGACTGGGTCTACCTACCCAATCCATCTCAAAGCGGTGGACAGTGTATAGCACGACCATGCTTGCTTCTGCTTTCCTCTCGCTTTCCCTACTCCTTCGTGAGTCTGGAATTTGATCATTTGATAGACATTTGAGTCCACCACTTCTATAGCATTTAACATTGGTCTTCTGATGATTCCGTTGTATACCAAGTTGATCTTTACCACTATGAAACTGGTCAGACGAGTGACTTGTCGCGGATACATACCCAGTGTCACCGGTCGGGTGATGATGCCTGCTATTGGGGAAAAGTGTCAGGTGAATCCCACTAGAGGTCCCGAATAAGGCGACAGCTCCATGGAGGACAGCCTCATTCTCTCCAACATGGTGAAGAAGAGCACGTCACATGAGTTTTCGGTGTCAACGAGTAATCTCTTTACGACGATCTCGTTGATGGTGGCCATGACGACGACGACATCATCATGTGACAGTTCTACACCCTCTAGATCTTCATCTGAGAATGATATAAGAGGTGTAAAATCTCTGGGATGCTTGTGACCCATGGATATTATCATCAACCTTTCGGCATAGGAGCTTTGGAACGAGGTTGACAGCTTCGGGTGCGGAGGACCTCCCATTATCATGTTGATGAGTCCAACGCTGGGGGTGCCAAGACATCACCGGAGGTTATTGATGGGCGAGTCGATATGGTTGAGATATTTCGTTGACTAGAATGTCGACTCGTGTTTTCCAAGCACGTCACCAAACTGTTAAGGCCAAAAATGATCGAGACAGTTGTCTAGCTGACTTAGACCATTCGTGCTGAGTCGGAGCCTCATCAGCGAGTGAAGTGGGACCTTAGGTAGGTAGAACCATGGTCGGATGATGGATATTGATTGGGATGCGGTACTTGGTCAACCCTCGAGCAGCTTGTACGTCAATAGATTGAGGCTGGGAAGCTCTGAAGCGACCCTCACAGGAGATTAAGAATCGATGATCTACACCACAAAGAAACATCAGGGGGGTCGAATCGGGTCCTGACCCAGATCCCCTCCTATGCTTAAGTTAGTTTGGGAACTTAAGAAAGGGAGGGAGCTCAGTGTAGCTGAGATAGACCCATGGAAGTTCGTCTCAGATCTAACGTTGAAAGCTCTTTAGTGTAAGAAATATTTGCTGAAAGAGTAGAGTCTATGTATTAGATCTTGTACCTTGAGAATTGGAACCCCTTTACCTTTGTCCTTTCAGCTACTTATAGGCAGTTTCCTATTGATTGTATGTAAATGTCCCTCATTGATTTGGGCACGATATTCTCTGGGGTTCGAGATAACTACTACCCATTTATTTGGCCCGATTAACTTCCCCCTGAGTATCAATGGGAACTTAACGGTCGAGTGAGCCGTTCGCTTGACTCGGTATTGCTCTACTTTAGTGACGGGTTTCGGATCATCGACACTAAATGGGTCGGATATGTGGATACTCCTTCGTGATCCTCATCGGTGCGCCAACACCAATTAATCGTACTCTCGTTAATTAGATTGTATATGCACATTAAAGGTTTGAATTTTTACCCACCTAAGAGAGTTATCACTCAACTAATATGTTCTATGTTGGATCGGTAATCCAACTTTGGGCTTATAAATAAAATAATTTTGTAATGCAAGTTGTCATGTTAAGTTTAACCCAATAAAGTGATCTATTAAGTTATTTGGTTAAAGGGGCTTTAAGGTACATGTTAGGGTGTGAGCCTTTAATGTGTAGAGACTTGTGTGCTTTCTGTTTTAATGATATTGGGCTAAATCAGAATCCAATAAGCATTAGGACTTTTGCCTATAAATAGGCTGTCATGGTCCCCAAATCGCACGAACAAAGTATAAAGAGAAAAAAAACAAATGCGAACTCTGTTATATTTTGACATAAGAGTTTGAATATATCTCCAAATGGAGAAACGAATAGACTTGTGTCAAATGAAATTCTCGATCACTTAGATTTCGCAAACATTGGAGCTTGTTATACGCCAATAAAGGGCAAATAAACCAATAAAAGGATTACTATGAAGCCAATAAGACTTTGGGCATCTTAGAACATATATATTGAGAATATTTATGGACCATCCCATACGTTTGCTTGGTATGGTCAACAACATTTTATAAAGTTCATAAATGATTTTTCAGATATGGCTAATATATCTCATTCATAAAAGCACTTAAGATTGCAGCTTATATTCTTAACAGAGTTTCAACTAAAGCATCTACATCACTTGCATGTTTGAGAAGTCCAGCTAATTAAGGCAAGGCCTTGCGAGCCTAATGAATGGAAACTGGACATAAGGACAGTGATTTGCTATTTTGTTGAATAATTTAAAAGGATCCATATGGTACATTTTTTGTCCCACAATTAAGTAAATATACAAGCCTGGAAATGCCCAGTTCTTTGAGGATGTCGGGTTTGCAGAGGAAGATACATGTAATGATATTGTCTTTGGAAATACAGTTAATGACATTGTCTTTTGGAGAGGAATACGTTGATATTCCCACATGTGTTATTGGCATCGATTAGGATCTAATTCCTAATATTGTTCAAAACAAAATAAATCATGACAATATCAGAAATGAGATCTCAAGACAATATCAGAAATTCTCCTTCTTAGAAAATTGTTCTAGAAGTACGAACTCTAGCACCTTAAGAACTTATGCCATTAAGCAATACATTAAAGAGAGGAGAATTGCAGTGCCAGTTATTTACATTGTATTTCTCCAATAACATGAGGTTGACCTTAGTGTGATAGAAAATGATTAGATCAATTTTCATTAAGCCATGGATAGTTCTAACTCTCTAAAGGGGACTAATGCATTAAGTGAAGAAGGACAATGACAGTTAAAATCTTTTCTCATTCCTATGAGATGTGAAACCGATTGGTTGTAAATGGATTTTTAAAACCAAGTGAAATTCAAAAGGCAATGTGGAAATATATAAGGCTTGTCTTGTCATAAAGGACTTTTTATATATAAAGAAGGTATTGATTATAAAGAAACTTTCTCTTTGGTTTACTTGAAAGACTCTTTCAGGGTAACAATGACATTAGTGGTGAATTTCAGTCTCAATTATGGTATTTCATGTTTCATCTAATGATCATCTCGTTTGATTTTTGAGATGAAACTGGTTGATGAATGCATATACCATAATTTTTGTGGGAGTAAGTGTTCTTTTCTGGTTTTATATGACGATGCAATATTGCTTGTCAGCAATGATATAGTCTCATTGCACGAAACCAAGAGATTTCTAATTAAGAACTTTGAGATGAAAGATCTTGGTAATGTATCTTTTGTATTAAGGATCCAGATTCACTAGGATCATTATCGGGGTATTCTTGGATTATCACAAAAGTCATACATCAAAAAGTTTCTTCAAAGATATGTCATGCAAAATTGTAAACAATGTAATGCCCATGTATCTAAGGGAGACAAGTTTAGTCTCATTCAGTGCTCTAAAAGTGACTTTGAAAAGTAGAAAATGCAGAAGATTCCATATGCTTTAGCAGTAGGGAGACAGATGTATGCTTAGATTTGTACGTGACCAGACATCGCATACATTACATGGATGTTGGGCAGATTCTTAAATTCAGGAATAGTCCATTTGATAGCAGCCAAATGAGTCTTATGGTACTTATGGAGAACAAAAGGGCTATATGCTTATGAATCAGAGGTCAGCAAAGTTTGAGATCATTTGGTGTACTAACGCTAATTTTTGTTGGATGCAAAGGAAGGTATGAAATCTATATTATGGGTGCCATCTACTAAAAAAGGCTTAATCGTCTATTATACAGCCTCTTCTAACATGTCTACAGATTTCATATCATGTTATGTGAAATCCAATCATGGAATATGACTGCATAATTTGTCACAGGACTGCAAATTATGGATGGTATTGAAAAACCACATAGATTATTTTGTCACAATAAGTTTGCAGTTTTTTATTCCAATAACAACATGAACTTGACAAAGTTAAGTTATTTAGAGATCAAGTTTTTAGGTTGTTAACTAAATGTTCGGAGTGTACAATGTTTATATAGCACATCAAAACAAACTATATGGTTGTGGATCCACTTACTAAGGGATTGCCAACTAAAAGGTTTCATGAGCACATTGCTCTTATAGGTGTCATGTCAGTTAAGGATGTTTTGTTCTAGCAAGAGTTTGTTCTTTTGTGTGCTCATATAATGCATGCATTTTCAGTTTTCAGCTTAAGTTTATTTTTTGAGAAATAAAGTTTTTGGTTTGGTAACAGTCCGATTTTGGTATGGTTTGATCTCATAATGGTTTAAGAGAGGACCAATTGGAAATATACATGTTAAGATCACATTACATGAAATTTTCATACTACACATCCACGTCATAATTCATATCATTCAGTTATTTTAGCATATGTGACCATTGATGGGTCGAGTTACGATAAATGTTATAAAGGCCTCTTTGATTCTATGTTAAAGTGGTTGATGGACCAAATTGGTTATATATACATTTCAGTATTAACAACATATTGAGTACTCATTCGGTTATTTTTGCCTAACATAATTATAAGGTTTGATATATTGCCCAAGTCGGAGATTTTTGTATCGTTAATCCAACGTTCGGCTTACATGTAAAATAATTATGTAATCCGGGCTGTCACGTTAAGTTAAGCCCAATAAAGTGATCTAATAAATTATTCAGTTAAATGGACTTTAATGTATATGTTAGGGTGTGGGCCTTTAATGTGTAGAGACTCATGGGCTTTCTATTTTAAAGATGGTCTAAATCAAAAACCAAATAGGCATTAGGACTTTTGCATATAAATAGGTGGTTATGGTCCCAATATCACACGAATGAAGAGTCGTCTTTTCTACATTCCATCGACATATTAGCGTCGGAGAAAAGCTAAAAAATTTCTCTCGGTCATTCGTTTAGATCTAGAAGGCCAATGACAATGATCTACAAATCTGGGCATTATGGATTCAGGTAAGCTTCCACTTTCAATTTCAGTTTAATTTCTTGTAGATCTGACATGATAATACTATATTATTTAGCGATGGTTTCGTAAAATAATTTGGATTAGACCCCAACTTTCTGAACCTGATGCCCAAGGGTGAGACGCTATAGTTATACACATGTTGTCGATGGTCTTTCATAAGTTCAAGAAATGGCTTTAGCCCCATTAAGAGAAGCAGCTCAAGTTTAATTCAATGTCCAAAAGCATGCCCAAATACGTCTTAAGTTCATGGGTTGGACGAATCTAATTGATAAGAAACTAAGTTAGAGGAGTCCGAAGCCAAGCAGAGCAGAAGTTTACTAGCAAAGTGATGCCTCCAAGTGCCAACCAGCATCAACATAACGTGGTCAACAAGCCAGGGTATCTTAATCCACTTTCTATACTTTGAAAAACATGCAAAATACAATCATCAATGTACAATCCACTTTGCTTGGACCATGGACTAAAACCCTAGTTTTAATATTGACTCTCTCTTTTTTGAAAGGTAAGTGAGTTTCTATTTTAATCTGAAAAATAAGTCTAGAAGGGAGAGTGTAAAGTAAGGTAGAGAGGGGAGAGGGCACAAGCGCCGTCACCCTCCACTACGAAACTTCCCCCTTTCCCAACAGTAGAACCATAGTATACAAAGAAGTTTGGCAACAAGCCAACACCCTCAAGTAGAAACTCACAAGAGACAACACATGCCTCATATCAACCCCCAATTAGAAAGGGGGCCAGCAGCTGAAGGATGGTCACACTCACTAAATCGAAGCACAATCCTGACATCCACTAAGATGACATCAAAGAGGAGGGTCTTGAGTGAACTAACACCCTCAAATACTCTTCGGTTGCGCTCTCTCCAAATATGCCAAACCATAGCCGCCAGAACAGTTTCGGCCAAGGTGTTAATGCTATCCTTCTTCTGAAAGGTGGCAAGAAACAAGTCACTCACACCGGAAAGAGAAGAAGGTACCAAACCCACCAAGCCTAGCTTGAGCATACCTCTGTTGAGGATGTACCTTGTGTAACCATACTCGAAGAAAATGTGACCGATAGTCTCTTGAGCCCCCATCATCACAAAGAACACAACGGGGGGAGGTAGCAACTCCCTAACGAATAAGCATGTCACGTGTGAGGAGTTTGCCACGCATAGCCCGAATAAGAGTGATAACCATCTTAGGAATATATCCCCCGAAACCAAAGAATCCCAAAATAAGGAAAGCGAGGCCTAGAGATACGCGAACCCTCCCAAGCCTCTCTCAAGGAGCAGCAGTCACTGGGAATCTAGGACCAAGAATCATCACCCCGAGTAAGAACTACGTGACTAAGCAGAGGCTGAACATCCCAAATAGCTAGGGCATTAATCCAACCCGATGTATTCCAATAATCACATACAAGCTTCCCCTCATCACCAGCTGGAACATCATAGACATCACAAAGGGGGCCATATGGGAGCCAGTTATCATACTAAAAAATAGTGGTAGTGCCATCCCTGACCGTTCGCTGGATTAGTCTTCTAGATACATCCCGACAAGAAAGTAGGACTTCCAAGTACCAGACCGCATAGGGTTAGCCTTGGCCAGATAAAAACCATCATCACCCCTCATATAATTAAAACTCATATAAGAGGCTCAAGCCCCATTGTGAGTAAGTAACATCCAAGTCAAGCGGACACCATATGCCTTATTAAGCTCAGAGAGCTTTCTGAGACCAACACCACCTTCACCCTTGGGCGCACACAAATCATTCCAAGCCCAGCTATTCAATTTGTCCCACGGGCCCGCTTGGGCTGGAGCACAGCAAAGTAGTGACATTTTGTTCATTAAGTCGGGAGGCGTTCGGGGATCGTGGATATATATCTGCGTTATCTATATTATCTTACTACTCTAATATGCGAGGCGGGAGCCGCAGCGGACCGCATGAAAGGGGCCACTTTGTTTTAATGGCGTTACATAAACTTCCTATACAAGGAAGTGATCGTACATAGTACAGATTTAAGAATCCGAAATACCTGCATCCAAAAAGAGACCATACCATAGATGGCCGATTTTACCAACTAAACACGGCCAGATATGGAAAGGAGGGAGGATGACCATTCCTAAAGTCTGCTTCTGCACTTATCAACAAGCCGGAAATACATGGAAGCCTTAGGATATTTTGCAGAGAGAGGAAGTCCCAAATATGTGGTAAGAGAGGACATAAGGCGCAATTCCAACAAACCGGCCAAACGACGTGGTTCCTTAGCCCTTTGCTGAACATAACCGCACTCTTACCCCAATCAACCTCCAAACCAGTGAGTTGCTTAAAAGAAATCAGAAGATCATTTAAACCAGCAAATGATCTAGCATCAACATGGCAAAAGACCAAAAGATCATCTGCAAATAGAAGATGGGTAATGGTTCCAATCCGCTTCATATGGAGAATAATTCTTGAGGCGTTGGGTCTAGCCATCAACAATGAAAATGCTTCAATAACCACAACAAAGAGGTATGGGGAAAGGGGATCACCCTGCCTTAGCCCCATATTAGAATGAAACATGCCATAGGGGGAGCCATTAACAAGCACATAGAAAGAGGGAGTGGTGTTGCACTCATATATCCAGACTACAAATATGCTCTTGAATCCCATCTGGCTAAGCATAAAGCATACAGATCCCCTATTCACACAATCAAAAAGCTTTCCGAAGGTCAAACTTAATGCAAGCCCGAGCACACAGATTACTAAAATCCCGTGGACTAGCCCTAGCACACATGGGATTACTAAAATCCCGAATATGTTCATGGACTAACAAAGCAGAATCCGCCAACAACCGACCTTTAAGGACATCAGCCTAATTAGGGTTAGTAATATATTATAGACAAAATGTACCAATACAAAGGGACTATGATAGGGTTGGGGTTTCACTAGAGTGAGGATAGGGCACAAGCGCCGTCACTCACTACTAGAAGAACCCTCACCGAATCATATCCCCCAACAAAATACATCTGAAAAAATAAATAGAGAGCACACACTACTTTAAATGCTACTATCATTTTGCGACCATATCTCAAAAGTTATTTCTCATCCAAAACGGATCTCACCTTTTAGTAGCCATGTGTGTGCGAACTTAATCCTCACGTTCCAGGATATACGCTAGACGATATATTATTAGTGGCAACAATCATTTCGACGCTTCTGTGGAGCTAACAGTGGCGTTCAAGGTTCTTCCATCTGTTGATAGGCACAGATGTTGAGATGTCATTAAACTCATCTTCGCGAAACAGGAGGAGCAAGTGTAAAGAGCAACGCAACTCCAACCACTCTTTTGGGGAGAGAACGTTCGGCTTTTGTCAGCTGAGCCTTTAACTGCTTCTGGAGATTGTTTCAGTATCGTCTTTTTAAGTACTTCTCAGTGCCCAATCGTCTGCGTCGAAACAAGGAGAGTCAACGTCAAGGGCCAATTATATAATCCCCAACTTGAGGTGTAACGACTTGACTTGGAGAAACACAGCTGCGTTGAATATTATTGAAGCAACAGACAATTGGTGAGCAGTCATCTCATTTCAGCCAAATAGGACAGGAGGCCGAATACCAATTTTGTTGGGTTTCATTGATTGGGAGAAAGAAGAAAAAGCACAAGAATCAAAGGGGGGGTTGCTGTCTTGCGGGGGAATCAAACGCAAAAAAAACAGGGGAAAGAAAATTAAAAGGGAGAGAGACCGGCCCAATTGCAGCAAAAAAGGAAGCCAAGATCCTTTTTTTTGGTCCCGAGTCCCACACACAATTCCATGGCGTAAGAGATTTACGACTACTTGGGTTAAAAGAGGCCCAAGAGTCTTATTGGATCATCATGGCCCAAGAAATCATGATGAACATTATTGAAGTCCATGATAGTTCTAGGAAGCCATGTACATAGTAGAGAATTCTAGAAAGTTTTAGACTTATTCATTTGTAGATATTTTAGTAGACTTTCAAGAAGCTCATTTGTTGCTATATGATCAAGTTAATCTTGTCCATCCATTTTGGAGGATGAGACATATAAATAGGGGAGCTTGGCTCATTTGTAAACCATCCAAAGTTGGAAAGCAATCTCGGGTAATAAAAGAGTTCCTTTGAGGGTTCTTTTCATTGTTCTTCTCAAGTTCGATGACATCTAGCTTCTCTATCTTCCACGGAGCGTCGGAGTAAGGCTAATCAAGTTCTTCAATGGGAGCAAGAGCTAGTACCACATGGTCATTGGTGAAGTGTTGACCAAGCCCGTGACAAGTGGTAGCAGAGCAGTTCGATGGCTGGAGAAGTCAACAGCAACGCCATCACCACTGAGGTGATCCAGGTGGAGGAACAAGGAAACAAGAGAAATAATGACAAGAAGACTCGTGAGAGATCTAGAGACCCATCCCTCGAATGTGATGCCAGGTTGGAAAGGGTGGAGATTGCATACGCTGAAGGGCAAGAAAACTTCGAGAGCTTGAAGGGGAAGTCCATGATGCCTTGACTCAAGCTCACCAAAAGATCCAGGTCCTGAACCGAGTTCTTATGGAGAGTCAAGACTAGTTAACATATCTCGAAACTACTATTCGTGCTTAGATTGCTACTTTGCAGAAAGAGTTGGTTGTGTACATGAGAGCCGTTGCTCAAGGGACTATTGCCACACCCATTGTTGCTCCTTCACCAAGTAGTAGTGTTCAAAAGCCCAAGTCGTTCAAAGTGTTAAAGAATGCTAAGGAGATCGACAACTTCTTGTGGGGGATGGAGCAATACTTCAATGCCCTTGATGAGAAAGTTATAATAACACAAGAGTACTGTGTCGTATGCAGCGGGTGTCGAACACAGGGAGGCGAAGGCTCAATCAGGGACTAGTGTCAATTTTTATATAGCTACGGAAATCGATGTCTCGAGAGCTAGATGGGATCAAATTAGGGGAGAATTCAGTTAAGGGAAAGTGCTAGGGCCAGCATATCACCGCTATTGTAGATCTTGAGCCAGATGGGTCTAACTTCCCAATCCAATGATTATGATCATTGGAGATGACTGAGTCTCAATTCTCATCCTCTCGACATTTAGCCGTGAGAGAGGACTCGGAGAATAGGTTGGACCCTATCGAAGCCCCGAAGGGTCAATGGTCACTACGATATTAGTGGTTCTAGTGAGTGTGTCCGATGGTTTGTCTGCGCCTATCACTAAATAGTCAACCCTCCACAAAGGGCATCAAATCCAAACCCCGATAGGTCATCGGTGATTTAGATTGTGTAGCACGATAATGGGGTGAGTTGAATTAAGCTTTCATCCAACCATATTCCTAGACTATACTCTCAGTTAGATCAATATTTGGGACGATCCACCATGCTCATTCCCTACAATAAGGTTCTACATATCCTTATCATAGAGGTCTACTCACTATTCATGAGATTAACGAATGAAATCATCCTAAGGTTATGCATTGAGGATTAAAAAAGGGAAACAAATTGAGGACAATGATGAGGACTATTAAAATCACAATGAAATTAAGAGCAATATGATTCAAGAATAGAAGTTAAAAGCTTCGTACAATGCTTGAAGGAAGGAAAAACCCAAAACCCTATAAAAAATAGCCCCCAAATTCGCCCAACATCGGATACCTCTAATCCAATTGACCCCCAAATCATTTACTAGCATTTACTTTTATACAATAGCGGGTACACGGCCTTGTCGGGATGCGGCATGACTGTGCCGTCCTTTGACAATTACAGTACAGACGAGTTATCTTGCGCACGATTGTGTCGCCAATCGGCACGGCTATGTCATCGATCTCCATTGTCTCCAGGTAGCTTCAGGTAGCTCCAGGCACACGGACGTGCTTGCAGACTGTGTTCTGTCTTAATTCAAACATGGCAGTGTTGCACGACCGTGTCTGTAGTTAGCAATCTATCTTGATTATTGACATGGCCTTGTAGCTAAGACACACGGCCGTGTCTGCAGAGAGCCTGCTGGCACTTCTATATGAATTTCAGCACGGTTGTGCTGTGTAGCCACACGGCCATGTCACTGAAGCAGCACACTGAGCTTCCCTTCTAACACGTTGACAAGGCCGCGCGTGCATATGCACGACCATGTTACTTGTAAAATCTACCCTTCTCTACTTCATGTCGCTTCCAAGCTCTATCATTGCTCCCCATCTTTGTACTTCTCTTCTTCCATTGCCATTTTGCATTGTTTTGCACGCTTTTATCCTGAATTAGACAAACTATATCCCCATAGAATAAATGTATAGAAATGGATGAAAACAGCGAGAATGACCTATAATAAGAGTGAAAAGCGCAGGGTGGAGGTGCAGAAATAAGTGTATACAATACATCTAAAAAATTCCCCCAAGCTAAACTCTTTCTCATCCCTAAGCAAGACACGAAATGGTGAGAGCAAGGAAATTTGCGAAAGATTTGGGGGTTGTCAATTCGAGCGCGCGTAACTCTTTTGGTCCAACATGGCACATGACTCAATGATATTAGTACCCGACACAGTTTCAAATTCAACACATGCTTACGCAAAAGGTGCAAAGTTTGTAGGGGATTCCGCCACAAATGTTTAAGTCAGTGAAAGTTCAACCGTTGTCCTACACTTGTGAAGGCTATAACACAACTGCGAATCGTAGGACCGCAACTCCTTAGGGTTGGCTAGGATATAGGTAGTCTTCCTTAAGCCATGGTTAGAAATATGCTCAGCGTATTTACTTTTTTTTAAGTGAGGAAACTAGGCAACTCATATAGCAAGATTTCGACCAATGACTCCCGGTCCGGACAAACATAGGGCATTAGGTCAAGATGGACCCCTCGGTCCTACTTTCTTGAATTTCCTAGGTCCTATTATTGCTGCCTAGTGTAATTGCCCTAACCCCATATTTCGGCGTGAATTTCCAATGCTTCCTGATCACTCCTTATTTTACACCTTTTTCCCGCATGTTTGCATGCCATTTAGATCGCCCAAATCATGTTTTTCACGATATATCGACGATATTGCGATGCTTTTCACGATTTGTTGTTTTTGTCGCATTTCAGGTGATTTGGCGCGATTTGGAGTGATCTCGAGATGCGCTTACTCCAGAGGGTCACCGACGACCTCCCCGAGGGGTATTTTTGCTGTTGAAGAGGAGCGGAAGAAGAACGGACGTCGCAGGAGCGACGAGGAGGCCAAAACAAGCAATCTGGGCATTTTTAGTGTCCCACTCGGCCGAGTGGAGGAGCCACTCGGCCGACCAGCGAGACACCGCTCGGCCGACCAGATCAGACACGATTCCTATGTGCACTCGGCCGAGCGACGGATACCACATCGGCCGAGTGACGAGACCCCGTCCGCCCGAGTGGCGCCCAGACGAAGCCCTTCAAAAATCGCCATGTTACTGTTTTTCGGCTGCCTGAGCTTCAGAAGACCCACTCGGCCGAGTGGTTAATCCCGTCCGCCCGAGTACCATGAAGCCATCGGCCGAGTGACGACAACTCACTCGGCCGAGCAGCCCCCGAAGTGAAGACCCCTGAAGATCGAGACTTACTGGAAATTTACAGGGTTTTCACTCGGCCGAGCGACTTTTGTCACTCGGCCGAGTGCGACGCGCTGCCTGTAGCGAAAATTGCGGAAAACAGGCTGCGCAGGGGTATTTTGGTCACAGTTTTTGGACGATTTTGAGGGGTATTTAACCCCTGTTTTTACCCTAGTTTGGGAGAGCTTTTCTCTTAGATTTTTTGCAGCTTTTTAGATTAGCTTTTTAGTTTTATTCTTGAGATTGGAGAGGAGACAAAATTGGATTTTTGTTGGATTAATTGAAGAACTCCATTGGTTTGCTTTTCTCTTCTCTAAAAATTCTATTTTTATTGCATATCTCAATATTGTGATGAATTCTATTGCTTATTTCATTGATTATTTTTGTGATCTTGCTATGAATTGTGAGTAGTCGCCACGTCTTGGGGCGTGGGGATGAACCCTACAAGCCCTACTTCATAATTGTGATGAATTGGTAGGAATTTTGCTAGAATTGCTATTAGGGATTAGATCGGGATCAATTTACTACGGATGGCTAGGAATTCACACCGATTGGGATTTGCAAGAGATTGGATCCCAATTCGATAGGAAACCCTAGAAATCCGAATTGGGTTGGAGTCGAATTTCCGTAGTATCGGTTTGCAAGAGATTGGACCGATACTAGGGTTTCCGGTTCCAATTCCGCGCCAATACCCGTTTGCAAGAGATTGGACGGGTAGGAACTATCCCAAACTAGGTCGTGGGCCGAGTTTGCAAGAGATTGGGCTCGGTGCGCGATTGAACGATGATGTTGATCCTAATGCTAGCTTCCCTAGGCTAGGGTTTGCAAGAGATTGGGCCCGACCCTAGGATAGCTATAGACCGGCAACAGCGCGAGAGCGTGAGCTTGGTTCTACATTCAGTTGCAACTAGTTCATCCAAAATCTTATTCTAGCAATTTTGATACCGATGAACCACTTTTACGAAATATGGTGAGTAGCGGGAATTCCCCATTCCCTAGACGTCCTTTATTTGATTTGATATTTCTATACTTTGTCTGACGATTGTGACAGGATCGCCAAAGGCAAACCTTCTCTCTTCTTAAATAGCCAGGTTGATTGGAGCAAGCACGGTCATTCGTCCTCCCTGTGTTCGATAACCCGCTCGCTGCTACACCGTGCACTTGCGGTAAAACTACAACCGTTCTTTAGGGTTACATCCCGGAGCGATCAAGTTTTTGGCGCCGTTGCCGGGGAAGGCATTTCGACGGTGTTCGTCATCGACCACCCGGTTACTTCTTCTTTCTCTCTTTCTTTACTTTCTTCTATTTGCATATTCTCCCCGTACTTTGCATAAGATCTTAACAGGGAGAATGGAGGAAACAATGCCAACAATAGAACTCAGTCAGGAAGACTATGACTCCTTCACAGACCTCCTTAAGGAGCTTGTCGATGAGGTCCACGCTACCGGAGCTTTTGCTATCGATGTCAAGGACCCTGACGAGCAACTGTTTGCTAGTTTTGTGATGGACCAAGTCTCCCCGGAGGGGACTATCGGAGGCAACGTCAGAGTTGATGTGATGGACGACAAGCTATATTTCGAAGACGGTGGAACAAGTGTCGAGGATCACTATACTCCGGGAGGATCTTCAGAGCAAGCCATCGTTCAGGGAGTTACACCCCAGGACACTTACCCTTGCTTCTACGAGTCGTCTGATGTGTTTCTTGATTCCAGGAACGAACCGGAGCCGAGTGAAAGCTCTGATGACGCTAGCACAGAATCAGAGCGCGCCTATTTCGATGCATTGTCCTCACTAAGCAGTGAGTCTGACTCTTCACAAGAGAGCGCGCCACCTGAGCACGAGCTAGACCTGGCTGACAAGGAAGAAGCCAAACTCATGCGAGCTGATGAAGTAGAAGGAGCGGCGCCTCTTCAGGTAGAACTTAAACAATTACCTCCGAATCTATGGTACGCCTTTTTGGGAAACAAATTAACTTTACCGGTGATAGTAAACTCCCACCTCACGCCGGACCAACTTGAAAAACTCCTAGACGTTCTTAGGAGCCACAAAGATGTCCTTGGCTACACTATCTCCGATCTAAAAGGGATAAGCCCTAGGCTTTGCACGCATAGGATCCATTTGGAGGATACCGACGCCACCTCCATAGAGCCTCAAAGGCGGTTAAACCCGAACATGAAGGAGGTGGTTAAAAAGGAAATCCTAAAATTGCTAGAAGCCGGTATAATTTATCCTATCTCAGACAGTAGATGGGTTAGCCCCGTTCACGTCGTCCCCAAGAAAGGGGGGATGACTGTCATAAAAAATGAAAAAGGTGAGCCCATATCTACGCGCACCGTCACGGGATGGCGAATGTGCATTGACTATAGGAAACTCAATAAAGCCACCCGAAAGGACCATTACCCATTGCCCTTCATTGATCAGATGCTTGAACGCCTTGCAAAACATAAATACTTTTGCTATCTAGATGGGTATTCGGGATTCTTCCAAATCCCTTTGCACGAAGATGACCAAGAGAAGACAACTTTCACTTGTCCCTATGGCACCTATGCCTACCGTAGGATGCCGTTTGGCCTTTGTAATGCTCCCGCCACCTTTCAGAGGTGTATGACATCCATATTTTCCGATTACATTGAAAATATTATGGAAGTTTTTATGGATGATTTCTCGGTCTATGGAAGTGAGTTTGACTCTTGCTTGGAAAATCTTACTAAAGTCCTAAAAAGGTGCCAACAAAACAATCTCACTCTCAATTGGGAGAAGTGTCACTTCATGGTCACGGAAGGTATAGTTCTCGGACATCTTGTCTCTTCGAGAGGAATTGAGGTAGATAAAGCAAAGATTGAGGTAATTGAGAAACTTCCTCCTCCTATTAATGTCAAGGCATTAGAGGCTTTCTTGGTCACGCGGGGTTTTACCGCCGCTTCATCAAGGATTTCGCCTCGATTGCCCGACCGCTTACTTCCTTGCTCGCTAAAGATATTCCTTTTGTTTTTTCAGGAGAATGCTTGCAAGCCTTCAACACCTTGAAGGAAGCACTAGTCTCCGCGCCCATCATACAACCACCGGATTGGAGCCTTCCTTTTGAGCTAATGTGTGATGCTAGCGACCAAGCCATTGGAGCGGTGTTGGGACAAAGAAAAGATAGGAAGCTTCATGCGATATACTATGCGAGCAAGACATTGGATGACGCGCAGAAAAACTACACAACTACCGAAAAGGAGCTTCTAGCGGTCGTCTATTCCATAGAGAAATTTCGCTCCTACCTCCTCGGTTCCAAGGTGATTGTCCACACCGACCATGCGGCATTGAAGTATCTTTTAAACAAGAAGGAGGCCAAACCTCGGTTGATTAGGTGGATACTCTTGTTGCAAGAATTCGACTTAGAGATCAGAGATAAGAAGGGTACGGACAATGTCGTGGCGGATCATTTATCTAGGCTCATTCGCGACAAGGAGGATGTGAGTTTGCCTATCGACGACACTTTCGTGGATGAGAGGCTATATGCCATAAGGACCGGAGAGGTCCCTTGGTACGCGGACTTCGTCAACTACTTGGCTTGTGGAATTAAACCGCATGGGATGCCCACGCATCAAAAGAGGAGATTTCTTCATGAAGTCCGTAGCTATTTTTGGGAAGATCCATACCTCTTCAAGATATGCAAGGATAGCGTCATTCGGAGGTGTGTTTCTAAAGAGGAGGCGACATCCATCATTTTGCATTGCCACGGTCTACCATGCGGAGGACATCATGCCGCCTCTAAAACTACCGCTAAGATTTTGCAGAGCGGGTTCTTCTGGCCGACAATGTTTAAAGACACCCACGACTTTGTAAAGGGGTGCGATAGATGCCAACGGACCGGGAATATCTCCAAGCGCAATGAAATGCCAATGAGGCCCATCCAAGAAATTGAGCTTTTTGATTGTTGGGGAGTAGACTTCATGGGGCCATTTCCGTCGAGCAATGGCAACAAATACATCCTATTGGCCGTTGACTATGTCTCCAAATGGGTGGAAGCAATCGCCACCCCTACTAATGATGCAAGGGTCGTCTCCAAGTTCTTTAAGCAAAATATCTTCCCGCGCTTTGGAGTGCCGCGTACCTTGATAAGCGACGGGGGAAGCCACTTCATAGAGAACAAGTTTGAAGCCATGCTAAAGAAGTACGGGGTAAATCATAGAGTTGGCATGGCATATCACCCCCAGACGAGCGGCCAAGTGGAAGTTTCAAATAGAGAAATTAAGCAAATTCTCGAAAAGACGGTGGATCGATCTAGAAAGGATTGGTCAATGAAGCTAAACGATGCTCTATGGGCATATCGCACGGCCTTTCGCACTCCCATAGGCACCACACCGTTCCGACTCGTTTATGGGAAAGCTTGCCACTTACCGGTAGAGTTGGAGCACCGCGCATATTGGGCCATCAAAACATTTAATTACGATTACAAGAGTGCGGCGGTGAGGCGACTCTTGGACATCAACGAGCTTGATGAGATAAGAAGAGACGCCTACGAAAGCTCAAGAATTTACAAAGAAAGGACCAAGATTCTCCACGATGCCCGCATAACCGTCACGGACTTCAAAGTAGGAGACAAGGTCTTGCTCTATAATTCCCGGCTCCGACTATTTCCCGGTAAGTTGAGGTCACGTTGGTCCGGACCTTTCACCATCAAGCACATACAACCGGGAGGAGCTTTCGAGTTGGAAAGCAAGGACGGTTCCGCATTCAAAGTAAATGGTCAGAGACTCAAACACTATTCCGAGGGAGTCCCGACGGGCGAAACCAATAGGATATATTTGCTTAGGGGACGGCCGGATGATCTTTCATACCTCCTTGATGAGGTAATTGAAGAGGCGATCCCCCACTCGATTGGCGCTCTATTCGATGAAGGTTTCGAGGAAGGCCCGGATTTAGGCCAAGATGAGAAGATAGATGATTCCCCCGACCTCTCCGCTGAAAATGATGAAGGCGACGCTGATGTCGCAAGGATTCGAGAGCTCTGCAAGCTATCGAAATTAAAGTCTCCGAAGAAAGCTCCGCCGATACGGAAATCGGCGTCACCGGTGAAGCCGTTGACCGGAGCAAACGCTAGCTTGGGGGAGCCTCCCCCCAACACTATTCGAGACGGGAGACCACCGCGGGAGAACACGCCGCCGCAACTTCCAAATCCAAGCGTGCTCCCCGGAAAGTTTGATGGGTGCATCTCATATGCACCAAACATCCCGCATTAATTGAAAATCATAGGGGGTCGAGCTCACGACCTTAAACGAGCGCTTGTCGGGAGGCAACCCGACGGTTATTGCTTTATTTTTACTTTTTCTTTATTTTTGTTTTAGAAATTTTTAGTGTTTTGAGTCGTTCGCCCAAAAATTTTGTGATAACGGGTCCTATTTTTCTTGACAGTAGAGGAGATAGGCAAATCCATCATGAGGAGGATGAACGAGACGACGAGGAGCGCCCCAGGAAGACGCTCGATGCTTAGGAGGAAGATGAAATCGACTGGAGGAAGAAAGACGGAGTTTAGAGCCCAAACGAAGACAAACAGCAGAATTTAAGGCTCACTCGGCCGAGTATACTAGTCACTCGGCCGAGTGCACAAGTTCGTCCGGCCGAGCCGCTCACGAACGAGGGAAGTCTGCTGTACCCAACTCTCTGTTTATTTTCCTAAATTCAGTATAACTGCTACTCGGCCGAGTATATATTTTCACTCGGCCGAGTAAAACGGATACGTTCCTAAGGCGAGTCTTGCCGAGTAGCTTGAGCCACTCGGCCGAATGGACTTACTCCACTCGGCCGAGGCTGGCAAAGCCACTCGGCCGAAGCGCAAGCGGGGAGGATTTTCCATTGATCCCACTCGGCCGAGTGACCTAGTCACTCGGCCGAGTCGTAACTTTTATTATATAAGGGGCTGAGGGGCGGCACAATTTTCGAAACGAAAAAATTCCCAAACCGCCCGACCCTTCAGCTCCCCTCGCCCGCTCGCCTCGCTCGCGCCCTCACTCGCCCGACCACCGGTCGCCGCGCCGCCGCTCGGCCCGCCACCGCCGGCCGAGCACCGCCGCGCCTCGCCCGAGTCGCCGCCGACGGCCTCCGCTCCGACCACCTCCGGTATCGCCTGTTTCGCCCTCTTTCTCCTCTTTTTGTGTATTTTTCGAGGATCCATGTGTTAAACGACCCCCAAACCCTAATCAATTCATATATCTATCTATTATACCCCTAATGCTCCATACGTTTTGAATATTACCCGCTGATATCGCCATTTCATGCGCAGGTTGTTTTTGGGAGCTTAGGGGAGCCCAGGGGAGCTTCTACGGACTGATTTGGGCTCCGCGGAGGCGCTGTCTTCGCACTCTTCCATTGCTTAGCACTCGCGGCGTGTCGGGGTACACTCTTTCCTTTATTTTGCACATGCCGCACTTTTTACACTTTTTCGGCTCGCGCTCGGGGCCGATATGCCGCCCCGGACACGGCCGCGGTCGAAGAGAGCTTCCGCCAAGCGGAAGCGGTCGGATGACGCCGGCCCCTCCCACGAGTTGGAGGACTCTCCTCCGCCTTCTCCCACACACCCCATCCACCCAGCACAGCCTGCAGGCCCCGCACACCCCGCACAGCCTGCAGCGCCCACACAGCCCGCACAGCCCGCACAGCCACTCCCTGCCGCTCCACAGCCACCACCTCCGGCTCCACTGGTCGGGCCGCTCGGGATTACGTTCCGAGACGACGCACACCGTGCCGTCTTCGAGCGTATCTCCCAGCGCTCGATCGTACCCTCCAGGTTTGCACACCTTGCTGACCTAGGACGCCTGGGGGTACTAGAGGGGATGCTCACGTTGTACGACAACGTGGGCTGGCGAGATTTCTTTCAGGTGTCGGCGGACACGTTTATCCGTCCGACACTTGAGGTACTTAGTTCGATCGCCCGGACCGACGAGGGATGCTCGTTTCGGTTCATGGACCGGGAGTGCCAGGTCACTCTCGATATGATGAGAGCATTTTTCTCGTGGCCCGCTGTCCCCGGAGCCGATCGCGGTTACGGTCCCACCCATATCCCCCCACCTTCCTTCGACGCCGGTGCCTTCTGGGCCCGGATTACGGGTCTCCACGCTGCCTTTGACCCTAGTAGGGCCAAGGCCTCGGCCATTGTCCATCCCTGCCTCCGTATTGCTCAGCGCCTTATGGCGACGACCTTTTTGGCCAGATATGAGCCGGGCACGATGTCTACGCCGGAGCTCTATATGCTCTACGCGATGACCCGTCCCAGAGCTCTATCTAGGGATGGCGATGAGCTTGTCCCCGCCGTCGTGATTGATGTCGCGGCTTGGTTTTTGGACCGCATCATTGTATCGGTGGGCGCTCGCTCACCGATATGCTGCGGCGGCCTGATCACCTTGCTTGCCCTTATGACCGACGAGGACTTCCCTGACGACCTGCGACGAGTATCGGGCCCCACTTCTTTGTCGATCGATGTTATGGCCCGGATGAAGATGCTTCGTCCGCACGGTGAGCGTCACTGGGTCTGGTTGCACGGCCCTTACGGTGCCGATTACATGATTCTTCCGAGCCCAGCTCGGACTCAGATTGCACCAGCCCACGTCGACTGGCTCCCTGCGATGGATGTTCTCATCCCCGCTGCTTACGTGCTCGAGGCCGAGGAGGCCGAGCAGGCCCACGCGCACGCTGCCCCCGCAGACCCTGTTGCACCTGCCGAGCCTGCTGCCCCTGTTGACCCCGTGGCCCCTCAGCCTATACCTGATGTTTCCGCTGCTCCTGACACCTCTGTCCCCACCTCTGTCAGTGTCGGGAGTACCTTAGCTGAGCCCACCTCCACTGCTTCCGAGGCTGTCACCACCACCACCACCACTGGCCCTCTGTCTGCTGAGCCTGTTTCTTTTGCCCCACCCGAGCGCCCGCCGACCGTAGTTGAGTGCGGGGAGCCCTCTGTTTCCACTGCTGCTGTATTTTCCGAGAGCGTCGTGGCGTCTGTCCACACTTCTGTGCCACTGACCTCTCTGGCCGCCTCGCTGCCACTTTTGCACCCTTCTTTCGTTGCTGCTGCCTCCACTTCTCACCAGCCGGTGCCCCGGCCTCACACTGAGGCCAGGCCCACATTTGCGAGCGCAGCACCTTTCGTTCCCTTCCCCGCTGAGCCCGTCACATACGCGACCCGAGTACGCCAGCCCCGCCCCGCACAGCCCCGCCCGGTGCGTCCCTCTGCACCACCTCCCCCTGACACTGTACTTCAGAGCATTCGTGCTCTAGAGGGGGCGGTGAGTGGCCTCCGAGGCGACCTTAGGACCCTGTCCTCCCACGTCTCTGCGATGGCTGACCGCTTCGACCTGCTCCCGCAGATTCACTACTGTCTTACCCAGGTCTTGGAGCGTCTCCCGCGCGTACCCCCACCCACCCAGCAGGTTCCCACCCACACTTCCACACACACTCAGCCTGCTACCACTTCCACATCCACACCCGCTCAGCGGCCTGTCCAGCCACCCCCACCACTTCCGCCTCAGGACGGAGACGGCTCAGCACCACCTTCTTAGGCACCCTTGATGCCATTGATTATTCCTGCCGTTGTGCTGCCCGTTTCTGCTGGGTCCTGTTGCACTTTTTGTCCACCCCCCTCCCCTCACTTATTTTGGGTTTCTCACTCAGATCGTATCCTTATATATTTTTTTTGGGAGAGAGGGAGAGATTTTTGGTGCCCCACCTTTATATCTGTATCACTCCGTTCCTGCATGCATCATGTCCGCATCATATTTTTCGTTTCTTTATTTTTCGTTTATTTTCCCTTTTTTTATCCCATCATGCATGCATCCTCACTTACCCCTCCCTTTACTTGTCTCTCGGTGTGCCACACTTTGCACATTGAGGACACTGTGCCATTTAGCTTGGGGGAGTGAGTTCTCACGTTCTTTTTCGGTTTGCCACCTTTATTTTTAGTTTTTCACACCATTCTTCGCTTTTGCACTTATTTTTCATCATTTTTCTTTTATTTTGCCATGCATCACGTTTTTCTTATTTTTCTGTGTGCCGCATTGTAAATAGTTCTATTTTCCCTTTATCTTTATTTCTTTCTTTTTCATCTCATGCTAGAGATGACTTTTCTGTGATGATGATGACGTGGAGTTAGCTTATTCTATATGCATGCTATATTTGTCATGTCTTAGATTTTATTTCTGATATCATATGCTATGACTTGCCTTGCATCTAGAGATAGTAACCCACACTTTTTCCACATGAAAATGGATGAAATTTTGTTATTAGCTGAGTCTGAATATTCATATGTATGCTGTCACAGAAAACACACCAAGATTCACGCATTGAATGCCTATATCTGGAGTACTGATTTCTTTTCCTATATCACTTCTATATGCATGAACTGTACATTTCACTTCAGGATGATTGAATGATGTTAGCTATGATAAATCTGGATTAGTTAGTTTTTTTGTGATCGAAACTGAGTAGATTAGATTACCCTGCTGAAGTTGTCGTGCATGTCTTATAGAGTGAACCGAGGGATATATTTATTTCTTTCTCCACAAATCTTGAACATCATTTCTCTACTTTTAAAATCATTGGTGAATCTCCCCTTAGCGATTCTATTATATGGCATTTCCCCCGCTATTAATTCCTAGCTCCAAATTTCTTATTCAAAAAAAAAGAGAAAAGAGAAAATATTCTTGTATATCTTTATCTCTCTTTGAGTTGGGATCGTTGTGTATATATGCTATTGCATCAAAAAAAAGAAAGAAAAAAAAGAAAAAGAAAAAGAAAAGAGGAAAAATCCTCAATAAAAGATCCCATCTCTCTTTCTTTCTTTCTTCTCTCTTTTCGTGTTCGTTCTTATTACTTTTGGAGCTTTATAAAAATGGGGATGTAAATATTTTTTTTATGCCACCACGCTTATAGATAAGCTTGGGGGAGGGGATCCATTGATGTGTGAGAGAGTGACTACTTGACGTTGCACGACAACCTAGGCTAAGTAATATTCTATACTCGGTGAGATTATTTTTAGCTTTACGAAATCCAGAAATCTAAGCCTAGCACTCATTTCATGAAATCCATACTTTTCTATTCTCTCTATTCTATAGTGTGATACTCTTATACTCCTGATAGAAAGCGTTCAATTGAAAAGTGTGTGATCTGTGATTTGTATACCGCTTTAAATGATTCAGACGATGTTAATTATAAGATTATTCCGTTTTTCATGATTATATTGTTGCTCGTGGGTTTTCTATTTCTATTTGCACTATTATACTATGATATCAAAATAAAATTCTTTGACATGTGTTTTTCATTCAGTGCATGCTATACGAGTAAGCGGAACCCACGTCCTGAGAAAATGATCTAGCAGCTTACCTCTTCGCTTCTTTCTTTCTTCTTTATTTTTATTCCGTTTTTCATTCTTCTCTGTTTTTCATTTTTCATTTTTCTTCGCCGTTTTCGCTTTTCGAATCCACCGGGTTCGCCTTTCACTTATCTTCCTCGAGGACGAGTAAGAGGCAAGCTTGGGGGATTTTGATCACTCCTTATTTTACACCTTTTTCCCGCATGTTTGCATGCCATTTAGATCGCCCAAATCATGTTTTTCACGATATATCGACGATATTGCGATGCTTTTCACGATTTGTTGTTTTTGTCGCATTTCAGGTGATTTGGCGCGATTTGGAGTGATCTCGAGATGCGCTTACTCCAGAGGGTCACCGACGACCTCCCCGAGGGGTATTTTTGCTGTTGAAGAGGAGCGGAAGAAGAACGGACGTCGCAGGAGCGACGAGGAGGCCAAAACAAGCAATCTGGGCATTTTTAGTGTCCCACTCGGCCGAGTGGAGGAGCCACTCGGCCGACCAGCGAGACACCGCTCGGCCGACCAGATCAGACACGATTCCTATGTGCACTCGGCCGAGCGACGGATACCACATCGGCCGAGTGACGAGACCCCGTCCGCCCGAGTGGCGCCCAGACGAAGCCCTTCAAAAATCGCCATGTTACTGTTTTTCGGCTGCCTGAGCTTCAGAAGACCCACTCGGCCGAGTGGTTAATCCCGTCCGCCCGAGTACCATGAAGCCATCGGCCGAGTGACGACAACTCACTCGGCCGAGCAGCCCCCGAAGTGAAGACCCCTGAAGATCGAGACTTACTGGAAATTTACAGGGTTTTCACTCGGCCGAGCGACTTTTGTCACTCGGCCGAGTGCGACGCGCTGCCTGTAGCGAAAATTGCGGAAAACAGGCTGCGTAGGGGTATTTTGGTCACAGTTTTTGGACGATTTTGAGGGGTATTTAACCCCTGTTTTTACCCTAGTTTGGGAGAGCTTTTCTCTTAGATTTTTTGCAGCTTTTTAGATTAGCTTTTTAGTTTTATTCTTGAGATTGGAGAGGAGACAAAATTGGATTTTTGTTGGATTAATTGAAGAACTCCATTGGTTTGCTTTTCTCTTCTCTAAAAATTCTATTTTTATTGCATATCTCAATATTGTGATGAATTCTATTGCTTATTTCATTGATTATTTTTGTGATCTTGCTATGAATTGTGAGTAGTCGCCACGTCTTGGGGCGTGGGGATGAACCCTACAAGCCCTACTTCATAATTGTGATGAATTGGTAGGAATTTTGCTAGAATTGCTATTAGGGATTAGATTGGGATCAATTTACTACGGATGGCTAGGAATTCACATCGATTGGGATTTGCAAGAGATTGGATCCCAATTCGATAGGAAACCCTAGAAATCCGAATTGGGTTGGAGTCGAATTTCCGTAGTATCGGTTTGCAAGAGATTGGACCGATACTAGGGTTTCCGGTTCCAATTCCGCGCCAATACCCGTTTGCAAGAGATTGGACGGGTAGGAACTATCCCAAACTAGGTCGCGGACCGAGTTTGCAAGAGATTGGGCTCGGTGCGCGATTGAACGATGATGTTGATCCTAATGCTAGCTTCCCTAGGCTAGGGTTTGCAAGAGATTGGGCCCGAGCCTAGGATAGCTATAGACCGGCAACAGCGCGAGAGCGTGAGCTTGGTTCTACATTCAGTTGCAACTAGTTCATCCAAAATCTTATTCTAGCGATTTTGATACCGATGAACCACTTTTACGAAATATGGTGAGTAGCGGGAATTCCCCATTCCCTAGACGTCCTTTATTTGATTTGATATTTCTATACTTTGTCTGACGATTGTGACAGGATCGCCAAAGGCAAATCTTCTCTCTTCTTAAATAGCCAGGTTGATTGGAGCAAGCACGGTCATTCGTCCTCCCTGTGTTCGATAACCCGCTCGCTGCTACACCGTGCACTTGCGGTAAAACTACAACCGTTCTTTAGGGTTACATCCCGGAGCGATCACTTCCTGAGGCACAGAGATCCGGTTACTCAACAAGATAGGGAGAACGGTGCACTTAGTTCAATTCTCTTTTTTGTATTCATCATCATTTTTTGAGCGTATCCAAATCAATCACAAATGTCTTAGAGGGAACTAAATCATATCTGTAACCAAGCGATATTGAGGTGATACCAACTCAGTGCAATTGGCGAAGCTTTAGACCCGTGCTTTACAATGGTTGAACTAAGCACTCAATCTAATCCTAATAAGAAGTGTGGGGGTGGAAGTTTATGCTCCTTCGTAGGAATGAGTTCAAGAATGGATCCACGAGGGTACACGAAAATCATGCCATGAGGGAATTTAAAGCATGCGTGAGGAATTTTTAGCTAACATGCGCATATATAGAATTCACAAACTAAGGTGTAGTGTAATGTGGTGGGACCTCCGCCAAGCTAGAGCAAAATTATCCCCCCAAGCTATAAATAAGCATTGTTCTCAATGCACTAGACACTAGTGTGTGAGGAGATAAGTATGAGGTTGGAGAGAGGAACTGTTGTACCTGATTCGCGTGGGAGTATGTCATAGATTTCTATGGTTGTTGTGTATGATGAGTGTCTTGTATTGTTAGAGGCATGTGCACCTAGAAAAAGGAGCTTATTAGATCTAGTAGAGCGGGAGGACAAAAAATGTTAAGAAGAATGAGAAATAAGAAAATAATCTTGGGTTGCCTCCCAAGAAGCACTTGTTTAACGTTATTAGATCGACGACCTATATGAGTTATACATTCGGCATGATAGGGTTTGGTGACTGCTCATTTATGTATCATTGCCGCTAAAATTGTCAGATGTAGACCTGCTTGGGCAGAGCTGAAGTGGTGAGCACATAGGATGTATCTTCCATAATAGGGTTACTGGCGACATAGTGTTTAATGTGATGGCTGTTTACTTTGAAGTTTCATTGCTCTTCTAGCAGCTCAACGACACCGTAAGGGAAAACATGTGTCACCTTAAATGGTCCCATCCAATGAGTGTGCAGCTTTCCTGGGAAGAGCTTCAACCTCGAGTTGTAGAGTAAAATCAGGTCTCCCTCGTGAAACTCTCTCTTCAAGATTTGACTGTCGTGACATCTCATTCAGTTGGAGAAGTCGTCACTCTCACGAGCTAGTGTAATCGTAATTCAGGCTCCTGACGGCCCAAAACACCTTATGCTCCAATTCGACTGATATGTGGCAAGCCTTCCCATACACTAGCTGATAAGGGGAAATTCCGATAAGGGTTTTGAAGGCGGTTCCGTAGGCCCAGAAGTTGTCATCGAGTTTTAGGGACCAATCCTTGCTCGATTTCATCACTGTCTTCTCCAATATGGATTTGACTCCCCGATTTGAAATTTTGACTTTCCCGCTTGTCTAATGGTGGTAGGCTAAGCCGACACGATGATGTACCCCATATTTCTTTAGGAGGGCCTCAAATTTATTTTCTATGAACTGTCGACCTACATCGCTGATTACAACTCTTGGGACCCTGAACAGTGGAAAATGACGCTCTTGAAAAAGTTTGAGACGGTTCGGGCATCATTTATTGGTGTAGTGATAGCCTCGACCCACTTTGATATGTAATCTACCGCGATCAGGATGTACAAATTGTTGTAGCTTAATGGGAAAGGGCCCATGAAGTCAATACCCCCAGACATAGAAGATCACAACTTCTAGGTTGGGGTTAAGAGGCATTTCATTCCTTCTAGAGATGTTACCCATCCTCTGGCAATGGTCACATCCCTTTGCGAACGTATTCACATCTTTGAATAAGGTGGGCCAGTAGAACCCGCACCGAAGGATTTTCACTGCATTCTTCAATGTGCTCGCATGGCCATAGCACGGTGAATCGTGGCAGTGAGATATTTTGGATGCCATCTCATTATCTGGGATACAACGTCGAATAATTCCGTCCGGGCAAGATTTGTAAAGGAATGGATCAACCCAAAAGAACTTTTTCACATCGTGGAAGAATTTCTTTCGTTGCTGAGATGTGAGACCGTAAGGAAGGATTCCATAGGCAAGAAAGTTGACCAGATCTACAAACTAAGGGGCACTAGCTGAGGCAATGTCAGATAACTGATCATCTGGGAAAGAGTCATTGATAGGAAGGGGTTCACATGGATTCTCCTGAATGAGGCGTGACAGATGGTTAGCCACAACGTTTTCTGCCACTTTTTCTGTAATCTCCATGTCAAACTCTTGGAGAAGCAAGATCCATCGAATAAGGCACGGCTTCACATCCTTTCTTGCTCAATAAATATTTGAGTACCGCATGATCCATGTGCACGATCACCTTTGACCCCCACAAAGTATGACCTAAATTTCTCCACTACAAACACCACTGCCAAGAGCTCCTTCTCCGTTGTTGTATAATTCACTAGGGTTTCGTCAAGGGTCTTGCAGGCAAAGTAGATGGCATGAAGTTTTCCTTCCCTTCTTTGTCCAAGGACGGTTCCCACAACATGATCACTTGCATCGCACATTAACTCGAAAGGGAGAGACCTATCCGACGGTAGAATTATAGGTGCTGAGATAAGAGCTTCCTTTAATCTGTTAAATACCTCAAAACAAGCATCAGTAAAAACAAACGGGGCATCTTTGGCTGAGAGTTCGGTTAAGGGTCGAGCGATTTTCGAGAAGTCCTTGATGAAGTAGCGGTAGAACCCTGCATGACCAAAGAAGCTTATCACCCCCTTAACATTAATTGGTGGTGGTAATCCCTCTATGTCCTCAATCTTGGCCTTGTCAACCTTAATCCCTCTATTGGAAACTACATGTCCTAGAACTACTTCCTCTTGGACCAAGAAACGATATTTCTCCCAATTCAACACTAAGTTGACTTCTTGGCACCTACGCAACACCTATGTTAAATTTTTCAAGCAATTGTCAAAGTGTGTTTCGTAAACTGAGAAGTCATCCATGAATACTTCTATGATATGTTCCACCAAATCGGAGAAAATCGCCATCATGCAACGCTGAAAAGTGGCCGGCGCATTACATAACCCAAACGGCATTCTTTGATATGCAAAAGTGCCATAGGGGCGTGTGAACATGGTCTTCTCTTGGTCACTTGGATGGATAAGGATCTGGAAGAACCCTAAGTACCCATCCAAGAAACAAAAGAAAGAGTGTTTTGCCAATCTTTCAAGCATTTGGTCAATGAAGGGGAGAGAGAAGTGGTCCTTCCTAGTGGCTTTATTTAATTTTTTGTAATCAGTGCACATGCACCACCTGGTGACCGTTCTTATTGCAATTAGCTCGTCCTTATCGTTCTTGACGACGGTCATCCCCCTTTTTTCGGAACTACTTGAACCGGGCTAATCCATGGACTATCGGAGATAGTGTAGATTATCTCCGCTTCAAGTAATTTCAGGACTTCTTTTTTAACTTCCTCCTGCATATTTGGATTGAGGCGTCTTTGAGGTTCAATGGATGGGGAATGACTGTCTTCAAGTAGGATCATGTGCATACAAAAGGGCGGGCCGATACCTTTGAGATCGTCAATGCTATAGCCTAGGACTCCTTTATATTAATGGAGAATAGTTAATAATCCTTCAAGTTGGGTGTCACTAAGCAAAGCATTGACGATAACAGGATAGGTTGAATTTTCCCCTAGAAATGCATACGTCAAATTTGAAGGGATGGAGTTTAATTCTACCTCAGAAGGTGTGGAACTCTCCTTTTTCATCGTTTTAAGCTTTGATATCTCCGTGTGATCCTTATTATCGGTCCAAGGTATTACACGCTCCAGTTGCACATCCATGATTCCCTTGTGAGCTTTGGTATCCTCATCATGCTCATGATGGATGCTGCCGGAGAGACATTCCAATGATAGGTCAGGCGATACGCTCTACATGGATACCTCTTCCATCAACTCATCCAACAGGTCTATTCGGTAGCGGGTGTCGGAGGTGGTAGGAAGTCCCATAGATTTCTGGAGTTCAAATTCAACTTTGTCTCGCTCCACATTCAAATATAATTTGCCATTCTTCACGTCTATCATAGCTCCAGTGAATGGCCTTCCCAAAATGATCGGTATTTGAGAGTCCTCGGCCATTTCCATTATGACAAAATCACACGGGATGATCAACTTTTCGACTTAAAGTGATACGTCCTCAAGGATTCTGAGTGGATACTTTATCAATCGGTCGTCCATTTGAAGGGATATCAATGATGGCTTGAGTTCCCCCATGTTGAGCTTCTCGTAGATAGAGAGTGGCATAATGCTTACGCTGGCGCCAATGTCGCATAGTGCCCTGTGAATGGACATATTCCTGATCATGCCTGGGAAAGAAATACTCTCTGGATCGTCCAATTTCTTCAGAACTTTATTTTGGTGGATAGCACTACATTCTTTCGAGAGCATAATTGTCGTCGTTCTTTTGTTGGTAAGCAGGTCCTTAAGAAATTTCGCATATGATGGGATCTCAGTCATTGCCTGTAAGAATGGAATGCTTATTTATAGATCCTTTACCCTTGCCAACCTTTGTCCATGAATTTCCCGTATCTCTATTCGAGCTTTACCATGCCAACCTTTGCGCAAACGAGATGTGCTGCACGTATGTTCTAGGCATTTCGGTAGGGTTGCCTTGGATTTTTTTCCTTGGAGAAATTACCTCCATCGGCATCCCTTGCAAATGTTGAGGGATCCTCTTTAGCATTCACCTCTGCCAGAATAACGATGGGTGGGTTGCTTCCTGGGCCCCTCCAACCTCCTTCCACTCCTTAGAGTGACTGCGTCAAGGTGGTCTCCTGACTGTTCTGAAAGGATTCATGAGGTGGAAAAATTTCTGGGACAATTGGGCAAATCAAGACGAAATCTCATATTTTGTGGTGATCGAATCAAGCTTAAATATCGCTTGTTAAATAGAATCTTGGAAGTGGTGGGTTTTCTCGTTCTGTGTGGCAATAAAGTCCTCCATCTTGCTCTATAATCTAGACCTTTGTGAATGTCCTGGTAGTGCAGGTGGCAAATATCTTGTTTGGGGGCCGGGGAGCAGATTTGTACTCTGATAATGCCATTGCATGGATGGCCTAGGCCCCTGGTAGCTCCAGTTCTGGTGGATGGTGTTAGCGGCTTGCTGACGATTGTGTGACACGTGTGCTTCATGTTGTACTTAGGCAATATGTTGTGACAGAAAACCAAATTTATCGGAGAATAACTCCAGAACATCTGCTCCCACTTCATTCTCCTGCTCATGCACATTCGTGCAATTACCCCAACGATGGTATTTCGAAGCCATTTCCTCTAACAAGGCTTTAGTGGCGGCAGGAAGCTTCATCAATATTGCACCGCCAGCTGCGACGTCAGTGACAATTTTCTAATCCACGTGTCAACTCAGCCGAGTAGCTATGAGCTAATCTGCCCGAGTCACCTGGGAAACTGACTGGGCTGGGGACTATTTGAGGGTTTCTCTTGCTCGCTTCTCCTCCTCTCCTCCAATCTTCTTCTAAACTGCGACGAACTCCCATGGAGCCTTGCCAATGATGTCCTGGATGCACTGGATGTGTCCATGTCCCAAATCAGCTTCAATTCGCTCCAAAATCCCTGAAAATCCACAAATCTATGCAAAACTAGAATATGCCGTTAGGAGCGCATTAATATATAAAAGTATGGATTTCGGAGGTGAATATGATATGAAATGAGATGAAATGGTGCGGTTAAAACATGGAAAATATGGACACATCAGGTACTCGTCGGCCTTGATGATATATCGGCAGCAGTTTGAAGATGCTTACCGCAATGTGAATGTTGCATCTTGAATATGTCATTGGACCCTTGTGCAGAGGATGTCGTGGCTTTCTAGGAGTCACGGGCAGTAAGAGATGTAGTCGCGACAGCGCGATGAAGTCACGGTAGCAAAGCCGATATTGCAGTGGCTTCTTGCATTTGGAGATGAAGGGTGCTGTGACCTTGAAGGTCCTTGCTGTGAGATGCTAGCTTGGAGGTAGAGCTTGTCTTGGAGAATGTTGTGGCAAATTGTGGCTGAGGTTGTCAAGTAAAGATGGCAGCACGAAGAGCTCACAATCGGCAGCAAGGGATGTTCTTTGGCAGCCCAACAGATCACGACAGTGAGACGACGAACCACGGTAGCAGGGTTCTTACGGCAACAAAAACTTGTGGCATGGGAATGTATAGATTGCCGGTTGGCTTCTTCTTGGCTTGGAGAAAAGTTCGTGCTTGAAGATAAAGCAGCTTGCTCGTGTTCTTGAAAAGACTTAGCTTTTGGATCATGCAACTGATGTTGGTGTGATGCCTCTGTCTTGGGTTCCTGAAGATGATGGTTTGATTAGGGTTGCCTTTTTTCTTTTTGGAAGATGGGGCTTGCTTGATTATTGAGACTACCGTGAGTTATTTTTTGTGAAGGAAGATGAGTTGATTGTGAGAAGAACAATGCTCTGGCCTTAAAAGAAACTGCAGCTATGGAATGTTGTTTGGTGGAGTCTTTTGATGCTTTCATATGGGAAGGAGGTCAATAACAATTTGTTTACATGAAGAACACAGCTTGATGCAACCTTTTAAGCTTCTTTGTCAAATATTGCGGCTGGATGAATGTTTGCCTAGGGTTTTGAATTTTTGGCCTCGTGTGGAAGTAGGTAGCGGCAATAGGAGAATACTAAGGTTTTCTTTGAATTGCTTGAAGTATCTTGCGGCTAGATGATGGAACTTTGAATGCTTGCGGAAAGTAGAGATTGGTAATGAAGCTTTTGGCTTTGGAGATATAGCATGGGTTTTGGCCGGCCTAATTTTCACTAGGATTTCCTCCTATTTTCTTTGTATTGCCGCAATGAGGCTCTCCTTAGATGATGGCTTATATAGAAAATGTGGGAAGAGATAGAATCAAAACAAATCCCATGAAATTAGGTGATTTGATTCAATCACAATTGAATGCATATTTGATTGGAATTCCGAATAGGAGTTGTAAAGTGATTTGGATTGATCTCGTTTACAATTTGAATATGAAATAGGAATTCACCTTTGAATAGGATTTGAAACAATCACCTGTTGATTTGTTTCAATCACTTTTGATTTGAATGAAATCCTCTCCTTATCTCTCCATCTTTGACCAAGTCCACTTTGTAATATGAATAGGAATTTCTCCATCACTTTGACTTAGTCTCCTTTGAAGAATTTACGAGCTTGCCATTCTTAAAAACATTTAGCACACACATCAAATCGTTCACACATGTTTGTTATCATCAAACACGAAGTCATCGATTGTTGTATCCAACTACATGTTGTATCCAACAATCTCCCCCTTTTGATGATGTCAAACCAATATAAGATTTGAGCAATAACGATCAAGATAATATTTTTGATGTGTGTGTGAAGTGTGATGATTGAGGAAGTATGCAATAATGATATAACAATGAAGTTCAAGCATACAACCAATTTTCAAACATACAAGCATGCTCCGCCTTGAACATATATTCATTAATGCTCCTCCTTAAGCCAATATTCATGTATTCATTTATTCATAAGCATATTCATTAATGCTCCCCTTAAACCAATATTCATTTATTCATTTATTCATAAGCATTAATGCACAATATCACAAATTTTTCCAATATATTCTCCCCCTTTTTATCATCAAAAGTGTATAACAATGCAATTTCATACCACATGCAAAATAAAGAGTATTATAAATTATAACAAGCACTTACATGTAGACATCGTAGAAAAAGCATTTCAAGTTCAATGAAAATTATAACATAGACTTCTACACCATCGTATAAGTGTGATGATTAAACATTAAAGCACATGAGGAGAACTTTTAAGAAATCCAACCAAAACCAATACACTTTTTCATGTAACATGATATCATCTAGGATTGATTTTTCTCATCTCATTAAAAATGAGTTCAAGTTACCACACCCAAAACATAGCCTATGAGGACTCTTAGATGTGGGGTGGCATTGCTTGACGAGTATAACACTAACACTAAAGTTTAATCTTAAAGCTTATGTTGGATACTCGTGGGTAGTGTTGTTGCCATAGAAGATCGTATCCATTTTTCAGACGGAGCTCTTTTCTTTCTTTTTCATTTATGCGCGCGCGCACACACATATTCAATGCAATTCTTTTGAGCTCTATTTTTTATCAAAGGCAAGCCACATCATATCCCTTAGATTTTCAGTTATTTTTCATCCTATATTCACTTTCCAATATTTCATAAAAGATATCTCCAAATGTACAACAACATTTAATACTTGTGGAAGTGAAAGTGTAGGTGTTGAAATCGAATTATTCTAAGCATTAAACATGTCAAGGTTATTTAGGAAAAAACAAACATGTCGTGAGTTATTTTTATGAAGGAAGATGAGTTGATTGCGAGAAGAACAATGCTCTGGCCTTAAAAGAAACTTGCAGCTATGGAATGTTGTTTGGTGGAGTCTTTTGATGCTTGCAGATGGGAAGGAGGCAAATAACAATTTGTTTACATGAAGAACACAGCTTGAGGCAACCTTTTAAGTTTCTTTGTCAAATATTGCGGCTGGATGAATGTTTGCCTAGGGTTTTGAATTTTTGGCTTCGTGTGGAAGTAGGTTGCGGTAATTGGAGAATACTAGGGTTTTCTTTGAATTGCTTGAAGTATCTTGCGGCTAGATGATGGAACTTTGAATGCTTGCAATATGAATAGGAATTTCGAAAGGAGTTGTAAAGGGATTTGGATTGATCGCATTTGCAATTTGAATATGAAATAGGAATTCACCTTTGAAAAGGATTTGAAACAATCACCAATTGATTTGTTTCAATCACTTTTGATTTGAATGAGATCATCTCATTATCTCTCCATCTTTGACCAAGTCCACTTTGCAATATGAACAGGAATTTCTCCATCACTTTGACTTCGTCTTCTCTGAAGAATTTACGAGCTTGCCATTCCTGAAAACACTTAGCGCACGGATCAAATCGTTCACACATGTTTGTAATCATCAAACACGAAGTCATCGATCGTTGTATCAAACTAACACGTTGTATCCAACAAAAGTATAACTTTGGAAAGCACATGGGTCCCATAAAAATCTTCTTCATCAGGGGTGACATTCGTCTTAATGGATGTAGTCAACGATCTTAAGCATTACACTATATTTCTCACTACATTTTTCTCTCATATAAAAAGATAAGCATAGGAAAATAAAAGTGGGACTAAGTCTGATCCAAAACCACGATATAGACATTCTTGCAAAAGTTGTTCTCAAGACATTTTCATCAAATATCACATATCAGATATATAATATTCACATGATATAAAAATTCAAATATTTTATGCTTAATAATTAATTGGACCGCGAGACAACATCATACACCGTTAGTTTAGGTAACTAACAGTAGAGCCGTTATTGGATCCTCATAATTATTAAGCAAATGCTTAGAATAATAAGCTAATTATATCCCAAAAGCATGTGAATTAATATGTGATACATCACACATAAATATAATTATAAAGCAATATGCAACAGAATTAATATTCATGCAGTTATATTATAATCATGGTTATATGCCCACTAATAATATTTTTTGTATGCTTTGAATTATGTGACCCGCTCCGGAAATCTCTTAGGAACACGACCTACAATGGAATATTTTTTGGAGGTCAGTGGTGGAAGCGAAGGGTTTGGGCCGAGTGGGGGTGCGATGGTGAAGCCCCCTGCTGTATGGACCAGGTCAATATGGTATTGTTCAGAAAAATTAAAAAATTTAAACAAACCCTTATAACTTAATTATTTATATTTATATTGTTTATTTTATATCCCCACCCCTTTCTTCTACTTTTCCTTTTTTACGTTTGTGGGCCGAGGCCCGTAGCCTATGCTGTGAGCTTCGACCTCTCAGCGTTCCCCTCTATTCTTTTTTTCCGATTAGGGGGCCGAGGCCTATAGTAAGGTTGCAGGCTTCAGCCCACCAGGATATTATGTTTTTCTGTTTGTTGTGGGCCGAGGCCCAAAGTAAAGTTTTTGGGCTTCGACCCACAAAGATTTCATCCTTTTTGTGTGCTGACTGAGGCCCGTAACAAGGGCTGCGTGCATCGGCCCGTAGGGGGGAAAATTTTTTGTTTGTGGGCAGAGGCCGCAGCAAGTGCTACAGGCTTCGACTAGCAGAGGAAAAGTAATTTTTTTTTGTTTGTCCAACCCTAGTTAGTGTTTTGTGCTGAGGGCGTCGCCACCAGCGACGACATCGCACCGCTGCTGCATCAGTGGGGGAAGGGGTGGGGGAGCGGTGTCAGTTGTAATTAGACCATAGATCTTGTGGGATCTATTTACCGCGAGATGCTCATCTTTAAGACTTGTCTCTAGAAGATGGCAAAAATGATTTTCGCATTATCCCTTTGCATTCATTCATTTGTATTTTGTGAGGGAAGAGTGGTATTGGCATTTCAGTTGAACTTCGAATCCAATTGCTAATATAGATGATAAGTAATCAAAATTTTGAAAACAATTATTGTGACATGTGACATTATACATAATTATTTATAAGTACAACTGCATGATAATATATCAATTTACGAAAATGATAAAATATTTCATGCAGAATAAGCATAGAGCAAATAGGTAATGTCCACAGTCGATAATTATACACTCCATTTTTACATAAATGAAAAGGTATGACTTTGGAAACCACATGGGTCCCATAAAAATCTTCTTCATCAGGGGGTGACCTCCGTCTTAATGGAAGTAGTCAACGATCTTGGGCATTACATTATATTTCTCACTACATTTTTCTCTCATATAAAAAGATAAGCGCAGGAAAATAGAAGTGTGACTAAGTCCGATCCAAAACCACAATATAGCCATTCATGCAAAAATTGTTCTCAAAACATTTTTATCACATATCACATATCAGATATTTATAATATTCACAGGATATAAAAATTTAAATATTTTATGTTTAATAATTAATTGGACCGTGAGGTAACGTCATACACCGTTAGTTTAGGTAACTAACTGCAGAGCCGTCATTGGATCCTCATAATTATTAAGCAAATGCTTAGAAAAATGAGCCAATTATATCCCAAAAGCCTGTGAAATAATATGTGATACATCGCACATAAATATAATTATAAAGCAATATGCAATGGAATTAATATTCATGAATTATATTATATTCATGGTTATATGCCCACTAATAGTACTTGTTGTATGCTTTGAAATATGTGATCCACTCCTAAAATCTCTTAGGAATACGACCTACAATGGAATATTTTTTGGAGGTGCGATGGTGAAGCGCCCCGCGGTATGGACCATGTCAATATGGTATTGTTCTGAAAAAATTAGAAACCTAAACAAACCTTCATAATTTTATTATTTATATTTATATTGTTTAGTTTATATCCCCTCCCCTTTCATCTACTTTTCCTTTTTTGCGTTTGTGGGCCGAGGCCCGTAGCCTTTGTTGTGAGCTTCGACCTGACAGCGTTCCCCTCTATTCTTTTTTTCAATTAGGGGGCCGAGGCCTGTAGTAAGGCCGTGGGCTTCAGCCCACAAGGATATTATGTATTATTGTTTGTTGTGGGCCAAGGCCCGTAGTAAAGTTTGTGGGCTTCGTCCCACAAAGATTTCAGCCTTTTTTGTGCTGACCGAGTCTCGTAACAAGGGCTACGGGCATCTGTCAGTAGCGGAAAAAAGTTTTTGTTTATAGGCAGAGGCCGCAGCAAGTGCTGCGGGCATCGACCAGCAGAGGAAAAGTAAATTTTTTTTGTCTGCCCAACCCTAGTTAGTGTTTATGCTGAGGGTGTCGCCGCCAGCGACGACATCGCTCCGCCGCTGCCGCACTCCGTCGCAGCAGCAGCAGTGGGGGAAGGGGTGTGGGAGCATTGTCAGACGTCGAGAGCCCCCGGGGGAGGGGGTCTGGCGTCCTGTGGGTCGACAACTGGCCATAGAATATATGTAAATATTTTTTAATGCGACGGTTTTTGTGGGCCTGGTAGCCAGTTACCCGCCGGCCCCGCCCCGTCCCCCGAAGAGTATAGGTGGGGTCGGTGGCCGATTGGCCACTGTCATTTACCTTAAAAAATGTTATGTTGATCTTGGCTATCAATACGCAAAAAATAATGGTCATGATTAAATTTAGAGAGTTTTTAGATATATGTCAAGATCGATTGAGGCAGACGCTGGATTTCTTTGTCCGTCCGTGCGCGAATAAAATCTGCTTCTTCAGCGTCCAAACGGCAATGATCTGTCGATCCTTCGTTTTCCACCAAAATATTCGCAACGCCCGGTCTCTCTCACCGAGAAGAACGTACGGTAATGTACTGTGAAGTGCTTTCTGCATGGGACTGCATGCCTTTATTAATAAGGGAACATGAAGAGTCCTTACAATGGTGGGATTCAGCGTTTATGTAGATACAAACTCCTAATCTACTACATGATAGGATAAGCCCTACATGGACCTATGATAGGCCTACATACCATTCATAACAATATTATATTAGTTCATGAAGCGTTCGTCGGTTCAAATACCCCCTCTCAATTAACAGAGAGAGGATCAGACAAAATGGCATAAAAAATTCTAGAGATTTTATCTACTCACATTATCTTTTTTCAAAGTTTTCATTTACAAACCAGAAGATGGGATTCATACAAATCAACGTTTCTCTTCTGTGATGATTTCAGTTTCTCCATCTCACAAGAAAATCACAATGCAACTCCTTTTCTTTTCAGCATATCCTGCCTTTGTAGCAAAGGAGAGCACCAGCTTCCTTCGTTAACAGGTGAACATCATGCGGGGGTCTCACCTCGAACTTCTGCAGTTTGCCATATCGAGGCAATGTTCGCTCCTCGCTCGCCTGAATTGTGAATATTGCTCCATTGTCGAGCACATCGTCCACCGACTTAACGTGCCAGTTCTCCCCGTTCTCCTTCCACGTCACCTGCAAGATCAATATGAGACTCACATCTCGAAGTTGATGACGTTGGTTGATACATAGATATACTTACTCTTTTATGGAACCTGTGGAAGACTGCAATGTACCAGTTTCCCTGGCTCATGATGGTGGGATTCATGCCACCGCCAATGGCGTACTGATCCCATCCCTCGTACAGATTGTTCACAATGTGCACGTAGCCGAATCGGATTCGGGGCATGCGCTGGTGGCAGCTCGGCCCGAAGTGATTGTAGAGAAGGGTGACCTTCATCTTCCAGTCTTCGGTGTAGGAGTCGTCGTGGCCGAGGAGCATGACCTTGTCGTGGTCCATGAACCGATTGTTGGAGATGGTTATCATGGTCGACGCGATCGAGGCGTCGATCAGGCCGTCGTCTCCCCTGGAGAGGGTGTTGTGGTCGACCCATATCTTCCTGGATGCGACGATGCGGATGGCGTCCAAATCCTGCGCGCTGATCGGCACGACGTGCCCCCCCGGCACGATCACGTTGCCGCCCGACGTCGACTTGATGTCGTGGAAGTGGAGGCCATGGATTATCACGTCCGTCACCTGTCGTTCGTCACAGACCAATATTGGTCATGGTCTTTCTAAATGCAACTTGCGATTCCAAATCCAATCAGCATGCAAGCATACCTCATGCATCGTGACCCCGGAGCCATAGGCAATGTGGACGTTGGCGCCTCGCCCGTCGATGGTCGTGAATGCGCTGACAAAGAGGGGCCTCTTGAGCTTGATGAACATGTCGCTCTTGAACGTTATCCACACCTTCCCCAGCAGCATCGTGGCGCCGTACCGCAGCGTGCCGGGACGCGGGTTGGCCGGATCGACGTCGCTCGAGTCCGTGACCTCGTACATCATCACGTCCTTGCCCCGGTTCCGGCTCATCCTCCCGGCGAACCCGATGGAGCATCGGGCAAGATCCATGCGGGACATGGCCCAATTCTCGTTGTTTCTCCAGCATCGGTCGATCGGGTTCAAGTTGACGCCAAGCCTCGGACGGCGAGTAAGGGCGGCATTGGCTAGAAAGGGGAGGATGATGGATGAGCAGACGATGAGGTTGATGATGAATATTGCTCGGGGGAAGGGCGCCATTGTTATTGTGTAACAAAGCATAGGGTTGGGCTATGGCCCTCCCGAGGATCATAGAGAATGTGTAGGCTTTCTTGTTATGCATGGATTATTTAGGTTTCTAACAATCGGCTACCCACCATTTTAGCTGACCTTCTGTCAACAGCCACCCCAAAAACGTCCATCAATTTTAAAGTTGGCACTTCTGCAAATGTGATTCTGTATATCATTAGCTAGTTCTGATCTTCTTATTTTGGGCATTGATATCATAATTTGTTTGTATGAAGTATTTTGTTATGCATTTTAGTTGCTCAGTCATTTTTTTCTAACGGGGGCAAGCCTTTAATAGGAAATAGAATCCAAATGAAGTTTTCTATTAAGTGAAATCGAGATTTTATTTACTTAGTTTTGCTGTGAATGGATAATACCGAGTTGGTTAGGATCACGGTTTATCTTATAGATAAGACTGTATCTATTGTATCTTATATAGTACGCTCCTCTAATACTATAAATAAAAAGCGGTGGTTCCTCCCCTAGATGATCTATAACACGTTATCAGCACAGGACTCTAAATAAAATTTCCACACAAAATCGATCATTGCGAAAGCAAATGAAGGCGGAAAATCCACGCGCGCGACGTCATATACATCAAACGAGCGTCGTCATCCGCATAGGCTTCGTTCAACCGTCGCTATATCTGGAGGATGGATATAGAGGTATTTCTCGCTAAAAATGTCATTGTTTATCATACGTATGATAGTTTTATCTATAGATCTCGCAAGATCGAAGTGAACATAGGGCTTATCGCTTACATCGACGATTTTTTCCTCTAAAAATGAAAATAGGGCTTATCTCCTAAATCGACGATTTTTATCGTCTAAAAATCATGTTTTTAACAAGTTTTTAATCTGAAATTAAATAAAACCATTCCCAAATCCACCCCCCAGTAGCAAGGGGAGGTGCGCCGCTGTAATCGAACACCCCACCGCCTGTCACGGAGGGAGGCGCCACGCGCCGTCGTATTCGAACCCCCCTGTAGGAGAGGGGGGCACCGTGCGTCGTCGTATTCGAAACACACACACCCCCCCCCCCCCCCCCCGCCTGTAGCAACGGGGGGCGCCACGTGCCATCGTATTCGAACCCCCCGGCCTGCAGCGGAGGGGGGCACCGTGCACCGTCATATTCGAACCCCCCTGTAACAGAGGAGAGTGCCGCCGCGGCGCCGTATTCGATCCCTTCCCCCGCATATAGCGGAGGGGGCGGCGTCGTATTCGATCCCCCCTCATTTCTGCTGTGACTAAAAATGAAAATATAAGCGATATAGAAAAGACACAAGCCATTATCTATATTCGTCTCCATATGGACAAGAACCTAAAGGCTGAATACCTTACGGTCGAAGATCCATTTGAGCTGTGGACTGCCCTTGAGGATAGATATAAACATTAGAATGTTGGATATGGAAGACGTTTGTATACCCTTGTGGGGGATGTACGAGGGAATACGGACCTCGAACGTCGCGTACACGAAGTCGTGTACAAAGGGAATCTGTTCCCTTGCGGAGAGAATCTCTGGATGAGTGGGAAAGTCGCATTATATATGCATAAGTGCATGCGACATATGGCTAATAAAGGGGGAATATCTTAAGCTTATGTTGTACCATGCATATGGTACAACTTAAGCTTATAATGTGCCATGTATCATGGTACGCCTTAATTAAGTTGTTCCAAAGGAACACCTTACCCTAAAATAACTACCTTGGTGGCTATAAATAAGACCCAAGGGTAAGCCATTTCTTACACCTTTTGCATGAAATTCATGCATGCATCTTCATCCTAGCGAAGCTCTGCAGAAATATTTCCTCTCCCTCTATCCAAGTTCTTAATCTAAAGTAGAGATTTAGATTGTGGATTTAGTAGCCTTACTCCGTTCGTGAGTAGACTCGATCCGTCGTGGCGAATCCGAAGGCAAAGTTCGTAGACTACCGTGCAGCGTACGGAAGCGTAAGTCTAAACTTCATATTATCGATCCTAACTCTGTTTTGGACAGGATCCTACATTGGTATCAGAGCCATATGGGTTCGCCCCGGTCAAACCACCGCCCCGTCGAAACTATGAACGAGTCGTTGTTTTTTTCACGAATGGGTCTCCTACTATTACGGATATAGTAGAAACGCTTCGTGACGGAGAGAACGCAGCGGTTGTTCTTTTCACGTTAGGGTCTCCTATCATTACGGATATGGTAGGAACTCTCCGTGACGGGAAGAACCGACCGTTCACGTAGTATGTTATTTTTCATTTTGGCACACGGCCATTAGGAAATAACTAATTTCTCGACGAACGGGTGCTTCATCGACGAACGGGTGCTTCATCGAGGAAGATGATGGTAGTTATTTCCATCGGGTAAGAGGAAATTTGGTGCATGTGCACCATGGCCAAATGGGCTATGAAGGCTATGCACCCCCCCTCCACTTGCGGAGGGGGTTGGCTATGGCCAATAACCACCGGCGGCCACCCCATCAAGGGGGAGGAATGTGTGCGGCAATCCCATTCAAAGGGGATGGCTGGCCATGGCCAAAGGGGCCATGGCCGGCCAATGCCCAAAATGGCCTTGGCCGGCCAAGGCCAGGCCGGCAATGGCCTGCCACGGCCTGGCCGGCCCTGGCAGTGGCCAGGGCCGGCGCCCTGGCCTCGGCCAGGGCCTGGCCGGCCCTGGCAGAGGCCAGGGCCAATGCCCTGGCCTCGGCCAGGGCATGGCCGGCCCTGGCCGGCCTCGGCCAGGGCAGGGGCCCTGGCCGAGGGGGCCAGGGCCCCTGGCCGGCCAGGGCCCCTGGCCGGCCAGGGCCCCTGGCCGGCCAGGGCCCCTGGCCGGCCAGGGCAGAGGCCCTGGCCGGCCCTTGGCCAAGCCTCGGCCAGGGCAGAGGCCCTGGCTGGGAAGAAGTTGCAAGACCAAAAATTGGTCGACCAATTTGGTGTTTTTGGTCGACCAATCCGACAGAAGGTCTGGGTCGATTGCAAATTTGTCAAATGACCCATACGGGGTAACAAAAGGCCTTGGTCAAACTCGAATGTGTCGATTAGTCCATACGGGGCTAACCACAGTGCCGACTAGTTCATACGAGACTAACGTTTTAATGAAGTTTTTCTTTGGGCTCTACTCCTTGAAGACTAGCCATAGTGCTCTACTTCATGCGAGATTAGCCAAGTCATTGTGCTCTACTCTACGGAGATTAGCCAATGTACTTATGAAATTGTGCTCTACTCCTTGAAGATTAGCCTTATTGCTCTACTTCATGCGAGATTAGCCATGTCATTGTGCTCTACTCTACGGAGATTAGCCAATGTATTTTAAATTTTTGAAAAATACGTTTTTCAAAAACGCTTTTCCGCTGCAAAGTACTACAAAAGTACTAACATTTGTTAAAGTGAGGGAGAAATATTGAAAGTTACTCTAGATGGTGATGGAAACATAGTGACCTTTCCGACTCTAGAGTAACATCTTCAATATTTTTCGAAAGTAACTTATCAAATTATGAATATCATTCCAAGTGGGAGTTGATTTTAGAACTATCCATATGGGATATTCTATTATCATTTCAAGTGGGAATTATATCCGAAAAATACGTTTTCAAACTCGTTTTCCGCTGCTAGTACTATAAGAGTACTATTGTTTGATAAGTGATGGGGGAATATTGAAGGTTGTTCTAGATGGTGATTGGAATCATAGAGACCTTTTCGATTCTAGAACAACATCTTCAATATTTTTCGAATGTAACTTATCAAATATAATATAATTCCAAGTGGGATTTGAATTTTTAGAACTATCCAAATGGGATACTCTATTATCATTTCAAGTGGGAGTTATATTTAAGAATTTTTTATGCAATGTTTTGATCGAACCTTCGGTTTTGTGTCTTTTGCAGCATTTTAAAAGTAAAATGTCTTCCGCTTCAAAGAATATCGTCGCTGAGTTAAACAAAGGTGAAAAACTCAACGGCGATAATTACAAACTTTGGTCTATTAAGATACAATACGTTTTAGAGGAGCAAGAAGTGCTCGAAACTCTAAAGAACGTTATGATTGAACCCGAGTTGGGCACTACGGCCCAACACCGACGAGACAAGGAAGCTTTTGATGCTTGGTCTCGGAAGAACAAGATAGCGCGCATTACGTTATTAAGCAGTATGGCTGATGACATAATGCGCATCTTCCGAGAACATGACTTAGCCATGGACATATGGTCCAAGCTAGAGGAGAAGTTCGGTGGCACATCGGTGTCCAAACTTCGCTCCTTAACTATAAGGTTTGATTCATATAAGAAACGTCCAGATCATTCCATGGGGAAACATCTGCGACATATGGCGAACCTTATCTCGGAGTTAAAGGATGCAGGTCATGTGCTCACAGATGAGCAACAAACCCAAGCAGTCATACGTTCCCTACCAAATGGGTGGGATCAAATGAAGATGCATCTCACTCACAATGAGAGCATCAAGACCTTCAGCGATGTTTCCAAGCACCTCGAATTAGAGGAAGAGCGGCTTGCGGCTGCCAAGCCAAGTGCAGAAGTGCACATGGTTGCTAGTTCCTCACACGGGGGAAAGAAACGTAAAGATCGTTCGAAGTCTTCTAATGAACGTAATAAGCAACCTGAGTCTACCAAGGAACCTAAACATAAGGGTGGGCACAAGAAATGGCACAAGAAGAAAGACTTGAAAAGGATCAAGTGCTTCAAGTGCAACAAACTCGGTCACTATGCTCGTTCGTGTACGAGTGGAAGTGACGAGGTAACTTGTAATACTAGTTACATATGTGTTTCTAGTTCAATATTTCTTGTGGAATCTAATCCATTTTGGGATAATTGATTCAGGTGCCACCGACCACATAGCAAAGGACAGACGGTCCTTCGTGGAGTATCACCGGATACCCTAAGGAATGAAGTGGATCAATGTAGGAAACAACACACGTGTTGTAGAGAAAGGCGTTGGGAATTGCAAGCTAGACTTGGACAACGGCCACACTCTCCTACTTTATGATGTTCTCTTCATTCCATATATTCAAAGGAATATTAATACTGTGGTCAATTTAATGGGTCTTGGTTATAATTGGTTCCTTCATGATTGTAATATGGACCTATTTTGTAATAATTCCTTTATTGGTACTGGGTTTGTATTTCAAAGGATTTATTGTAATAAGTACAATGTATTTCCTCATGTAATGAAAATTTCCTTGTGACAAATTCTTTGACTAATGAGTCTAATATAATTTGTTGGCACGCAAGGCTTGGTCATATTGGACCAATGCGTATAGATAGACTTGCCAAACGTGGCCTTCTATCCAATGTTTCAAAGGTTGAAATGTCGACCTGCGAACATTGCCTTGTGAGGAAATCTTGTCGCAAGCCGTTTGGAACCGGCACAAGGGCCGAGGTTCCATTACAGCTTATCCATTCGGACATATGTGGTCCGATGAATGTCATGACAAGACGCGGGAAGTCCTATTTTTCATCACTTTTATTGATGATTTCACCCGATTCGGTCATATCTATTTGATATCCCACAAAAGTGAAAGCACTAAACCTGCTTTAAAAACTATATGAGTTTAGTGGAGAATCAATTAGATCGCAAGATTAAGGTCGTACGAACCGATAGGGGCGGTGAATATCAATCAACAAGTTTAAAGGAACTTTTGTGATGAAAAAGGCATAGTACATCATGTATCTATGCCTTATACTCCTCAACAAATTGGTGTTGCAGAAAGGAGGTATAGGACTTTAATGAAAAATGGTCCGTTCATTGATGGCGCAAGCTAACTTGCCAATCACTTTTTGGGGTGATGCATTATTGACGGCCGCTTTCATTTTGAACCGCGTACCCTCGAAATCAGTTAGCTCCACTCCTTATGAGTTGTGGAACCAAAGGTCTCCTGACTTAGACATTTTGAAACCTTGGGGTTGTGCATTCTACGCACATATTTCCTCCCATAAGTATGGCAAAATTGGGCCAAGGGGAAGGAAACGTATCTTTATACGATACGCAGAAAACTCCAAAGGTTATATGTTTGTTAGTCAGGAAGACAATGGTGGGCTAATTGAGTTTGAGTCGAGGGATGTCACTTTCTTGGAAAACGAGTTTCCAAGACAGGGCGAGATAAGTCAGGACTTATCTTTATTTGAGATTTATGATCAAGAAGGATTACCTCATTCGAGTGGGAGAATTCTTGGTGAAAACGAAAATACGTTTCAACCTTCACCAATGGATTATACGAATGACGATTATCCTATTCCATACGGGAATAATGATCCAAGTGGGAGCAATTCTAACGACATTCCAAGTGGGAGTGATATTAGAATTGATCTAACTTCAAGTCAACAAGGACTTGAAGAAATCTCAAATACAACGTAGTAGTCGTACAAGGTTGGCTCCTCTAAGATTTGAGGATGAATTTCCGTAAACCTTTATGATTTTACTACAAGATGATGACGAGCCTGCTACTTTCAAACAGGCCGCATCATGCCCTGCGAAAGACAAATGGATGGAAGCGATGAAGGATGAATTGAAATCCATGAAAGTTAACCAAGTCTGGGACTTAGTTAACTTACCCAGAGGACATAGAGCAATTGGGAACAAATGGGTTCTCAAGATCAAGCATAAGGCTGATGGCTCTATTGACAGATATAAAGCTCGCCTTGTCGCGAAAGGTTTTACGCAACAGGAAGGGATAGACTACGAAGAGACCTTCTCACCTGTTGTGCGTTTTACCTTGATTCGCATGATTCTGGCAATGGTAGCTTGCTTATACCTCGAATTACATCAGATGGATGTAAAGACTGCCTTTCTCAATGGAGAATTGGACGAGGAGATCTATATGGAACAACCAACAGGGTTTGTAAAAGAAGGAAACGAACATAAGGTTTGTAAACTTCGTAAGTCCATATATAGTCTTAAATAATCCTCGAGGCAATGGTATATACAATTTCAAGAAGTTGTCTTATCAAATGGATTTTCCATGCTTGATGAAGATAACTGAGTATATATCAAGAGGATTAAAAGCAAGTATATTATCATGTCTCTATATATAGATGACATTTTAATAGCCAGAAATGACAAGGGCTTTGTGATGAGTATCAAGGCTTGCTTTCATCAGTATTTGAGATGAAAGGCATAGGAAAAGCCGCATATATCCTTGGAGTTAAGATTTCAAGGAATCGTTCGAAGAAACTTCTTTCTCTTTCACAGGAGACTTATATAAAGAAGGTTCTAGAACGATTTAATATGCAGAACTGCAAGTCCATTGATATTCATATAAGCATATGCGATAATTTATATCTGGAATCGTGTCCAAAGAACCAAAAGGAAAAGGAAATTATGGAAAAAGTTCCATATTCCAGTGCAGTTGATAGTCTTATGTACGCTATGGTGTGTACGAGACCGGACATCTGTTTTGCCGTTGGAAATGGTAAGCTGTTACCAATCCAACCCAGGGCAAGAACACTGGAAAGCGGTTAAGAGGATAATGCAGTATCTTAAAGGAACTGCAGATTTGCAAAAGACTATGATAAAACCAAGAAGGTAGACATAAGGTACATATCTACGCATGAGATGATAGAGGATCATCTTACGAAAGTGATCCCCAGAAATGTGTTTTATAAACACTTATCATCCCAAGGATTGCGTATGAGCTGAGTTGTACTAATATATATTCCCATGTCTAAGAAAGATCAAATTTAATAAAAGAATAAGTTCTTTTTCAAACATTGCATATGAATTTCTTAAAGAAATGTTTGTGTACATTTTTGAAATCTCAGCTGAATTGTGTGTATGTCGGACAGATAAAGGTTGGCTCTCTCACATGAGCAACCGCCTTATCTTATCAGATGGATAAGATAGAGATGAGACTAGTTTAAAGTCAAAATCATTAGACGAATGATTTAGAGTCATGACTTAAACAAGATAGTCGAATGAAAGATCTGCATCATATGGATGCTTACAAAAGATCTGAGATCTGTATCACAAGGATATTTGAAAGAGATCTCGTAGGATTTTTTAAATCCTATCTGTCTTATGCAGGATGAGAGTCCGTGAATATTTCACGAGTAGTAAGGGGACTCAAAAAGATAGGCACTGTGGTGTCTGATCTTTTCATCCGTACAACATCATTAAGACATACTCTCCATGGGAAAGGAGTGATGTTGTAATACGTGTTCATACCACGTATGCATTTCGACCACTGAGTTAGTAGCAATAGTGTTTGCTATTATGTGAGACTCAAAGGCCATACGGGTCTTAACTCTTACCCTCAAGGACTCCAATTGGTTCCTTTAGATTTGACGAGATGATCGCTATCTTAGCGTGTTACTTATGGGCTATGATAATTCGGCTCGGCGGGGCACGTTAGAAAAGCAAATCAAGTCAAGATCAGAAGGTTCGCAAGAAGAGGAAGATTGATTTCATATTCACATTTGGACTTTAATGATTCAAAGCTGGCCAGCCAATTGTGATCCAGATGGGATTCAATTGTTGAATATAAAGTATAAGAAATGTGAAGAAATAATCTAGGGTAAAGCATGCGTTGAATTACTCAACTTTGCACCTTCGAGGTCGTTGTGTATCTCTAACAAGTGCACAACAACAGACTCTACGCGCATGACGGTCGCACGGTCTATTTCTCGGTATGATAGATGAAAGAACTAAGGGAAGACGTTCTCTTACAATCCCCTCAAGTGTGAGTGGGAGATGTTGGATATGGAAGACGTTTGTACACCCTTGTGGGGGATGTACGAGGGAATACGGACCTCGAACGTCGCGTACACGAAGTCGTGTACAAAGGGAATCTGTTCCCTTGCGGAGAGGATCTCTGGATGAGTGGGAAAGTCGCATTATATATGCATAAGTGCATGCGACATATGGCTAATAAAGGGGGAATATCTTAAGCTTATGTTGTACCATGCATATGGTACAACTTAAGCTTATAATGTGCCATGTATCATGGACAAGAACCTAAAGGCTGAATACCTTACGGTCGAAGATCCATTTGAGCTGTGGACTGCCCTTGAGGATAGATATAAACATCAGAAAGATGTTATACTATCAAGGGCACGATATGAGTGGGAGAACCTGAGACTGTAGGACTTTAAGTCCATAGCTGAGTACAACTCAGCTCTTTTGGCATCACCTCCCGCCTGAAGTTGTGTGGTGAAAAGTATTAGAAGTTCGCATGCTGGAAAAGACGTACACGTCTTTCCAAGAAAAAGACGCGATACTAATGCAGCAATATCGTGAACGAAAGTTCACCAAGTATTCTGAGCTGCTGTCATGTTTACTCTTGGTTGAACAAAACAGAAAGCTTCTCCTTGCCACTCACAACATGCGGGCACTGCCCCCCCTCTCAGAAGCACACAATGCATCTTCTTCTAGAAAGAAGAGAGACAACAAAAGAAAAGAAAGACCACAGAAAGGGGGACAGGACAAAAGGGCTAGGGGCCAAGTCCAGCAGCAAAGAAATGAAGGGAAGCGTAAGTTCACCTGGGACAGAAATGACAACAAGAAGAATGACGCACCTCCACCCAAGAGGAATTGGGAAGACCAATACCATAGCTGTGGCATGAAAGGTCATTGGTCCAGAGTGTGCCAAACTCCGCAGCATCTCCAGGAGCTGTATAAAGAAAACAAGAAAAGGAAAGCTGAAACAAACCTGGTGACATCTGATGCTCCAGTCAAGTTTACAGTTGACGACTTCGAAACTGATGACCTGCTGGATTAGCCTTCGATTTTTATCTTCGCAAATTGTTTTAAGAACATTTCATGTTATGAGAGCTTTTGAATTATGTAATTTGATTTTGGATGAAAAATATTATGTCCCTGAAATGCAAATGTTTTATTCATCTTTATAGATGGATCGCTCTCATGACTGCTTAGTAGACAGTGCTTCAACACATACGATCCTTCAGTATAAATGCTATTTTCATAGCATTATACCATATAAAAACCTTGTAAATACAATTTCAGGGCCATCGAATATAATTAAAGGTTCTGAGAATGCAACCTTGTTGCTCCCTAATAGAACAAAAATTAAAATAAAAGATGCACTATTCTCTCCGAATTCCAACCAAAACTTACTAAGTTTCAAAGATATCTGTTTAAATGGATTCCATTTGGAAACAGAAAATATAAATGAAAAAGAATTACTCTATGTAAAGTTTCAAAAAAAGGAGTAAAATCCATACTTGAACGTTTTGATAGCCTTTCATCAGGCCTCTATCATACAAAGATTCGGAGAGAGGAAGCTAACTTGATGGAGCACCTGAAGTGCCCGACATTAGCCAAGTTTTTACTTTGGCATGATAAACTTGGCCACCCTGGCTCTATGATGATGCACCACATCTTATCACAATCCCATGGGAATAACTGATGTGCGTTTATATTTCATATATTCACGCACGTCTTCTTCTGTGTTTTTCCGTTATTTTCCGCCGTCTCGTATCCGTTTTCTCGTATTTTCTTGTTTTCTTTCACTTTTCCCTGTTTTTGTGTGTTTACAGGAGTTCGATAGCCTAAGGGACATATAAAGACGATATCATAAGTCCCCGAAGCAACGGGAGGAGTCACGCGTGATCGAGGGGGTCAAACGACGAAAATCGCCATCTTTCAACCCCCACCTGATTGGTTGGACACAGCCAACCGATCAGGTGGTGCACGCGTGCACCACCCAGACAGCAGCTGAAGCTACGAGAGCATCAACCGACCGGATCTCCGACCGGTTCAACCCGACTAACCTCTCGGGAAGTTGGAGCTGAAATCCAACCGATCGGGTGATCTTCACCCGATCGGTTCATCTGTAGCTGTTTCTCCGAAGAGATGACCCGGACAGCTCACCCGATCACCGGCAGACCGTGCCAAAACGTCCGAATCTTCTGTCTTTTTGGGCAACAATTCCAACCGATCGGTTGATTTACCAACCGATCGGTTCACCCGATGAGCTTAAGATCCAAACGGCTAGAAGCTTCCGCCAACCGACCGTGCCGCCTGACTGGGTGAAGTCTTGAAGATCGCTGTCGAAGTTCGCAGCAGATCACCCGATCGGGTGATTCTGCACCCGATCGGGTGATGTCATTTTCTATAAATAGAAGCCCTAGGTTTCCAAAAATGGGGAGTTGTTATTTTTTACTATTTTTCTCTCTTGTGACAGCTGTAGTTTTCTAGTTATTTGTAAGTCTTCTTATCTTAACCAAACTTTGGTATTATCTTAATTGCATTACTACTACCGCATTTCTATTGTCCGATTTTGTTTTTAACGGTCGATTTTCATTTAGATCGCTTTTTAGCAAATATGTATGAGTAATTCCCTAATCTGGGATTTTGGTAGAAACCCCTTCGTGGGTTCTCCCTAATGCGTCCTTAGGACAATGAAATCGATAGGGATTAGGAATCTATCGGTTACGCGGGGTGTTTCATTATCATCGGCGGGAAAAATACCGCCTTTGACCGTTGGGCAGAGGGGGAATAAACTTGGCGGTTGACTCCCTAGCCATAGCTCACGCCCTTAGAGTAGACGTCGAATCCTAGCGCGCGGGAGCGGCAGGATGAGATGTTGGGAGTTATCGTTGCGAACTTAGTGCTCCCGGAGTCGGTCAGTGTTAATGGACATGGGAATGCCCACTGACCGAACTCGGGTAGCCCGGCGTATCATCCTGGGCACCGACCGGAATATCGGGCCCATGGGATGCCGATATCACTCTTAGAGGCAACGTCTCACCATTAGACCCTAATTCCGATCGTTACCCCATTAGCCAGTCATATTGGCAAGAATCGCACGATAGGGTGGAAACCGAAGTTCCGGGTTTCCCTTTATATTGTTTATCACTCGCATTCTATTTCCGTGACAACCCATCTACCGATTCGGGCTAGCTCACCCATGGGGTGAATTTGGTCCTCTCTGACACAAGCACAACCATGCCTCCCTGAGTTTGACCCCCAAGCCACACTACAACACCATGCGCTTGCGGTTACAAATATTTAAATCTCATGCCCCCAATCACATATTATTGCACACTTGCATACCACAAAACCTGGGGGACGTCAAGCTTTATGGCTCCGTTGTCGGGGAGGCAACGTGCTTGTTATTTTAGGATCTCATGAACCCTTGAGTCTAGCTCATATCCCTATCTCGCGATAATTTTCGCATTCTTCTTTTTAATTTATATTTTCTTATATTTATTTTCTATTTTATCTGTTTCTTTCCCACTTTTCGCTTCACGGATGTTTGTTGCTTTTAATGCGCAGGAACACAAGGAGTCTTGACGACTTGATTCCTGTTGATCCTGAGATAAACACCACCCTCAGGCGTCTGGTCGCAGAGAAGCGAAGAAGAGAAGAGCCCGATGACATGGGGGAGAACATCCAACCTCATAAATCCCTGCTGGAGTACTCGATGCCTTCCCTCGAGTCCACCTCCGTCATCCGTCCTCCTGCTATTACGGCGCAGAGCTTCGAGCTCAAGCCGTCCTTAGTGACGTGGATCCAGCAGGATCAATTCTCGGGGGCACCCATGGAGAGCCCCATCGAACATTTGGACTCCTTCTTGGAGAAATGTGACACCTTCCGGATAAATGGTGTCACAACCGAGGCGATCTGTCTGAAGCTATTCCCCTTCTCTCTGCGAGATAAGGCCAAGCTGTGGCTTAGGGGGGAGGGCCCAAATACGTTCAACACTTGATAGAAGCTTTCAAACGCTTTTCTGACGAAGTTCTTTCCTCCGGGGAAGACCATGAAGCTGAGGAGTGAGATCTCCTCCTTCTCCCAAGCCAGCCACGAGTCCTTGCATGAAGCTTGGACGAGATATAAAGCGATGCAACGAAGATGCCCTCATCATGAGCTTCCCAAGTTGCAGATAATTAATCTGTTCTACAATGGGTTGAGGGATGACTTGAAATCTTCCATGGACGCCGCGGCTGGGGGTGTCCTTCATGTCCAGGAGTGAAGAAGATGCCGGACAAATTCTAGAAATTATGGCATCGAACAATGAGCGATGGTGTGACGAGCGAGCCACACCTAAATCTGGGGGTATCCACAGGGTCGAGGACATCGACAAATTATCCAGCAAGTTTGACTTGCTGTCGATCCAGATCTCCGCACTGATGATAGGAGCCGGTGGTGCCGGTACACAACATATAGCAGCGGTGGAAGCAGAAGTCATGGGGGACTTCGAGGGTGGTGAAATCTCACCACCGTTTGACCAAGCGGGCGCACTATTCTACAATCCTACGGGAAATACGACGTATCCACCACGGACTAGCTCCAACCTGGCCTACTCTCCGAACAACCGGAATCACCCCAACCTTAGCTACCGGGCACCCTATCAGCAGCCGCCTCCTCAGCAGCAGTTAGTATATCAGCCGCCCAGGCAACAACAGCAGCAGCAGTTTCAGCAGCAGCAGTCTCCACAACAATATCAGCATTACCCCCCAAGGAACCAGCAACCCATTCAGCAACAGCAGCAATATGGCCAACAGAGGGCCATCTCTCCGGTTGAGTCCCTCCTGACTCAATATATTACCAACCAGGAGAAGATAAATTTGAAGCTGGAAATGGGACACCGGGCTCTCACGGACCAAGTAACCCAGCTGGGGTTACATGTGGCGAACCTTTTAAGGTCGCAAAATCTATTGCCGCCATAACCTGAAGTGAACCCGAGGGGAGCAAACCAAACTTTGGCACTCACGCACGAGCATGCGAATGTGTCTGCTATCGTGTTGAGGAGCGGAACACAAATCCCCACAAGAGTGCCCCCAAAGGAACCGAAAGCACCGTTGGTCGTAGAGCGACCGATTGAAAAATTGAATGACGCCGGTGCTTCGTCGCCAAAGCCAACAACTCCAGAGGGAGTTCCTGAAGAGGAGAAGAAGAAAAACGAGGAAGGGAGCCTCAAGGTGTTCAAGTCCGTTGTGCCTTTTCCACAACGGCTAGCCCAAGCCAAGATAGAAGAAAAGTATGGCAAGTTCTTTGCCATGGTCAAGGATCTAAGCTTGCAAATCCCCTTCCTTGAAGCTATAGAGACGATTCCCTCCTACGCAAAATTTCTAAAGGATTTGGTGACAAGAGGGTCCAGAAAGGAGAAGGTCGTATTAACGGCAGAATGCAGCGCTCTCATTCAGATAGCAAATCCGCCTAAGCTTAAAGAATCGGGGAGCTTCTCTATCCCTTGTGCGATCGGGGAGGTAAAGATCCATCGCGCGCTCATCGATCTTGGAGCGAGCATCAGTTTGATGTCCCTGTCGCTGTATAAGAGGATAGGGATGGGCGACTTGGAGCCCACCGGAATGACCCTACAGCTTGCAGACCGATCGGTCAAATATCCGGTGGGGGTTGTAGATGACCTCCCTGTCAACATAAGTGGGGTGCATGTGCCAGTGGACTTCGTCGTCATGGACATGCCTGAAGATGCGCATATCCCCATCATCCTTAGACGTCCTTTCATGGCCACTGCCGGCGTTTTAATAGATGTGAAGAATGGGAAGCTTTCCCTTAACGTCGGCAACGAAAAAGTCGAATTTGACTTGGGGTTGTCAATGAAGCACCCTAATCCCTCGGATGACCCAAGATGCAATGTGTTGGAGTTAGAAGAAGAGAGAGTTGTGGAAGCCGTGGCCTGGGAGATTCTTTCAAGAAATCCCCCCGATAGCTTGGGGGACTTAGAAAAACATGTCGGCCCGAAAGAAGATGATGTTGCTGGGAAAGCGGATGCGACACATACAGTCCCTCCCGGATTTCAAAAGGCTCCTCCGACGAGGAGGAAAGGGAAAGAGCCCATAGTGCTCACCGGTGACGAGATCCGAATCCTGAAAAGAGTGGCGGTAGAATCCAACTTAAGGGAGAAGCCTCCGGATTCCGTCAACAAAGGGAGGGTCATCGAGCAATTTTTCTTCTCACCGCCAACGACATCGAAGGCCACCAAATCTGAATATGAAGCGATGCCGATTTTATGGCATCACCCCCGTCCGCCTTGAGTATCGTCTACGGGCGTCGAGCAAACGACGTTAAACAAAAGCGCTTCATGGGAGGCAACCCATGCTCTAAACTTTTATCTTCATTTTTAGGATTTTTATTATCTTTATTTTCTCTATTTTAATAATTAAATCCAGTCGCGGGACCATCCGTAGAGAAACTTAGGCCATTCGTGAATTTTTGCAGGAAACAAACCCTCACCCGATCGGGTGACCAACCAACCGATCGGGTGAGACATATCAGACGATGGACATATCTGTTCTCCAACGAACCGGTCGGGTGAAGCAGTGCGTGACCGGGTGGAAGACCGTGTGAGCTGGGCCAAAGTCTCGGAAAATTTTGGGAATTGATCAACCGATCGGTTGATTCAAAGCGTGGTCGGGTGACTGACCGGGTGAGTTGTACTAATCTTTCGGGAAAAAGTGTGGAGCGGCCAACTGATCGGGTGAGTTATCACCTGATCGGTTCGCATGTAGCCTCTTTTCGGCAAATTTTTCGACCTAATAGTCAACCGATCGGGTGACATTTCACCCGATCGATTCGACTTAAACCCTATAAATAACCCAACTCCACCTGTTCATTTCCCCCTCGCCCGATCTCGATTCTCATCGCCGTTTCGACTTCCTCTCCCTCCAACCGGCCTCGTTTCTCCCTCAACCGACCACACAACCCTCTCAATCGATCTCTCCCCTCTCTTTTCCCATCTCTCAATCGATCTCTCCCCCTTTCTCTTCGATTTCACCCGCATCAAAACCATAATTTTCGCCCATTTCCCCCATTTTCAAAAATTTGCTGAAAGTAGTTGCCGCGGCTTCACACTTATTCCCATTGCGTTGCGTTGGGACATCTACGAGCAAGGATCTTCATCTCGCTTGGGTAACTTCGCTCCTTAGCTTGATTTTATATTTTGCCCTAGAATTTCAATTTGCTCGATTGCTTGTGTTAGTGTGCATTCATCGCATTTCGCATTCACTCATACACACACTCTCTCACATGGCCCGGGACCAAGATAAGGGTAAGGGTATCATGTGAGAGGAGGGGTCGTCTCACAAGAGACGCAAGACCACACGTCCACCACACACACGCCCTCCTCCCGCAAAGCCTGCACAGCTCCAACCCTAACCCCAACCTGTCGTCCCAGTTGAGGACCCACTGATGGGCCCGCGTGGCTACCGCTTTAGGAACCAGGAGCATAAGGATTTCTATCATAGACTTGATGCTCGGGGGCATCTATCGACCAAATTTGCCCACACCCAATCTCTTATCGATCTCGGTTTATTCACCGAGGTCGAGACCCTCTTCGCAAATTTAGGTTGGTTAGCTTTCCTGAACGTTAACGCAGTGTCATACCACGCACTCACACTCGAATTTTTATCCACACTTGTCTGTGAGTCGGGGTCGGTCGTCATATTTCGGGTCCATAATAGAACCATTCACACCCACCTGGACACCATCAATGACATATTTGGTTTTCCCATCCTTGGGGACGATGCTATCCGCCCCTCCGGGTATCCCCCCGAATTTGACGTCGATCAGTTTTGGTTCCGCCTCACCCTGCACCCTGACTATCCCCGAGGTAAGGCCAAGGCCTCCTCCATCATTCACCCCATCTTCTGTCTGGCCCACCGAATTATTTCTTCCATGTTTTTCCACAGGGATGAGTCAGGTATTGTGACCATCCCTGATCTCTTCATTCTTTGGGCCATGACCTTTCCCTTCATTCAGGGTGATGACGGGATTTCTTTTAGGGCCCCTACCGTTCCCGTCCATGCCGGTGCTTGTCTTGTTTCCAAGCTTCTAGAGATTAGCCGTCCCGGCAAGGGAAAGCTTTGTTGCGGGGGCCTTATCACGATCATAGCTTCTGCTCCCCGATTTAACATTGTCATCCCCCGAGATCTTCCCACTGCCGCAGGACCCTCACGTCTAGATCTCGACGTCATGCGGCATATTCACATGATTAAGCCCTGCCCCGATGGCCGTTTCACCTTCCATTACGGACACCCCCCATCTCACTATACCATTCTGCCCAACCCCGCTCACATGGCTATTGCTTTGGCGGTAGATTGGACATTTCCTCCCGATCCCGAGTTTATGGAGGGGCACCATCTTCCATTCCTTCCCCAGGATGCACCCAGACCACCTTCCCATGTCGCCCACTTAGGCGTGCAGGATATCCCTGCGTCCCGGGGAGATTCCGGAGCTGGTCCAAGTCATGCCATCCCAGCTTCCCTTCCCCCACCACTGTCGCCACCCCTCCGATCCGTACTACCTCCTCCTCCTCCTTTCGTCGAGCCACCTCCGCTCGTCTCGCTCTCGAGACTGAGATGGCTTCACTTCACGCTGTCGTTTCGTCCTCCACCCCCTCGGACCGATCCCATTCGATTTTCTCTCACCCACGTTTCCTTACACTTGAGAGGAACGTGGCCACCATACTCCGCATTCTCACTCACGTCCACGGACCACCACCTCCCACACCACACCCCTCACCCACACCTTCACCGCCTCGATGATTTTCACCTCCCCCAACACATTCTTCACCTCCACCATCACCCCCTCGGCGGCCATCCCCTCCTACCACTACTTCCATCCCCACTACCTCATATACCCCCATCATTTTCATTCCCTCCACTTCACCTCCGCTCACGACCCCTCCATTGCCTCATATACATATACGCACCGCAAGAAATTACAGGTGCGTTCGCGATCACTTCCCCCGCCATCCTCACCTACCCCCATACCCCCACCATCCTTACCTCCACCATCTACCACCGCATTGGTCGACATTTCACTACCTCTCCCCATCGTCACTTCCACTCCACCCATCGTCCACACTTCCTCCACACCCACCGATCCATCACCTCGACCACTTTCTCCACTTATCCGCACACCAGTCACCTCACCCACCCACACCTCATCCCCCACTTCTTCCATCGAGGAGGACGAGGATGATTCCTCTCCTGCTTTTTGATTTCATTTTGTTTTCTGACCTCCCCCTTTCTTATCTCTACATTTACATGATCACATCATATCGCTAGCATCGTCACGTCTAGCTTGGGGGAAGTCAATTTTTCTGTGTGCTGTCGTGTGATGTTTTCTTTGTGTGCTTGTTACATTTGTTGTGTCGTGTGATTTTCTATTTTTATTTTCCGTTTATATGTCGTGTGGTGTGATCTTTATCTTTATTCTTATTTTCAGTTTCATTTGTGTGTTTTTCTTGTTTTTCGTGTATTTTTATGTCGGTGCGTCCCCCCCCATTTTCATTGACCTCCCGTATTTACTCTTATTGCATTGAGGGCAATGCAAGTTTCAGCTTGGGGGAGTCGCACTTCGTGCGTCATTTGTGTCTTTTTCTTCGTTTTTGAGTCGTTTTCATCGTGTTTTTCTTTTTCTTTTCTTCTTTTTATCTCTTTCTTTTAGAGATGAACCCTATGATGAATTGCCACAAAAACACACACACACACCTAGCATGGCTTCGATAATCACATTCACTAACCCTAGGAAGTTGAGTACTCTTGCATTTCATGCATCCTGGGTCCACTTAGCTTTTTTGTGAGTCGTGTGTCGTGCCTAGCCGTTTGGTGTACTTCTACTTTGTGATTGTGTTTTATATACATGTCCAGGAATGACCCCTAGATTATCATGCTTCGATTTGAATATGCGGTATTTGCCTCTCTTATCTGCTTCTGTATGCATGAATATATATATCGTATGCTTCATTTCGCATGTGTCGGGATTCCACAGTTATGACTAGGATAACCCATTTAGCCTATGCTCTGATTAGCGAAAAATCTCCCTTGCCCAAGTGTTTAGCCCCCGATTTCTTTTTTATTTTACTTGGTGCAAATCCCCGCGTCGTGTACCGTTCTCCCGCTTGGGAGAGTACACACGTGTATATACCCCCAAATCCAAAAATCCAAAAAAAGAGAAAAGAAAAACCCAAAAAGAAAATAAAAGAGAAAAGAATGAAAAAAGAAAAAAAATGTACATATGTATAGCCAAAGACCCAAAAAATATATATACATATATCCAAAACCCAAAAAAATCTATGTGTGAATATTTCCCTACCTATCGAAAATAAAGGGAAGGCGAGAATTTGCACCGAGTGTTCTACTCCATATCATCTCGACCACTATCGCTTTCGAAAACACTTAGAATAGGGAATTTCTAGCTATTATATAGGCAATAGTGTGGTGATGTCCGAGTCCCTTGCTGTGGAGTCCCTGACACATGATGTGTTTCTATTCTCATACTCTTCTCATGCATGCTTGAACTATATAATCACCGCTTATTTCAAATCGAATCGATATTTGGGGTCATTTCTTGGATTTGTGTATATGGAGCTTATAGCACAATGTAGATAGCGACACCGTCTGCTAGCACACGACCGCACTCACTCGCGCTTCACCGCGTGGGCCCACGGCACTTGTCCGGACTCGTATTACTTGGTTTAGTGATGTGATTTGGTGTTTTCTTACTTGGTGTGTCGTTTTTTGATTTTGGTGGCCCTGACGGGCGATTTAGGATTTAAAGTTTTCTTTTTCTCTCTTTCTCTCTTTCTCTCTTTCTCTCTATTTTCTCCCTCCAAGCTCCTACTCTCACTCGTCTTCCTCGAGGACGAGGAAGGGTTCAGCTTGGGGGATTTTGACGTGCGTTTATATTTCATATATTCACACATGTCTTCTTCTGTGTTTTCCCGTTATTTTCCACCGTCTCGTATCCGTTTTCTCGTATTTTCTTGTTTTCTTTCACTTTTCCCTATTTTTGTGTGTTTGCAGGAGTTTGACAGCATAGGGGACACATAACGACGATATCATAAGTCCCCGGAGCAATGGGAGGAGTCACGCGTGATCCAGGGGGTCAAACGACGAAGATCGACATCTTTCAACCCCCACCCGATCGGTTGGACACAGCCAACCGATCGGGTGGTGCATGCGTGAACCACCCGGACAGCAGCTGAAGCTACGAGAGCATCAACCGACCAGGTCGCTGACCGGTTCAACCCGACTAACTTCTCGGGAAATTGGAGCTGAAATCCAACCGATCGGGTGATCTTCACCCGATCGGTTCATCTGTAGCCGTTTCTCCGAAGAGATGACCCGGACAGCTCACCCGACCACCGACAACCCGTGCCAAAACGTCCGAATCTTCTGTCTTTTTGGGCAACAATTCCAACCGATCGGTTGATTTATCAACCGATCGGTTCACCCGATGAGCTCAAGATCCAAACGGCTAGAAGCTTCCGCCAACCGACCGTGCCGCCTGACCGGGTGAAGTCTTGAAGATCGCTGCCGAAGTTCGTAGTAGATCACCCGATCGGGTGATTCTTCACCCGATCGGGTGATGTCGTTTTCTATAAATAGAAGCCCTAGGTTTCCAAAAATGAGGAGTTGTTATTTTTTACTGTTTTTCTCTCTTGTGACGGCTGTAATTTTCTAGTTATTTGTAAGTCTTCTGATCTTAACCAAACTTTGGTATTATCTTAATTGCATTATCACTACCACATTTCTATTGTCCGATTATTTTTTTAACGGTCGATTTTCATTTAGATCGCTTTTTAGCAAATATGTGTGAGTAGTTCCCTAATCTGGGATTTTGGTGGAAACCACTTCGTGGGTTCTTCCTAATGCGTCCTTAGGACTAGGAAATCGATATGGATTAGGAATCTATTGGTTACGCGGGGTGTTTCATTGTCATCGGCGGGAAAAAGACCGTCTTTGACCGTTGGGCCGAGGGGGAATAAACTTGGCGGTTGACTCCCTAGCCATAGCTCATGCCCTTAGAGTAGACGTCGAATCCTAGCACGCGGGAGTGGCAGGATGAGACGTCGGGAGTTATCGTTGCGAGCCGAGTGCTCCTGGAGTCGGTCAGTTTTAATGGACATGGGAATGCCCACTAACCGAACCCGGGTAGTTCGACGTATCATCCTGGGCACCGACCGGAATATCGGGCCCATGGGACGTCGGTATCACTCTTAGAGGCAACGTCTCACCATTAGACCCTAATTCCTATCGTTACCCCATCCACCAGTCGTATTGGCGAGAATCGCACGATAGAGTAGAAACCGAAGTCCTGGGTTTTCCTTTATATTGTTTATCCCTCGCATTCCATTTCTGTGACAACCTATCTACCGATTCGGGCTAGCTCACCCATGTGGTGATTTTGGTCCTCTCTGACACAAGCACAACCACGCCTCCCTAAGTTTGACCCCCAAGCCACACTACAACACCGTGCGCTTGCGGTTACAAATATTTAAATCTCACGCCCCCAATCACATATTATTGCACACTTGCATGCCACAAAACCCGGGGGACGTCAATAACCTGAAGAACGAGAAGGTTCTTCAGAAGGGAGAATTCCCTTGCATCCCCTGCTTCAAGGGGAAATTAATAATATGGCCATCACCATTAAAAGTGAATATCGAGTCTCTAAGCTTCCTCGAAAATACATGGAGACATATTTGGACCCATCCACCCCCTAGTGGGCCATTTCGGTACTTTATGGTACTGATTGATGCATCTTCATAATATTCGTATGTGTGTCTACTATCGACCTGCAACTTAGCTTTTCCAAAGCTACTGACACACATTATAAAGTTGTTGGTGCATTTTCCAGACAACCAAATAAAGAAAATATGTCTGGATAATGTAGGAGAATTTACCTCCCGATCATTTCAAGAGTACTGCCAGGCAACAGGAATAGAAATTGAACATCCAGTGCCACATGTTCATACCCAGGATGGGTTGGCAGAGTCACTGATAAAAAGACTCCAATGGATTGCACGTCCATTGTAAATGAAAGCCCAGTTTTCGATGGATGCATGTGGACATGCAATTCTGCATGCTGCATCGTTAATAAAAATTAGACCATCTGGAGGTCAGAGTGTCTCTCCAATGCAACTTGCACATGGAGTGCCACCAAATATTTCTCATTTGAGAATCTTCGGTTGCACAGTTTATATCTCCATTGCACTACCACATAGGACAAAACTGGGTCCTCAACGTCACCTAGGTACCTATGTAGGATTTGACTCACCCTCCATCATAAGATACCTAGAACCCCAAATGGGGGACGCATTCAAGGCACGTCTTGAAGACTGTGAATTTGATGAGACAATTTTTCACAAAATGGGCCCAGACACTGAGAAATCTGGTGCAAAGCACATCATAACGTGGGATACAAAAAGTTTGACACACTATGATCCGGTAAGAAAACAATGTAAAGATGAGATCCTGAAGATCCTCCACATTCAGGACACTGTCCACCGATTACCGGACTCATTTACTGACAACCAGAAGATTGTCAAATCACACATCCATGCTGCAAATACTCCAGCTAGGAATGATATCTCCGAGAATAGATGCAATCCACCAGCAGCAGAAGTGGCTGCACCTCAACAGAAAAGAGGCAGACCACCAAGCTCCAAGGATAAAAATCCAAGAGAAAGAAAAATATCCGGAGACCTTGGGACGATACCCCCACAGAGAAATGAGCTCATGTCCATACCCTCACCCCTCCCGGAATCCACTGCAGAAGAACTGCCGTGAGAAATTGAAATATCATTAAACTATGTACGTACACGTGAGGTGTTGGACAGAAAGAGTACAATCATCGACGATGACTTTGCATTTCATATTGTTATTCACGTCGTCAGAAGTAACGATGATCATGATCAAATTCCTTTGCTGAATGCAAACGTAGAAATGATTAGCCAAAGTGGAATCAAACAATAGAAGCTGAGCTGGACTCGCTTAAGAAACACAAAGTCTTTGGGCAAATAGTCCAGACACCAAATGGTGTCAAACCAGTGGGATACAAATGGGTATTCGTGAGAAAAAGAAATGAAAATAATGAGATCGCACGCTACAAAGTAAGGCTTGTAGCGCAAGGATTTTCCCAAAGACCGTGTATTGACTATGAGGAAACATACTACCCGGTTATGGATACGATCACTTTCCAATTTCGGTTAAGCTTAACAGCAAAGAAAGGTTTAGATATGCAGCTAATGGATGTTGGGACTGCATATCTATACGGTAATCTCGACAAGGAGATATACATGAAACTTCCTGATGGCTTTCAATACCTGCTGAATTAAAAGATAGACCTTGGGACGTCTACTCTGTTAAGCTCCAAAGATCATTGTAAGGTCTTAAACAATCAGGAAGGATGTGGTATAACAGACTGAGTGATTTTCTTGTACAACAAGGATTCACCAATAATGAAGTCTGCATTTGCATCTTTATAAGAGTAAAGGGAAAAGGTTTTAAAGATTTGAATTGAGATTTTAAACTTTTGAAATTTGAAATTAACAAAATTATATCTGATTATATAATTAACTAACTTAATATAAATATAATAATCATATCAACATAATAAAAATAATAATAATAGGCATATCATAATAAAACTTGATTCCAGCGTAGGTAAAAATACATATCGTTACATTCTATCCACCTTAAGAAAAATTCCGTCCTCGGAATTTCTATCAACTAAGGAGCAGGGAACAAATATGGATAATGCTCTCGCATTTTATCTTCCGGCTCCCAGGTGGATTCTTCAGGTGATTCATGATGCCACATCACTCTCACGAGCTCGACGACCTTGTTCCTGAGCGTCTTCTGACATCAGTCTAAGATCTGCACCGGCTGTTACTCATATGTCAGGTCCGGTCCACTACAACAAAACTAGTCATTTACAACTTTTATGAGACAACGTTTCCACTTTGATAGTTGTAATAAGTGTTTATTACAACCTTTTTTGTTCTGAAAGTTGTAAAAAATGTTTATTACAACGTTTTTTGCGGATAGTTGTAAAAAATGGTTATTACAACTTTTTTTCGTGAATTGTTGTAAATGTTAATTTGAAAAATACAACGTTGTTTTCTGTGAAAGTTGTAAAAAAAATTTACTACAACCTTTTACTATGGAGAGTTGTTAAAAATGGATATTACAACTTTTTTCTGTGAATAGTTGTAAATGGTAATTTTGACACCACAACTTTTTTTATCTAAAAGTTGTAAAAAATGTTTATTACAACTTTTTGATGGATAGTTGTAAAAGGTGAAAATTGGAGTTACATGTGCACGTTGCTTGTAAAACATGGAGACTAGAAAAACTAAACAATAATTCAGACTAAATAAAGCGGGGTTACACGAGCCCACGAGCCCTGATGTCGTTGCCACGAGACCACGAGCCATCGACCACAAGCCATCGCCACAAATTTGTCATCGCTATCTGATGTCGTTGCCACGAGCCCCCGAGCCATCGCCCCCCAACCCAACCCTAACCCGCCACCGGTATATTCCTCCCCCAAAATTTTTCCCTCTCCCCCAAATTTTTTCCCTCTCCCCCAAAAATTTTGCCGCCGCAACTGTTAAAAGTAAACACTAAAGAATTCAGATCGGTTAAAAGAAAAAATCGATCAGTCGAAGAAAACCCTCTCCCCCCAAAACCCTCTTCCGTCACGGTGATCGATCCTTGGCCTTGACGCCTCCGTCGCAGACAGGAAGGCCGCCGCCGTCGACCTGAAGACCATCGTCGTCGACCTGAAGACCACCGTCGGTGAGGATCTCCAAGCTCTACTCTCATTATGAATTTCTTCTTTTGGGTCAGTGAGAAAACTTCAAAATTTTCATATATTCCGATTGAACATCTGAGTAGCAAATATAATTTACATGCGGGTTGAATTTTGAAACATCACCTGGCTGTGTTTTGCCTCTTTTTTGCAAACGAAGAAAAAAATTTATCAGGACGCTTATAAATTGATCAAAATGAAATTTCATTGCCATTTATCAGAACTTTGTTGTTATTTATTTGCATTGATATCTATGAAAAATCCAAGGGTGCCAATGGAGGCCGCAAATTCAAAATTTTCATGTATTCTGATGAAAATTTGGCTGGCAAATAGAATTTACATGCTGTTTGAATCTTGAAACATCACCAAATTCAGTATCTGGGTCTCGGTCTATCAAATTCGTGTTCCTTTCTGATTTCATTCTCTTAAAATTTTTGAAAGGATTTTTTGAATACATCTAATGGGTTGTGATGAGAGGCTTAGATGGCCATTGATTATTATTTTTATGTTGTATACGTTGACATGAAGGTTTTGTTGATTTGATGAAATAATACTTTAATGTAACTAAAATTTGGATTGGTCTAATTTTGTTAATTTCAGTTAAATTAGAAGTAGATATAAAGGGGGAAAAAGAAGAATCATATATTGTTAATTTCAGTTAAATTTGTGGACATGATATGACCAGTTTTTGTTCTTTTTTTGGGTAGGTGGGTGTTGGAGGTGTTGCTGGGCGATCTTGATGCATACAGTGGTCCACAAAAAAGTTAGTTCTATTGTTTTTAAAATAATCTTAAATTTGTTTGAAACTCAGTTATATTGTATTATGCCCCCATCCTCCACCCTTCTCATCTATGTTTGGTTTGTTACAGAAAAGGTAATTCTATTCTCTATTAACTCAATGTGTTTATTGTTGTATCGTGCATCATATTTTCATGATGTTTCTACAATAAGAATGCATGGTTCTAAAAGTTTAGTTCCTATGCAATGCAAGCTTTTCCCTCAAAAGGCTACTTTGGAAAGCATGCATGCATGGACTGGTGTGAGATAACGACAATATTATGTGGAAAGGTTTAACAGGACATGTCTCACACATCAGCAATAGGACCCTTACTGGTCATAGATGGCCCACAAAATTTCCTGCACCAAAATTTGAAGAAAATCCGGCGGATTCGAGTCGAAGTTCCGAAAGAAGTTTCATTAAGTATAGCCGCATGCTAAAATAAATTGACATGCTTCGATTGGATTAGTGTTGGCAGATTTTGCTGCTGTATAATTGTTAGGAATCTACTGTCATGATCTGAAATAAATTCTATCTATTGAAACAATTATATTACACCTTTTGAATATGAAAGGTTGAGTTTCGTTAGTATGAGAGTGGTTCTATAATTTATTCAGTCACTTTTTTGTTCCTTCTTAAATATTACGGTGTCCATTAATTTTTCATTTAATTCTTATTTACCATTGTATATATCTTTTTCTTCTAGTATTTTGCATCTCATCTTCGTGTATAATTTCACAATCTTTTTCTTCATTCATTGTTTACCTATTGGATCTATCGTGGTACAAATTATCTCCATTATAATGACATCCTTATAACTTGTGCAAGATGTTTTCTCCTTAGGTTCAAACATAAGAGGGCTTTTATCACGATGGACAAAGCATGGGTCAACCTACCAAGGTTTTGTAAATTTAGTTTATTAGTTCATAGTTATAACCATTAGGGTCTGATTATTAATACATTTATGTTTTTTCTAGAATGACAGAAGACTATAAGCAAGCCGCGCGAAATTTTATATTCAGTCATGCAGAAAGAGAGGGGAATCCAGAAAAAATTAGGTGCCCGTGCTGTAAATGTAGGAACCTTATCTGGTTTTCGCCTAGGGATGTTGTGTCACACTTGATTTGTTTTGGAATTGATCCAACATATGATGTATGGATTTTTCATGGGGAAGCACGTCCTTCACAAAATAAAGCTGCTGAAGTGACGGATACATATAGGATGTTCTTAGATGCACAAATTGGTGACGATGAGGTTGAAGATCATACAAATGAGAGACATGGGGACGGGGTTAAGGAAATGTTGGAAGATGTTGATATTCCTCTATACCCTGGTTGTGAAAGCTACACAAAGTTGTCGGCAACAATTCTTTTGTATAAACACAAAGCTCGGAATGGTATATCTGACACAGCATTTACGGAACTTCTTAAACTTCTGAATGATATGTTGCCCAAGGAAAACACACTTCCTGATTCAACATATGCAACAAAGAAGTTGCTTAAAATATTTGGTTTAGGCTATACTCGGATCCATGCATGTGCAAATGATTGTTGTCTATTTACAAAAGACAATGCACATAGTGACTCTTGCCCTAAATGCGGCAAGTCTCGTTGGAAAGGGAACAAGGCAAATGAAGATGGAAAGCAGACAAAAATACCTGTAAAGGTTGCTAGATACTTTCCAATCATACCAAGGCTGAAAAGAATGTTTAGGGACCCAGAAACAGCAGAACAACTAAGATGGCATTACAATCATAAGAGCGAGGATAATAAATTGCGACATCCAACAGATTCTTCTCAATGGGCCACAATTGATAGAATGTATCCTGAGTTTGCCGCTGACCCACAAAATTTAAGGCTTGGCCTTGCAACTGATGGATTTAATCCCTTTGGTGAATGGAACTCTACATATAGTTGTTGGCCAGTGATGCTTGTTGCTTACAACTTTCCACCGTGGCTATGTATGCACAAAGATAATATGATGCTATCGTTGTTAATTTCTGGTCCACGCCAACCCGGAAATGATATTGATGTGTATTTAGAGCCACTTATTGATGATTTGAAAAAATTGTGGGTGGAAGGGGTAATGGTGTATGATGCCTATAGTCGTAGCGAGTTCAAAATGAAGGCTATTTTGATGTGGACCATTAATGATTTTCCAGCTTATGGTAATTTAGCAGGATGTACTATAAAGGGTAAGAAAGCATGCCCTGTCTGTGGTGTTCATACCTGCTCAATATGGCTACCATTTAGTAAGAAATGTGCATACTTGGGCCACAGGCGATTCCTTGCACCTAATCACGAATATCGTAAACAGAAAAACTTGTTTGATGGGACCGTAGAGAGCAAACAAAGTCCTCCAATACAAACAGGTTCTCAAGTCCTCGAAGATGTCAATGATATTTGTAATGAGTGGGGAAAGAAACACAAAGAGGAAAAAGTGAAAGGGAAAGGCACAAGGAAAAGGAAAAGAGGAGATGTGAAGGAAAAAGGAACTCAAGTGTGGAAGAAGAAGTCCATTTTTTTTTATTTGCCTTATTGGAAGGTAAGTTAGCTAGTTGCAAATTTTTTATTTCTTTTCAACCCATGTCTAGTAATTAATAGCTCATTGTTAATTAGATAATTTCTAATTATGTGTTTTTATGATTTTCTTAGTCACTCCCTGTGCGTCACAATTTGGATGTAATGCATGTGGAGAAAAATGTGGGTGATAGTATTCTTGGTACATTGCTCGATATCAAAGGAAAATCAAAAGATGGAATTAATTCACGCAAAGATTTGGAAGCAATGGGTATCAGGAAGAAATTGCATCCCATAGACATGGGAAGTAAAGTATTACTTCCAGCCGCTCCATGCACCTTAACTGATCAAGAGAAACAGACATTTTACTATATAATGAGAAATTTGAAGGTACCTGATGGATATAGCTCAAATATTAGGAGTTGTTTTGCAAAAGAAGACAAGATTTCAAGTCTCAAGTCCCATGATTATCATGTTTTGATGCAACAACTATTGTCTGTGGAATTGAGAGGACTTCTACCAGTAGGGACAAGGAATGCGCTACTACGACTATGTTCGTTTTATAATGACATATGCCAAAGAGTGCTTGATAGAGATAAATTAGAAGTTCTGGAGAATCAGGTCGCAGTAACAATATGCGATCTGGAGAGATTCTTTCCTCCTTCTTTTTTTGACATCATGATTCACTTGACGATGCATTTAGGGAGAGAAGCAAGAACTTGTGGGCCGGTGCAATATCGTTGGATGTATCCATTTGAGAGGTAAGATTTATTATGGGTACTTAAATTAGTCAATCATGTACGCACTTAAGAAAGTATTTATGTTTAACTCTTGGTTATAGGTATATGCAAACACTGAAGGGGTATGTTAAAAATCATGCACGACCTGAAGGGTGCATAGCTGAGCGTTATGTTGCTGAAGAATGCATGAAGTATTGTGGTGGGTATATTAAAGGGGCATCCAAAATTGGAGAAAGGAAAAATCGGAATGAAGTTCATCAAAGTGATTCCATACTCGAGGGGCGACCTATTTCCAAAGGAAAACCTATTTTAGTTACTCGGGAGGAAAAAAATGCTGCTCATCGATATGTGTTGTTTAATACAGAGGAAGTGGAGCCATATATAGAGTAAGTATAAGTTCAGCTCGTTTATTATATGTATGCATGAATTAGATTTTACTTGTGTTTTGATTTGTACATTACTGTATATAGAATGCACAAAGAGGAGCTGAAACGTTTGCACACTCGATCGTTTAGAGATGACGTGGAACTTTCAATGCTGCATTCGGAGACTTTTGGTGATTGGTTTGAAAACAAGGTTGTAAGGGTTATATCTTCTTTTTCGTATATGATTAATTTTGATATATCAAATACATATTCTCATTTCAATTCCTGATGCATAACAATATACTCTTACAGGTTAAGGTTGAAAGGGATGAGTCCAATGTTAGCGAGACAATAAAATGGCTTTCTTATGGGCCTAGCTTGCAAGTAACTTCATATACTGGTTATATTATTAATGGCCGACGCTTTCATACGAAAGACTGTGAGAAGTCGACACAAAATAGTGGTGTTTCCATTGAGGCGAGTACTATTCTTGTAGACGGGTCCATTGAGAAAGTAGTCTATTATGAGGTCTTGCGTGAAATTCTTTTGCTGGATTATCGACTATTTCAAGTTGCTATATTTAAGTGTGATTGTGCAAATATGCATCGCAGAGTTAAGCTTGAAGATGGATTTACATTAGTCAATTTACACCAATTTCAAAACCAGTTTGCAAGCGACCCTTACATCTTAGCAACACAGGCTATACAAGTGTTCTTTTCTAGAGAAAGTATGTCTTCAAATTGGTATGTTGTGTTGAGAGCACCCCCAAGAGGGTTTCTTGAATTGGTTAAATATGACGACGAGAAAGAATCAACTAGTAAACCACTAGATGAGTCATTACTGGACGATAGAGAGGTCGATAACGGGGATGAAAGTTACATAAGGAAGGACTGCGATGGCTTATTGGTACAACTTTTGATTTTATTGTGCTTAACATTAACATCAATCAAAAGATGGCATTATTATATATCATTTATACATTCTTTTTATATTGTGATTTGATACCACCTATTTCATTGATGTTGCATATGTATATTTTTTTCAGGTGGCTCACTTAAAAGAAAATTGAACTTGTCGCATCAATGGGTAAGGACGGGCGAAAGGACGGGCGGGATCAAGCAGAGGTAATTATGTGTTGGTTATATAAAAAGGACAAGCGTGATCAATTTTTGTCCCATCAATTTAGGGCTTTCGAATGATATGTTTAGTTGATGTCTAAATGTAGGAGATTGTGTATTCAGTTTTATATATTTTCCCATCAATTTTTGGCCCCTAGCTTGATTTGTATTCAGTTTTATATATTTTCATATGATTTTCTAGTATAAGTCAAGGCTGGAATTTTCATTATATGAAATGATGTAATTATATGACCCACATGTAACTGGTTTGGATTTCGGATAAAGGCACTTAGATGCCATGTCCAACTTGGTTTGGAGTTCATAAATTGTGCACGGTTCAGACTCGCACAGAAAATCTGCAACAAATTGCATTCGGTTCAATTATCTATGTAAAGGTCTGGTTTTTATCTCCATGACGAGATAGATCTTTCCTCCTCCTCTTGCATAACAAACATTGTGCATTCCTTTGAGCCTCCACATTATGGGTTCATGATGTTCTAATCAGTAATATGCAGGTTATTCATATGATTGTGTTTAATATGATTAACCTGCATATTTTCTAGTATAAGTAACCTGCATATTGTTCATATGATTGTGTTTATTATGAACAACTATTTGCATGAATACATCTACACACACATCGATGTTGTACATATTTTGTTCTGTAGTATTCTGGGACATAAGTTAAGACTTTGAAATTTTCATGCTTTCGCCTTTATCTAATGTCATTAGATTTCCTAACACTATAGACTTACAGGAACTGATGATGGCTCCTGAATAGTACTCCACCAAATTATTCAATTCTTTTTTCTCTACCTGGATTGTAGCCCATGTGCATTAGAATCTATTCTAGCCACATGTTGTGGGTTGGTTTGTTGGGTGTATTCCAAAGATTGCACTTATAACTACTACATGCATCGCATGATAAATTGCCTGACTAGAGAAAGCTCCATCAAATATGACTTTAGACTCAACTTAGATCAAGTGTGCACTTAAATTGGGATTACTATGCTCATTATTAATAAACGGTTGAAGATGAAGCTAAGTTCTTGAAAGGAAGATTCCATTACGAAAGGAAGGAATGTGTGCGCCCTGGTCGAAGACAGCCAGCTGCATAAGATCAAGACCTTTAGAGATATTTATCAAGATTTTTAAATATACACACTCGCTCGTTTATTTGCTTGGGTATACATGAGACCTGGTTTCTAACAATACGATGACGTGCCACATCCTATTCTACATACTAAATAGGAATCATATAAGACTTAATGTTTTAGCGAATGAGCAAACTGTCATGTGAATGAACATAAAAGAGTGCGTTGCCATTATTCCCTGTTTTCCTACATATATAAATGGTAATGGTTGTCATCGGGTACAGTGGGAGGAGAATTATTGGACAGAAAAAGATGGTGTTATCCCATCTGTCACCATTTCATATTCATATGTTCCTTTTGGAACAGCTGTCACATACTGCCAGGCCAGCAGCTCTCTCTCCGTTGGGCCCCCACCATGTGCATCCCCCCCGACCAATCCATCAATCACTCCCCAATGAAACAGAAGCCAGAAAATACCAATTGATAATCGAACTCTTTTAATTGATGATCTTACATTGTAAAAACCATAGTAATTAAATTAGCAAATTACATAGATGATAGAGCGTTGCAAAAGCCTTAATCAATCACTCAATCTTCCAAGCATAGAGAAACATGCAGAAAATATCTATGCTACATTAGCCCCGACGTTTAAAATGCATCATTTTCCCTCATCAGACCCCTCGATGCTTGAATGAGAGGAAACATGATCAGACATGGAACTAATATGAGCCCCTAGATTATAAAAACTTGCATGGTTATCGTGTTATATAAGTTATTTGTGAATTTTACTTATTTATGAATCATGATTATCAAACTGTTTATACTTTTTTGGATAAGCTGTTTTGTTTTATGCACGCTATATTGCTTAACTTCATTCACTCTTTGAGCTGTGAGCTCATTGTTGTATATAACAGTAACTGTCAATTTAACTGTTAGAAACAATGTTTATTATGTGGCAAGGTGAATTTTAGTTTGGGATTATGTTATCTTTCAAAGTTGTGTATTAGTTCAGTTTACATTTGTTCTACTTGTATCTTCATTGATATCATATCATGTTGTGCATAACATATATATTTAAATTAACAGAGCTCAAAGGAAGGGAAGAGAAGATCAAAGAGAATGCGTCTTGCTGAAGTAGCTCTTACTATTAACGAGAAGAGTGGTGGTGTTAGAATTTCGAACGGGGAATCCAACACTCCTCCCATCATTCCCCATAATTTACCCCTCCACCCACATGTCACCACTCTCGGACATCCTAACAATCCCCAACATTCTGCTTTCCCCACAAATTCATCCAATCCCTCCCATCATTCCTCTCAACAAGAAGAGCAAATGCTAGAAAGGAATAAAAGGTGGAAAACAATGATTAAATCATTATCTTTGACACCGAGTGAAAGGGCTGAAGTTGAATTCAATGATAAAGGGCAACATGTAGGTTCAAGTTCAGTATTCTTGTCATCTTATGTTGGTGCTTTAGCAAGGGAGATGATTCCTTTTAACATTAGGAGTTGGAAGAAAGTTGGCGATCTATTGAAGGATGATTTGTGGACATGTATAAAGGTTATTTTAAATGTCTCTTTCATTTAAATGAATCTTATATATGTTGTACATATTAACATATATAATTTTAATTGTATATCTTGTGTTGTACAGACAAGATTCAAGTTGGATGATCTGGACAAGGTTTTATTGCTTAAGATGATGGGCGCACGATGGAAAGAGTCCAAGTCAAGATTAGTTTCAGCTATCAGACATGCATCCTTGGGTCCTCAATGTGCCAAAAAGTTAGCCATGCTAAGACCCGATAATATAAAAAGTGATCAAGAGTGGAGTGATTTTATCAAGGAGAAAACCTCAGATGAGTTTGAGGTAGTTACTTAAGTTTCAAAGAGTACAACTTTAATTTCCCTTTCTTGTATTATACCTACTTTTAATATGTCAATTTCTCCTATGTAGTTGAAGAGCAAAAAATTCAAAGCCATTAGATCGAAGAATAATATTCCTCACACCATGAGTAGAAAGGGGTATGCAAGATTGGCAGAGGACATGGTAAGAAATTTAAATAAAAATTGCAAACTGTCCAGATATGATGTCTATCATTATTAATTTCATACATATTTTGCAGAAAAAGGAGAGTGGATTAGAGATCGACAGAGACGAGTTGTGGTGCAAAGGACACACCAAGAAAAATGGAGAACCACCAAATTCTTATGTTGCGGAGTGCATAGTAAGGATGTGTATTGAACTATGTTAATTTATTTTGGATAAAACTTGGAAAATTGGCTTTACTAATTGGATCCTTTTTTTAAATTATAGACTAAGATAAAAGAGCATAGCAGCACTCAAAGTTCGCAAGGAACGGTACGATTGAGTGAAGATGGTGTGGCGAAGACATTCGGGCGTGAACGCAATGGTAGAGTAAGAGGACTAGGTTTTGGGGTTACACCATCTCAGTTGGGTGTTCGTATGTGTAATTCAAAGAAAGTATGTGCATTGGAAAACCAAGTTACTGGCTTGACGACTAAATTACAAGAGCTGTCTGATTTATTCATGGCAGTAAGTTATAAGTTAATTAACTATTTATTAATCAATTAAAATACATGCTTAGGAATTACCAGGTGCATATCTAATATTACACTTTCTTACAGACTATGGCATGAAGATCAAATGTCGGGGCAGAGCCATTAACTCCTCGTGCTAATACGCCTCAGGTAGCTAATTTTAAGTCATTATCTCAAAATTAAATAAGTTGATTAAAAAGCTTCTCTTTTGCTTTGTTTCAGTCGCAACATGATAGTAACTTCGCAAACAGTAATACTCATATTCAAATGCCTACTCAAATGCCTACTCAAAAGCCTAATGAAGATGTTCCAACAAAAAAATGCAAGTTACTGAATTGGGAAAAGAAGGTTGTTGCAGAAGGGACACTTGCATCAACTGATCCTAATGCTTTGGTGCACCATGTTCCACTTGGAGAGAATGTTTGGAAGGTTTGGGTCGACGTGGCGTTGGAACCTCAAGCTCCTTTATATCGGGCCAATTCGGAGATGTCTACTATCCAACAAGCTGTTGGAACAAATGTTGCTTGGCTCAAATACTTTATCTCTTTTGATTAATGCATGCTTGTGGGTTATCTTTTGGACTTTTGGTTTTTTGGTCGTTTGTCACGGATTAAAACTTGTTGCGCTTCGTATTTTTTATGTTTTGAAACTTTGCTAAGACTTTATTTCATCTTATTTTGAATGTTCATGTATATTTAGGTAAAAACCACTTGTAACTCCGCCAATGCAATTTAATTATTGTATTGCCGGTCCCAAGCCCGGATAAAGGAGGAGGGAAAGGAGATCACTTAGAAGGATGTCATGCATGCGTCTAATTCAATGGTTAGTAGCTTATCAATGGTTCAACTCAAGTATCATTTAGATCCCTTGTTCTCTATTTATTCTTTTCTGCTGCATTCTGTAGGTTATACATTCATATCAGGCTGAGTCAGATGTGGAGCTTAACTTGTCTGTTGGAGACTATGTTGTTGTAAGAAAGGTACCTGGTTATTCATTTGATTTACTGGAGAAGGCCATGAACTTGACCTTTTTTGCATTATTATGATTTGATGATTGCTTCTTTTTTTGATAACATGGCTGTATTGAAATTGGATTTGGGCTCTCCCACAATCCCACAATCCCACTGCACATTGTTTTATTTTTTATTTTTTCTTCGAATGCACGAAGCAATGATCTGTTTTTATTAGACCAACAAATAAATGAACAAATGGATAAGAAATCCTTATGTACAAGCAATCTGGTTGGCAGGCAAGCTTCAGCCATGTTATCAAAAGTTGGAATTCTCTTTGTTGTGTTGTGTACCTTAAACCATTATGGTTCATGCATCTTACTCCAGGTTTCTTGTAGTTGTGATTTATCATGATTACATCTTACATGTCCCAGACATTGGCTCATGAAATGCTTGTTACGGGTGATTTCTGTAAGTGATTTTCATTTTACAGCCTATCCATACTCTACCTACATATATATTCTCATCATGTGTGTACACTTGCATATTTTTCCACCAAACAAGTAGACACAATACACCTGCATACATTTGTCTCAATTTGTGAATTTATTATGTTGCATGAATGGGAGATGATCTCAACAGAAGATTTCACTAGCTTTTCTTCTATACACAAGTTATTCTAGTTTCATGCATGTAGCGGTGGTCAACAAACTCATTTCATTCATTTTCAGAATTGTTGGATATTTTACAACAGCTCCTTGCCCTTTTTAGTCTCTTGTTTATGTATCATGAATTTGCAACATTGAAGAGCATATGCAGTTGTACTGATATATTCCAAGCAATCTGCAGCTCAGCCTCCATCCCGAAGCTGTTCAACAGTCTGATGTACTTCTCGTCCGATGTCATAATTGTTGTATCTTACATCGGAAAGAATACGTATTGGTAAAGAGCATTTAGAAGCAAAGCGAATTGAAGAAGAAAATGAAAGAAAACGGTTTGTTTATGATCTGACCAAGTTTAAGTATTATGTTTGTGTGTTATACTTTTCATACTTCCTGCGAGTGCTGTGCTGCTCATACGTGGATCTTTTGGGATAATAAACAAACCTCTTTCATGTACAGGATAGTGGCATTGAGAAAGGCAGAGAAAGAGGAAGGGAGGAGAGCAAGAGAGAAAATTCGTCAGCGCTTGGAAGAGGACAAGGTCTTGATTTCATTTTATTTATTTATTTTGTTTACAGTCATTACATAATTTATGATATTACGATGTTACACCCCCCCCCCCCACACACACACACAAAAAGGAAACATACACAAACACACAAACCCGAAACTTTTCGCACAACTTCCGGCTGAGTAAAATTGGGTTTACCTTGATAGAGATGTCCTTGCACCCGATTATGTCTTACATTTTATATGAAAGATTTGAAAAATAGGAAGTTAGCACAGCCAGTCACTGAAGATTTGTCGAATAAATTTATGTATATAACTTAATATCTTTACATACAATTACAGGTGTTTGTGCATGCTATCTCATATCTAAAATTTCCAAAAATCTGTGGCACATTGAAATTCATAGAAGCCTACCGGCAATAACATTCAGGGTTATTACTTGCATTTCAGGCGGAGAGGAGGCGGAAACTTGGATTGCCTCCCGACGAACCAGCACTTGCTAAACCTGCATCACCAGTGGAGGAGAAAAAGGTGAGATTGAATTGAATGTCTTAAGGCTCTGAGGTTGAAGATGTTATGACAGAACTTGGAATTTTTGTTTCCAGTGCTCATTACCAATCAGACCCGCTACAAAGGCAGAGCGCATGAGAGACTGTTTACGATCCCTCAAGCGAAGTCACAAGGTACGACTTGTCGATCTCAACTTGATAATTTTGCATGAATCTCGTAAACATGTGAAGCTTTTTGGGTTCTGTTGCTAGCATATCCTCTTTTAAATAATATCCTACACCATTTATCCTGTTCTCCAATCACCAAATGACATCATTTGATGTAAATTGTGCTTACCGACTCATCTCACATGATGGATCTTATTGCGGTGAATGGTGATGTGGACATGCATAAAATGCCTTGTTTGTCTATATTTCCAAACTATTGATAATTTGTACTATAATTTCTTTTAAAAAAATATCATAAAATACAAAAATTAAAAACCATAAAACCAATTATTTTGCATTTTGAGATCAATTTTCTGCTATTAACTAATAATGCTACTATAAGTCATTTTGAGAAATGTTAAATTCGAATGTGCATCAACATATAACAAAATACATTATTTATCTACTAAAGGTCATACGAACATATGTGTTGCTCCATTCGTATGTTGGAATATTCAAATACACTTAAAGAACAAACTATTCTATAATATTTCAATCATGTCTAAATTTGTGCCATTAAACGGACTGTGTATATGGCTGTGCCATGCTATATAATCAATAATGGTATGCCTAAGCACATCCTAAAAACCATTTGGGTTGTGCTGTCCCTGAAGTGCTTAGGCACATACCAGGAATTCAAGGAGCCATATACCATTTTTTTCATGCGGCCCATCGTGCAGTGGGCCAGCTTGGATCCATTTCCAACCCTTATTTTGAAGGAGAAACTATGAATTTTTTGGAGATGTTGACTTCGGAAACTTCTGTTCTGATTTTATTGTCTTCCATCAGTTTTGTGGCAAGTGATTGTGAAGTCTTATTAATGGTTTAATATCACAAAGCTAACCTCATCAAAATTCTGAAATCAGCTGCCATGGATGCTTTGTTCTTGTACCTATATCATGAATGCCACCATTTAATGTTACTTGCACAGATGACTGTTCGTCATCCAAAATTATTTCACTTATATTTGTCGATGGCCACACACTCCCCGACTCCAGCGTTCCCATACAAAATTATTTCACATACAAAATTATTTCACTTATATGGGGTCATCCAAAATTTTCTTTGCCATGGCACAGATGACTGTTTGTCGATTTGTTGCCAATAACTAAGTTTCAAGTAGTCTTCTTTTTACTAAGATAGAGTGGTTTGATATTTGGGCAAATTGCAGGCTGCAATGGCATATTCAAGATGCCAACGAGCTCATGCTGCCGATTGTTTTAGGATCTCCAGCAATAGTTTAGGATGTTTTTGGAGCCCATATTTTCGCTGACCCGTTGTATAATTTATTCATACCAGAAATATCTTAAATAGCTGTAAAATTATTTCAACCAGCAATTCCAGTATCTTGGTTTCCTATGCTGCTCGTAAGATGGACTGCGGCAAAAAATTCTTTTTTAAATCGAGGCGCCAAGTCTTGCTCCAACACCTTAACATTTGTTCAGAGCCAGTTGCACACCTTGTACACAAATATGGATAATTTCTATATTATTGAAGAGATGCCTCAAGTAGTTTTAATCTTAGCAAATTTATTTATTAATCCCTCAAACAATTACAGACTACTCATAAACACACATCCTGAGAATTCTTTTTAACTAATTATATATATATCAGTTTGTTCATGAAACTTAATCAACTCAGCTATAAACATGTAGGTGTAAGGCATTCATGTATTTGCAATGGTCATAACTTGATCCTTGTTATATGTTCAGGAAAATGGATGAAGCCACGCATCCCATTGGTTTCATCCCCTGAGCCTGATCTTCAGAACATTCAGCATCTCCCAGATAATGCAGCTGCAACAGAGTATCATCAAGGGAGCATTAGAAACGGGCAATCTGGAACAGAGAGAGGTGGCAAGAAGGGCACGAAATACAGAGGAAGGCCTTCTGGGAGCCAGCATCAACCCGATAACCCCGAGATTACACCCAACGTGAGACCACGCCAAGTTATAGATGCCCGGTCCACAAAAAGCGGTGACAATTCGACGGGGTGGGGCAGGGACTCAGCTGGGAGGTCACATGATGTTCGAAGGCTCCGACACGATGGTGATGAGACCATCCGAAGATCACCCCAGTAAGAATGGGCAGATGAGGGCAGTGGTCATTCAGGAATATCTCCAGCAATTCGTTGTGTTGTGTTTTCTGTTTTTTTTTCATGGAACATCTGTCTAGTATTTGAAACTCTCTTGTATTGTCTATATTGTCTATATTGTTCAGTGGCATAAAAGAATGCAGAGAAGCTCTCCATCTGAGAGTATTCGTTTGATTATTTGGAACAGCTGCAAGCTGCAATCGCGTATATATTTTTTTTAAATTTTGTGCTTTGTATGCAACGTTTTATAAAAGTTGTAATAGCGTTTTTCACAACTATTTAAAACAGTTGTAATAGAAGTTTGTACAACCTTTTCAACAGGTTGTAATAGCCGTTTACACAACCTTTAAAGAACGTTGTAATATTGCTTTATACAATCTTTTATAAACGTTGTTGTAATAATAGTGTACACAACGTTTTCTAAAAGTTGTCATATCTTTTTACACAACCTTGTATAAAAGTTGTAACCATGTATAAAAGTTGTAATAAAAGTATACACAACTTTTATTAAACGTTGTAATAGAATCTTTTACAACGTTTATTAAACGTTGTATTATCTATTTATACAACCTTCTATCAAAGTTGTAATAGTAGTTTACACAACCTTTTTTTAAACGTTGTAATATCTCTTTATACAACCTTCTATAACAGTTGTAATAAAATTTTACACAACTTTTAAAAAGAGTTGTAATATTTATCTATGACAACGTTTGTGAAAAGTTGTAATAGAAGTTTAGAAAACTTTTCAAAAAAGTTGTAATACTTATCTATTACAACCTTTGCTTACAACATGCAGAAAAAGTGGTCGAAGGAGCCGACCCTATTACAACTTCGCATATTACAACGTTTGTTAAAAAGTTGTCTTATCCCTATTACAACTTTTTTTAGAAGTTGTAAATGACCATTTTTGTTGTAGTGGTCGAACCGTAATCTCCGAGTAATTGACAGCATAAGAAGGGTCCCTGATGTAACGACACAGCTGGGATACGTGAAAAAAATCATGTACGCTCTCCAATGAAGGCGGCAGTGCTAGACGATAAGCTACCTCTCCAACTCACTCTAGCACGTCAAAATGTCCAATGAATCTCGGACTGAGCTTGCCTCGCCTTCCAAAACAAATCACTCCTCTCTTTGGGGATATCTTCAGGAACACATGATCTCCTGCCTTGAACTCCAAAGGACGACGTTTAGCATCAGCCCAATGCTTGTACCAATCCTGTGCGGTATGAAGCTTGTCCATGATGGTACGCACTACATCCACAGCCTCGACTATCATCTCTGGTCCCAACAGCTCTCTATCACCAATGTCATCCCAACTCAGCGGAGATCAACATTTCCTTCCATTGAGTACAACAAATGGCGCTTAGTAGCTGTTGTTGTAGGCAAACTCCACTAAATGTAAGTGATCCTCCTACGAACCTTTAAGATCCAACATGCAAGCTCGCAACATATCGTCCAATATCTGGATAGTATGCTCCGACTGTCCATCAGTCTGTGGGTGATATGCAGTGCTAAAGCCCAGACTAGTACCCAGATTCGTCTGCATACTCTTACAGAACTGGGACTTGAATCTCATGTCTCGGTCGGAGACGATACTCATGAGAACTCCATGCAATCGCATAATCTCCTGCACGATTATCATTCACATCACGACATATACTAGAAAGAAGTTGTAAAGGTATGAGAAAGATAATTACCTCACTATACTTCTTTGCAAGTATCTCCGTAGATTGTCTTACTCGAAAGGGTATGAAATGCGCAGACTTGGTTAATCGGTCAACGATAACCCAAATCGTGTCATTTTGCTTGGTACTCTGAGGTAGTCCAGTCACAAAGTCCATGGTGATGTGCTGCCACTTCCACTCCGGAGTCGGCAGGGATTGAAGCAATCCAGAAATGAGATGATGTTCAGCCTTCACTTGCTGACACACAAGGCACTTGACGACGCTTCAAGCTACGCTCATATTCATACCATGCCACCAAAAATTCAGACGAAGGTCCTGGTACATCTTGGAACCACCAGGATGAATGGAATAGGGAGATCTATGAACTTCATTCATTAGCTCTTCTCTGATTCCAGCGATCACACGGTGGGGGCCGTTCTTGGGCAGAGAAAGGAAGGAAGGCTCCATGTTATCTATTACACCAGTAAAACCCTTGACAATGCTCAGATGAATTATACAACAACAAAAAAAGAGTTGTTGGCAGTCGTGTTCACGATGGAAAAGTTCAGATCATACCTGGTGTGATCGAAGGTCATCGTCCACATGGATCTTGCGGAACTCAAATATCTGTTGAGCAAGAAAGATGTGAAACCCCACCTAATCAATTAGATCATGTTGCTGTAGGAATTCCATATCGAGATTAAGGATAAGAAGGGGTTTAAAAACGTAATAGATGACCATTTATCACGTCTCATTCAGAAGAATCCAGGTGAACCCCTTCCTATTAACGACTCATTTCTGGATGATCAATTATTTGATGTTGCCTCAGTTGGTATTCCCTGGTTTGTAGAATTGGTAAATTTCCTCGCCTAAGAGTCATTTCCTATGGCCTCACATCCCATCAACGGACGAAATTTTTCCATGACGTAAGGAAGTTTTTCTAGGACGATCCTCACCTCTACAAATCATGTCTTGATGGAATCATTCAGCAGTGTCTTTTGGAAAATGAAGCAGCATCCATGATATCTCACTGCCATGATTCACCATGTGGTGGGCACGCAAGCACATCAAAGACTGCAACGAAAATCCTTCAATGCGGGTTCTACCGACCTTCCTTGTTTAAATACGTGCATATATTTGTAAAGGGATGCGATCATTACCAAAGAATGGGCAGCATCTTAAGAAGGAATGAGATGCCTCTCAACTTCATCCTAGAAGTCGAGATTTTTTATGTCTGTGGGATTGACTTCATGGACCCATTCCTGTCGAGCTACAATAACAATTACATCTTGGTCCAATAGACTATGTATCGAAATTGGTCAAGGGCATTACTACACCTACAAACGATGCTCTGGTTGTCTCAAAATTCGTCAAGAGAGTCATCTTCCCACGATTCAGAGTCCTAAGGGTCATGATCAGTGACGGAGGGCGACATTTTATAGTGAACAAGTTTGAAGCTCTCCTAAAGAAATATGGGGTACACCATCATATTGGCCAGGCATACCATCCTCAAACAAGTGGCCAAGTTGAAATATCAAACCGGGAGATCAAATCCATACTAGAGAAAACTGTTACGAAATCACACAAGGATTGGTCTCTAAAGCTCGACAACGCACTCTGCGCGGACACCACCTTCAAACCCCTATTATAACTTCTCCCCATCAGTTGGTCTATGGCAAGGCATGCCACTTACCAGTTGATTTGGAGCATAAGGCGTTTTGGGCCATCAAAAGCCTAAATTACAACTACACATGTGCAGGAAAACGCCGACTTCTTCAACTAAATGAGCTTGATGAATTCTGACTGAATGCTTACGAAAATGCCCACATCTACAAGGAGAGAATGAAAAGGTGGCATGATAAACAAATCATGAGGATAGAGTTTGGAGCGAAAGAAAAGGTGGCATGATAAACAAATCATGAGGAGAGAGTTTCACGAAGGGGATCTAGTCCTGCTTTACAACTCGAGGCTGAATGTATTCCCCAGAAAGCTCTGCTCTCATTGGATGGGCCCATTCAAGGTCACACAGGTTTTCCCCTACGGAGCTAACTACTAGGAGAAATGGGGAATTTCAAAGTGAACGGCCACCACCTAAATCACTGCACCACCGGTGAACCTATCGATGAGGGTGTCTCCTATACACTCTCCACACCCACCCAACGTCTGAAGACTAAAGGAGTCAAGCTTATGACTTAAAACGAGTGCTTCTTGGGAGGTAACCCAAGTTTATTTTTGACTCAGCATTATTTATATTTTCTATTTCCTCCAGGTTTATAAAGTCTAACACGTTCTATTTGTCATAGGAATGCGAAACATCCATCCCCAAAGGGAAAATCTCTACTCCGTCCCTGGACATCTAGGCATGCCTCCTCGAAACTCGAGTACACTTGATCCTCTCTTCCACTCCATTCTTGTGCCATGAATTACAACCTCCCCCGTTTATTTTCTCACCCATCGCTAATTAGCGCATTGAGGATAATGCTTGGTTTTAGCTTGGGGGAGACATCTCACTCCTAGCTTGGGGGAGGGACCCATCACACTCCTCACCTCACCACATGCATTTACATCGCATGAAACTTCATTTATGCCCTTTATTAGATTGAAATTCTTTATGCATGCTCTGAATTTCTTTATGACTTCTTCATTTTTTTCCCATTCATTTTTAACCCTCTCCCATGAACAAATGCTAGTCTCTATCTTATCTTCTATATGTGAGAGTGATTGTTTTTTTTTCAACTATTGGGATGCACAAGTTTAGGTTTCCTCAAACGTGTAGAGTAAGCCTATGCTCGATAGGAATTGACTGTGGACATAGTATAGTTGCTCTTTAGACATGTGTGGTTGGCATGCTTCAAAAATATGAATACACAAAAAGAGAGTTTAAAATAAGTGCATCATTCTCCCAGTCCCACGTCTTCATGCCTCTAGAAGTATTGGAGATTCGCGTCGAAAGGTGAAATTTGGGGGAGTGCACTAGATAGGAATAATTGGCCCCAAGTGATTCGGGAGAGTAGACCCGAGGGATCCATCTTGACCTAATGCCCTAGATTCATCTGTGCCGGGAGTCATTGGCTGAAATCCTGCTATAAAATCGCCTTGGTCCCATGTTCATCATCAAAAAAAGAAAACAAATGTGTGTATACATTCATATTGTGCATTGCAATCACCATGGATTAAGATGTACTAACTTGGCACGACAAACCCTAGATAGTCAAGGCCCAACGATACACTGTTGGGTTCTACCTTTGCTAATGTAAGACAATGGTTGAACTCTATCAATCTTAGCCTATTAGGATAATTCATCGCAGACCTAGTCTTTTTCACGGGTGTGGGTGTTAAACTTGAAATCGTATTGGGAATGAACACAATTGTGAGTCATGCGCTAAAAAAAATTGATACAGCTATACATGCACGGAATGAATTCTAATTTTGTCATATATGTGGTTTGCATTCATGGTTGGTTTAAGAAGGTGATCTTCGGATTCCTTAGCGAATTTCTCTGCGTTCTTTATGTCTTGTCTTGCTCAAGGACAATTAAGAGTTTAGCTTGGGGGAATTTTTTAAGTGTATATTTTGTGCATTTTGACATCCCATCTCACGTGCATATTTCATATTTTATTCCCATTTAACATGTATTCTGTGTTCCTTTTGTCTATTTTACTCTTGGGAGATGTTTTTATGTATTTTGGGAAGGGAAGAGCACAAAACAAGGCAAAGAGGTGATGGGAAGGAAGTAGAAGAGAAACGGAAATGGTTGGAGGTCATTATGAGGAGAGAAATGGAAACATAGCATAGCATGGCCATGAATTTGCACGCATGGTTTTGCCATCATTTCAGCTGGGAATAAAGAAGTGCAGCATCAGTGGCACGGCCGTGCGGCTTCACAGCACAGCTGTGTCCAAATGAGAACAGAACTCCTATTTTTGCCTGACTAACAGCACGGCCGTGCCACATGGTTGTGCCGCACGGCCGTGCCATACATCCGTGTCTAAAAGAATATAGAAGAAGCATCATGGCCTGACTGTAGGCATGGGTGGGCCGAATTAGCGGCACAGCCGTACAAGCGGACGAGTCCTTGGAGCTGGAGATCGAAGCTGGAGCTGGGAGATGAATCGACACAGCCGTGCCGATTAGCGGTACGGCCGTGCTCAAGGCAGCAGCTTTTATATAACCCTAGCTTTTCAGCATCGGCATGGTCGTGCCGATTGGCAGCACAACCATGTGCCTGCTGTTCTCCAGACTCCCATAAGTTGAAATCTGTGTAACTGAACCAAAAAAATTCGCTGGAAAATTTTTGTTTGGCCTTTTTGGGGGCTTTGTTCTTGGTTTTTCCCTTCTTTTATTTTGCTCAAGTACTGTAAGAATCCTCAACTCTATTTTATTGATTGCTCTTACCCTTGTTTCTTTCTTGATTGCTATAGCTACTGTTTTCACACTATTTTCGTGTTGAATCTATGATGCATGCTTATTTGATGTCCTTGCTTGTAAATCTGATGAATATTGAGTAGTCTTCTTGCCTAGGGCCATGTAGATCCCTATTGTAGATTATTTGCATGTTGGATCGTCCCAAATATCAATCCAAATATGCTTTAGTTAGGGCATGGGTTTGGATGTGATTACACATCAATCCATTTCATTAGTGGGCCACACAACCGTATTCACTGATTATAAATCGGGGTTTTGGTTTGATGCCTCTAATGAGGGATTGACCACCTGATAATAGGCTATGACGAGACATCGGGCCATAATTATTAGAACCACCTAAATCGAGGCTTTCGACGAGACATCGGAGTCTTGATATGGATCCAACTCATCCTCCAAGCCCTCTCTCACGATTAGACGGTGGGATGACGAGGATTGAGATTCAAACTCTCATCAACTATTTTAACCCATTCGATTGAGAAGCTAGATTGTCACGCCCCGCTTCCCTAAAATGGAGGCGAGACGTGAAAAGGTCCGCTCAAACGTGGAGCTGTGAAGCTACACGCCTGATAAGCGTCAATAAAACATATGCAGGTCCCTGTAACCACGAGCAGAATAAGATAATAACACAAGAGATACAGAAATAAAATCCCAAATCTCAGCAATGTCCAAACATTAAAATTAAGTTCAACACCCAGAAAAGCCACCAGGCTAAAAGAAAGAGTCTAGGCCCAAAGCATGCCCAACAAAAGCCAACACGGCACAAAGTACGGGTGCTACGCACCGACAACTAAAGCCGTCTAAACAACAACACAAACAGTCTCTACGACTGATCGCCCGTGTCCTCAAACTACTCGATGAACGCGGGCTCTGACTCAACGTCAGCGAACACCACGTCCTCAGCAGCAACCTCAGGCTTAGGATCTAACATGTGTCACCCAAAAGAGTAAAGGGGCACATGTCAGCAAGTCTAAAAGACTTAGGCAAGGAAACTGAAAGGAACGTAAACTAACAACCTAGCAGTTGTAGTATGATGCATAGCATGACAAGTTTAGTATGTGAGTAACAAATAAGGTAAGGTGCAAGTAACAAGTAACAAGTAGCAAGTATGGCATGGAGGACAAGTTTTACAAGTATAAACACGGACAAGTACAAGTCAAGTAAATCACGTCAAGTAAACACGTCGTGCACAGAGATTACGTCTTCTGGCTAGAGTGGCGGATCAGGCCAACTCATAAACTCAGGTGATCGCTTATCCCTACCCCTCCACATGTATCTAGCCAGGGCATTACCCCCGAACACGTATGCTCGCTTCTGGATCACGAGCCAGGAAGTGTTTTTGACACGTATGGCGTAGGGTTATGCCCGCATAATGGGTGCCTAGCCGGATCAAGTAGTACAAGTAATGTAGCGTGTGCTACGAATGCAACATTCAACATGGATAGCATGGCATGTATAGATAATTCGCGTACCGTTAGTTGAATTTAAACATGGCAGATAAGATGCATGGATGACAAGTGCCAATAATTAAAAGTAGTCGGATCAAGCTTCGTTGTTAAGCTAGATCCTGAAATTTGCGCCTAGGCGAGTATCATTTCGTCACCTAGTCTCTTTTACGCCTACAACAAGCAAATGGCCTAAAACATGGCCTAAAACCCTAAGTGGAAAGTTTCACTTGCCTAGCACCGAAGATGACGATCAACGAGGCACGTCACAAAATGTTAGACTACGGGGTTGGGATCGCTGCCATGGCAAAACAATATCAGTTCTATTAGGGTTTAACAAAAATCACCATGTGGGTTAAGAGAATATTAAAGGATCGATTTACTACCGTATCGTAGCGGAAGAACGATGCCGAATAAGCACGGCAACGGAAGAATGATCCGGAGAACTATGGCTCAGATCTGGAAATAGGGGAAAATCTGGAGGAATTGGGATTTGGGGGGGGTTTGGGGTTGGCCGACGGCCTAAGGGAGGTGGCCGACGCAAATGAGAGTGAGATGGGGCTCCGGGGATGAAGGAATGGATTAGGGAGTGTTGGGGAAGATCAGAGCTCCAAGGGGAAAGGAAATAGCCAAGAGAAGTGAAAGAAAGAAAAAGAAACGATCGAATGCTTAAATAGAAAATCGTGCGGTGGCTGGGCAAACCCTAGGTTTACGGGGTCGATTAGTCGGTCAAAGAAGAGTTGTTGACCGACTAGTTTGAGAACTAGTCTGTCGGTAGACCAACTGTGACCGACTAAAAGCAAACAGTAACTCTGGTCATCAAAATGGTCAAAGAACTAGTCGGTTAAAGAACAATGGCTGACCGACTAGTTTGCAACCTAGTCGGTCGAAAGACGTTCTTAGACTGACTAACGATAAACAGTAACTTAGGTAAAATTAATCGAAGGAACTAGTCGGTCTGAGAGCAAGTTCTGACCGACTAGTTTCACATCTAGTTGGTCGGTGGTTATTCTTAGACCGACTAAGAGTAAACAGTAACTTCTGAATTATTGATTTAATGAACTAGTCGGTTTGAGAAGAGTTCCTGACCGACTAGATTGGAATCTAGTCGGTTGGTTCTCCTTCTTGAACCAACTAAGGTGCACGAAAAGTCTCGAATCGAAACGCGAAGCTCCGGGAAGATTCCTACGGCTTCTAAGATCAACATATCTCTAAGATATGAGCGATATGAAGCTCGTCACGAATGACTTACTCTAAACTCAACGATCTAAGGAAGAAGCTAGAAAATTACAACGAAACGAACGAAAACGAAAGCAACGGAGACGGAAACCACACACATAAGGAGAAAATCCACCAAAACATATATATAATATAGATAATCCAAATACATGAAAAACCAGTCATTACATCCTCCCCAACTTAAGAAAAATTCCGTCCTCGGAATTTCCCAACACTCACGTGTCCGGGAACAAAAGTGGGTAGCGCTCTCTCATTTCATCCTCTCTCTCCCAAGTAGACTCTCCTGGCGAGCAGTGTCGCCACATCACCCTCACAAGATTGACAACCTTGTTCCGGAGTGACTTCTGACGCCTGTCCAGAATCTGCACTGGCTGCTGGTCATACGTCATATCAGGGCGAACGGTGATCTCCGTGAAATCCACAGCATGAGATGGATCACTGATGTATCGACGAAGCTGCGACACATGGAAAACATTGTGAACTCCTTCCAAAGATGGCGGCAAGGCTAAGCGGTAGGCTACCTCGCCAACTCTCTCCAGAATGTCAAACGGTCCAATGTATCGCGGGCTCAACTTCCCTCGCTTCCCAAAGCAAATCACCCCACGATTCGGGGAAATCTTCAAGAACACATGGTCACCAGGCTGAAACTCCAAAGGACGGCGTTTAGCATCCGCCCAATGCTTAAAACAGTCCTGAGCAATCCTGAACCTCTCCCGAATGTTCCTGACAACATCCACGGCCTCCACAATCATCTCAGGTCCCAACAGCTCCCGATCACCAATGTCATCCCAACTCAATGGCGATCGACATTTCCTCCCATACAGCGCGATGAAAGGCGACATGCCGATACTCGCCTGGAAGCTGTTGTTGTAAGAGAACTCCACCAGATGTAGATGGTCCTCCCACGAACCCTTGAAATCCAACATGAACGCCCTCAGCATGTCCTCTAAGATCTGAATCGTCCTCTCGGACTGGCCATCTGTCTACGGATGGTACGCCGTGCTGAAACTCAGACGCGTACCCAAACTCTTTGGCAAACTCTGCCAGAACTGAGATGTGAACCTCGTGTCTCTGTCCGACACGATATTCACAGGGACTCTGTGAAGTCACACGATCTCCTGCACGATTCACGCTACATCACTATCTATTTAGGAAAAGGAAATAGAAACGGAGAGTAAAAGAATTTACCTCCATGTATCTCCTCGCTAGCGCCTCAGTGGACTGTCCTACTCGGAATGGAATAAAGTGCGCGGATTTGGTCAATCGGTCTACGATCACCCAAATCGCATCATTCTGCTTCGGACTCCTCGGTAGTCCAGTCACGAAATCCATAGTGATGTGTTGCCATTTCCACTCCGGAATCGGCAGCGGTTGTAGCAACCCTGCCATAGGCTGATGCTCCGCCTTCACCTGCTGGCAAACCAAGCACTTGGCCACACTCCGAGCCACACTCCTCTTTATACCATGCCACCAAAAATTCAGACGAAGATCCTTGTACATCTTAGTGCCACCAGGATGCATAGAATACGACGAACTGTGTACCTCCACCAATAACTCCTCCCTGATATCCCCAGCTGGCACACACACCCTAGCTCCATACCTCAGCGAGCCATCCTCATGAATCAAGAAGTCAGTCCGCAGACCGGCTTCCACCTACTCCCGAATCTTCACCAGCTACGGATCCTCAACCTAACCAGCCTTGATCTGATCCACGATCGTCGACTGTATCTGCATACACATCAACGAAGAAGCTTCTCCAGGAAGAACGATCTCAACACCAGACTCGCAAAAATCCTGCTGCAATCTCCACTGCGAAGTCAACATCATCACTGCTGGAAACCTACTCAGCACATCCGGGACCACATTCACCTTGCCAGGGTGATACTGCAAATCAATCTCATAATCCGCCATGAGCTCCAACCATCGACGCTGTCGCATGTTGAGCTCCTTCTGAGTAAAAATATACTTCAAGCTTTTGTGATCGGTGAAGATCTTCACTTTCTCACTCAGCAGGAAGTGCCTCCAAATCTTGAGCGCAAACATGACAGCAGCCAACTCCAAGTCGTGCGTCGGGTAATTCTTCTCATGAGTCTTGAGCTGACGCAAAGCATACGCCACAACATGCCTGTGCTGATGCAACACACAACCGAGACCTTTGCCAGAAGCATCACAAAAGATCTCAAATCCTCCGCTGCGATCAGGCATAACAAGAATAGGGGCAGTCATCAATCTCTCCCTCAGAACACCGAAGGCATTCTCACAATCACCCGACCAAACAAAAGGTACATCCTTCTGCGTCAATCTGGTCATCGGCTCAGCAATACGGGAAAAGTCCTTAATGAAGCGCCGATAGTAACTAGCAAGCCTAAGAAAACTCTGGATCTCAGATGCTGACTGCGGAACAGGCCACTCTCTGATGGCCTTGATCTTCTCGGGATCCACTGAAATACCATCTCCAGATACCACATGCCCGAGAAAAGCAACTCTGTCCAGCCAAAACTCGCACTTCGAAAACTTGGCATACAAACGATGCTTCCTCAAAATCTCCAATACTGTCCTCAAGTGCGAGGCATGCTCCTCCTCCGACTTTGAATAGATCAGAATGTCGTCAATAAAGATAACGACAAACTTATCTAAAAAGTCATAGAAGATCAGATTCATGAAAACTGCGGGTGCATTGGTTACACCGAAGGGCATAACCACAAACTCGTAGTGTCCATACTTCGTCCTGAATGCTGTCTTCGGAACATCTTCCTTCTTCACCTTCAGCTAATGATAACCACTCCTCAGATCCAACTTCAAAAACACCCTCGAACCTCCAAGCTGATCAAAAATATCATCGATATGAGGCAACTGGTATTTATTCTTGATGGTCACCGCATTCAGCTCCCTGTAGTCCACGCACATGCGACGCGAACCATCCTTCTTCTTCACCAGCAGCACCGGTGCTCCCCACGGAGACACACTAGGATTGATATAACCCTTCTGTAAAAGCTCATCCAGCTGCTTCCGCAATTCCTCCAACTCAGCAGGTGCCATACGATAGGGCGCTTTCGAAATCGGCTGCGCTCCCGGAATAAGATCAATCGAAAATTCGAGAGCTCGATCGGGTGGCAATCCAGACATCTCCTCGGGGAAGACGTCATCGAAGTCCCGCACAACCGCTGGCCTCTCCAGCTCCATCTGTATAACCACAAACTCCACCGGCCTGGCCCGAAATCTGACAGGACCAAGCGAACTGCTACTCCGGCTGAACTAAAATACTGGATGTCCGGGAATCTCGAACACCACCTTCTTCCTCCGACAGTCGATCGTAGCATAGAAGCTCGCAAGCCAATCCATTCCAAGGACCGCATCATAGTTGATGATGTCGTGGACAATAAAATCAGCATAAAGCTCATGTCCACAGACCACCAACGGGCAAGAATTGCAACCACGATGCACCGAGACCACGCCATTTCCTGTAACGATATTCCAACTCTTGGAAAGAGGGGACGTCGACAAGGAATGCTTCTCCACGAAGCTTCGAGAAATAATGCACATCGATGCACCTGAGTCAAAGAGGACTCGTGCAGGAAATGTGCAAACCAGAATCATACCTAACAAGCAATCTAACAATCAGATCCTATTCTAGCAAACAATCATATGCAAGCGACCAAACATAATCTAATAACTAAGACTAACTAAGGAAAGAAACGACTAGATTGAGGGTTACCTGCAATAACCTCATCCACAGCCTCGCTCTCCACAGCGGTCATCAGAAATGCCTGCCTCCTCGGCGGAAAAGCCTGCTGAAAAGCCTGCCTCTGTGGCACGAGAGCTGCTCCACGTCCAACAGGCACGGGCGCTCTCTGCTGCAATGGCTGTGCTGCAACAGGTGCGCTCCAAGGCTGCTTCGACTTCAGGCAGTCCTTCATGGTATGGGTAGGATCTCCACAGACAATACACTGGCCCAGGAATCTCCTACACTGCTCCTTGATATGCCCGGTCTTGCCGCAGAAATGGCAAGTCTTCTGAATAGGCCCTCCTGGCCTATTGAACTGCACCGGCTGATAAGGCTTGAAATCAGGCTTAACCACCGCTCTGGCCTGCTCCATAGGCCTCTTCCCAGCTCCAGCAACATGTCCCCTCCTCTGGCTCAGGTTCAGCTCATGCCTCCTCGCAGCTACCAGAACCTTCTGATAAGATTCCAGATCAGAGGAAGACACGAAACTCTGAAGCTCCAAAGCAAGTCCCTGCACGAACCTCTGAGCCCTCTTATCAGCTTCCTGCACCATCTTCGGTGCAAACCGACTCAGCCTAGTGAACTCTTGGTGGTACTAGTCCACCGTCAAGCTCCCTTGCTTCAGCTCAATAAAACACTGCAACACCTCCTTCCTGGCAGCCTTCGAAAAGAACTCTTCATCAAACCTGGACTTAAAGGTAGCCCAAGCTATCGGCTCTACCAGTATCTTCTCTTCCGCATCCCACCAGTTCCGAGCATTATCCTTGAGCTGCCTCTTCGCCAAATCAACCCATCCAGCCGGGCTGATCTTCGCCATCTTCAAATTATCTTCAATGTTCCGAATCCACTCATCGGCAGCTAGAGGACCCTCAGACCCATCAAAATAAGCGGGACACAGCTCCCGAAACTGATTCGCTCCTGGCTCGGAGCGAGGGGCCTCCGGAATTGCCCGAGCAGCTCGAACAACTGGAGCATTCTGGACTTGCAGGAGCACGCCCTGCTGTACCTGCATCATCTAAAGCATCATCCGCATCATCTCCCCATTGGTGGGCTCCCGCTCAGGCTCCTCGTCATGAGGGGCGCACCACCACCACCACGGGTATTTCGCCTTCCTGCCATCTAATGACACAGAAAATGAAACAGATTAGACTCATAGCTTATGACTCGGATGTCGAACTTAGTTTATTGGACATTTTAATATTATTATCGTTATTCCGATAACCGTAGTTACAGAAAAGGACCTGCGTGGGCCACCAACAAAACCTGTCACGCCCCGCTTCCCTAAAATGGAGGCGAGACGTGAAAAGGTCCGCTCAAACGTGGAGCTGTGAAGCTACACGCCTGATAAGCGTCAATAAAACATATGCAGGTCCCTGTAACCACGAGTAGAACAAGATAATAACACAAGGAGATACAGAAATAAAATCCCAAATCTCAGCAATGTCCAAACATTAAAATTAAGTTCAACACCCAGAAAAGCCACCAGGCTAAAAGAAAGAGTCTAGGCCCAAAGCATGGCCAACAAAAGCCAACACGGCACAAAGTACTGGTGCTACACACCGACAACTAAAGCAGTCTAAACAACAACACAAACAGTCTCTACGACTGATCGCCCGTGTCCTCAAACTCCTCGATGAACGCGGGCTCTGACTCAGTGTCAGCGAACACCACGTCCTCAGCAGCAACCTCAGGCTCAGGATCTAACATGTGTCACCCAAAAGAGTAAAGGGGCACATGTCAGCAAGTCTAAAAGACTTGGGCAAGGAAACTGAAAGGAATGTAAACTAACAACCTAGCAGTTGTACTATGATGCATAGCATGACAAGTTTAGTATGTGAGTAACAAATAAGGTAAGGTGCAAGTAACAAGTAACAAGTAGCAAGTATGGCATGGAGGACAAGTTTTACAAGTATAAACACGGATAAGTACAAGTCAAGTAATTCACGTCAAGTAAACACGTCGTGCACAGAGGTTACGTCTTCTGGCTAGAGTGGCGGATCAGGCCAACTCGTAAACTCAGGTGATCGCTTATCCCTACCCCTCCATGTGTATCGAGCCAGGGCATTACCTCCAAACACGTATGCTCGCTTCTGGATCACGAGCCAGGAAGTGTTTTTGACACGTATGGCGTAGGGTTATGCCCACATAACGGGTGCCTAGCCGGATCAAGTAGTACAAGTAATGTAGCGTGTGCTACGAATGCAACATTCAACATGGATAGCATGGCATGTACAGATAATTCGCGTACCGTTAGTTGAATTTAAACATGGCAGATAAGATGCATGGATGACAAGTGCCAATAATTAAAAGTAGTCGGATCAAGCTTCGTTGTCAAACTAGATCCTGAAATTTGCGCCTAGGCGAGTATCATTTCGTCGCCTAGTCTCTTTTACGCCTACAACAAGCAAATGGCCTAAAACATGGCCTAAAACCCTAAGTGGCAAGTTTCACTTGCCTAGCACCGAAGATGACGATCAACGAGACATGTCACAAAATGTTAGTCTACGGGGTTGGGATCGCTGCCATGGCAAAATAATATCAGTTCTATTAGGGTTTAACAAAAATCACCATGTGGGTTAAGAGAATATTAAAGGATCGATTTACTACCGTATCGTAGCGGAAGAACGATACCGAGCAAGCACGGCAACGGAAGAACGATCCGGAGAACTATGGCTCAGATCTGGAAATAGGGGAAAATCTGGAGGAATTGGGATTTGGGGGGGTTTTGGGGTTGGCCGGCGGCCTAAGGGAGGTGGCCGGTGCAAATGAGAGTGAGATGGGGCTCCGGGGATGAAGGAATGGATTGGGGAGTGTTGGGGAAGATCAGAGCTCCAAGGGAAAAGGAAATAGCCAAGAGAAGTGAAAGAAAGAAAGAGAAACGATCAGATGCTTAAATAGAAAATCGTGCGGCGGCTAGGCAAACCCTAGGTTTACGGGGTCGATTAGTCGGTCAAAGAAGAGTTGTTGACCAACTAGTTTGAGAACTAGTCGGTCGGTAGACCAACTGTGACCGACTAAAAGCAAACAGTAACTCAGGTCGTCAAAATGGTCAAAGAACTAGTCGGTTAAAGAACAATGGCTGACCGACTAGTTTGCAACCTAGTCGGTCGAAAGACGTTCTTAGACCGACTAACGATAAACAGTAACTTAGGTAAAATTAATCGAAGGAACTAGTCGGTCTGAGAGAAAGTTCTGACCGACTAGTTTCACATCTAGTCGGTCGGTGGTTGTTCTTAGACCGACTAAGAGTAAACAGTAACTTCTGAATTATTGATTTAATGAACTAGTCGGTTTGAGAAGAGTTCCTGACCAACTAGATTGGAATCTAGTCGGTTGGTTCTCCTTCTTGAACCAACTAAGGTGCACGAAAAGTCTCGAATCGAAGCGCGAAGCTCCGGGAAGATTCCTACGGCTTCTAAGATCAACCTATCTCTAAGATATGAGCGATATGAAGATCGTCACGAATGACTTACTCCAAACTCAACGATCTAAGGAAGAAGCTAGAAAATCACAACGAAACGAACGAAAACGAAAGCTACGGAGACGGAAACCACACACATAAGGAGAAAATCCACCAAAACACATATATATATAATATAGATAATCCAAATACATGAAAAACCAGTCGTTACATAGATCCATCCCACATATTATCTGTAGTAGCGGTGCCACATTAGCCCTAGCACCTCTCTATATTGATATCTGTCCTAAGCACGTTTTAATATCACCCTCGAGATCCTCCTACATAGCTATACATGACTTGACACTGATCCCTTATCATACCACTGCATCCTTGTGTTCGACACCCACATGCTACGACACCCATACGGTTGCGGTAATTTAAAATGTAACAATAAGGATTCATTGGTTCTAGTTTATAAAATAACATGGACAATAGAAAATCAATGTCAGGATATGTTTTCACCTTAAGTAAAGAGGTTGTGGCTTAAAAAGGTTTGAAGTATGATATAGAAGGAGACTCTCTGAAGGAATAAGAGTACATCACAGTAAATGATGCTATATAAGAGGCATTTAGGATATTGAGATCCAAATGTATCTTGAGGATGTTTCATGTTACACGTGAAATTCAAGATTGTACTGTTATTTAGCTTTATAGAGTTATTATAGATCGAGCAACAAAAGAATTTAGTCCAAAATACCAAATTAACGTGGATCGGTTTTTTTACTCTTGAAGAAGTGAATATCTTACTGGATCTTTGTCCATAATGGTCCGGAAAAAATTGGATCATTGGAGTAAATACACAACTCACTTTAAATACAAACACAAGAAGCCTAGTATGTGGATTAGTCTGACGAATGGACTAAAACTACAAAAGGACTAAAACTACGGTATTCATCATGGACACAGTCAGAGTGATACCGACGACACGTTAGTCAATGGGCCAATCACATAATTATGATGCCGAAACAGGGACGACACCTGCTGCTCGTGTCACTGTCTTCTAGGGGTTTCGAACCCCAACATGTAGTAAGGTCAGGCTATTGGGTCTCACACCAAGTAGGATTTGCGTCTTATTAATAGGAAGAATTAAGGAGGAGTGCACTCGGGTGCATGGGAATAATTAAAGTCACAAAGGGTTTGTGACAATAAGTCTACAATAATTAAATGGGAATTATAATATGTCATAAAGTGTTTATGGACATATGATGCATAAAAGAGGTTTTTTTACGAAAGTCGAGAAAAAAACCACTCTCAAATCGGAGTCCAAACGGGTGCTTAAATACTATTTAAAAGGGATTTTTAATAGAGAATAATCAAAATGATATTTGAAAGGAGTTTCAAATATTGGGCTGGGCAATTTTTGGTCTGGGTAATTATTTGAAAGGTGTTGCAAATAATTAAAAAAACCGGGGCCTAATTATTGCACTGGGCATTTCCCAGACGTATTCTCACTGGGCAAAGCCCGCAAAGGAAGGCGAGCTGGGCCAGCCTGCGGTCGCCCAAGTTGGGCAGGTGGGGCCCATAAGTGGGCCCCACTACTTAGGGTTTGAGTAAACCTGTGGCAGTTAGAATTTTTTTGATGTTTATTGTTTTTGGGCTACTTTGAGATATCGTTTGAGGGGTCAAACGAAGTCGAATTTAAGCGTTGTTTGTTTCTATGCATTCACCGTTCAGTGCTCTTCGATTTGATATATGAGATCACTTGCGAAGCTCAACGGTAATGGAGAAATAATTCGCTAAAGTTTGGCCTTCGTGGAGGGCAAACTTGAAATTTTTTTCCTCTATTAATTTTAGTGACACATTGCTCGTGAGACGAGGAAGGGGGATCGGCTCCCTATATAAATAGGGGCTAACCCCCCTGAAAATGTGCACCAAGTCTCCGCTTTGAGTAGCTCCAAAAAGTTTTGAGGATGCTCGAAAATGACACTTCACACGATAGAGACATGACAGGTATGTAGTTTAATATGCATGTGTATATAATTGCAATTGTTTGATAGATCTATCTTTAGTGGTTGGTCAGACCCAACCCCGGGATAGTAGAGATTCTGGCTAGGGTTTATTCTTTGGGGCTTGACTTAAAAATGTTTTTAGATCTGATTTTTCGCTACTGTTACAATTTCGTCATCCGACCGACTTAGGAAGGACGTCGATTTTATAGCCCTAAGGACCCAGAAAACCCTACACTATGTGTCGCCTGCATCTTTAGCCATTCGAACAAAGCAACGGTGCTTGGATTACAGCCACGTGTCCTGCTCAACCAACCTACACTATATGCCAGCACCCGTGTGCATTATCTATTGGATGAAGTCAGCAAGCGTCTGATGTTCGACACATGTCCTCGCACTAAGGCGCTCTCCCCGTACATTATTGAGCTTCATTTGATGGACACAGTTGGGCTTCTCTGCGTGTGGTCAGTCGTGGGCCATGCCCATGTAAGCATTTTACTATTTTGCTGAGCCTGGGCCACAAGTGCATCGCACATAGGCTAGCAGGCCGTCCCGCTGTGGGCTTCACCATTTACATCTTTGGGCTATGATAAATACCGAATAAATATCTATTGGGATGACTAAAAATCAATGATTTAAGCTCTAAAAATATTTAAATTTCGTAAATCTGAGTTTAATACCAAGATATTTTGGTATTTTTTATCATATTTTTAACACTCCACATTGATACAAACACATCATAAAACCTAAATCAATCCAAATCTCCATACCCTCCACCTTCAAAAAAAACCCACCCCATCTTGAGGCCAGTGCACTTGGCTAGTGAGCTTTGCACTAAGTATCACTCAGTAACTGAGTGTTCAACGAACCTCTTTCTGCAGGTGAATGTCTGAAGTCACAATATCTTTTGAATACATACTTGAAGTACACACATAGTGATCACTCTGTGTCATCTTGTGGCACCCTAGCACCTCTTCAAGAAAAATAAGTTTCAGTGTTGCTCAAACTTCATCGCCGATCTGTCCACCACCAGATTCCCCTTCTTATGAATTTCCTTGAGATTTGCTAATATGTCGACATCTTTCCTAGCACACATCCACCCTGAGTTTGCATCCAAACTCAATGCATCCACCGCAAACCTATCTGCCATAGGATCTCAAAGCGCATGCAATACATAAGCTAAAGTTATGTAGTCCTCATAGTGAGTGGGTGTCTTCGTGGTGTGCTGCCCAACTCTGATAGGAATAGAGTCATCTACAATAGCTCTAGAATCTCCACATCGACTAGAGCTCCTACTACTATTGCTATCTACAGTAGTAACCTCATATGAACTCTCTCCATCAACTGCCACTTCTTTACCAACATCTATACCGATCCTATGATTTGGAATAAGTATCTTCACCTCGTTTGGCACCTCCTTCTCTTCGCCTGTTTCGGTACTTCTGAAGCCTTCTTTTGTAGTACCGTCGACTCATCAATGTCACTCGTCGACCAACCAATATTTTCCTTGCATCTGGTTTCCAAAGTCTATCACCCTTGACACCATCTGTGTATCCTACCATGCCACACTTCTTTCCCTTGGTATAGAACTTGTTATCGTCTCCGTGAACATAAACTGGACATCAAACACCCAAAGATGATCTAGATTCACTGACTTTTTGGTCCAACCCTCTTCTGAAATTTTCTTATTGATAGAAAAAGATGGAATTCTATTTATTAAATAAGCTGTAGTCTATATAGATTCGGTTCAATCTCTTTGACAACCCCGATGTAATTCTAAGACACATCGCCTTCTCTAGAAGTGACATATTCATCCACTCGGCAACTCCATTCAACTAAGATCTCATAGTATAGTGAAGTGCTTCTTTACTCCCTGCTCCTCATAGAATTCCTTAAACTTAGCAGAAGTAAACTCACTATCATTGTCGAATTTCAGCACTTTTAGTTTCTTCCTCATTTGACTCTCCACAAGGGTCTTCCATGTCTTGAACTTCTTAAATGCCTCTGACTTTTGTTTCACCACATGCATACATACTTTCTTGGAGAAATCATCAATAAACGATATGAAGTAACAAGCTCCACCTATAGAGTGAACTGGTGTAATACTACAAACGTCGGTGTGAACATACTCATGAATTCCTCTTGTGCCATGCTTCCCCTCACCAAAACTAGCCTTTTTCTACTTGCCATAGATATAATCCTCACAAAACTCAGCTCTTTGAAGTTCACCCCTTTGATTAGACCATGATTTCTTAAAGCCTCCAAGCTCTTCTCCGTGATATGTCCAAGTCTGAGATACCATAGCCTGATCAAATTAGTCTTATGAAAACTATCAACTCTGATACTAGAATCTCAATTAATTGTCATATCCTTTAATATATATAAGTCCTTGACTTTTTCACCTCTCATCACTATGATTGAACACTTTGATATTTTTAGAGCTTCCTTCTCTATCGTAACCTTGCAACCCATAGAATCCAATGCCCCTAAAGAAATCAGCAAATTCCTTAACTCTGTAACATGCTACACATTGGTGAGTATTCACACTACACCATCAAACATCCTGATTCCCACCGAACCAAATTCGATAGGCTTGCACTCGCCATTATTGCCCATAAAGACAAATCCATCATCCTTCCTCTGGTAGGTATGAAAGAACTCTATATTTGGAGTCATGTGGAACGACACCCCGGAATCCATAACCAAGCATGATTTGTAACATCTGAGGACTAGCTGTGAGCACATCAATGCCCCCTTAAACCTCGTCTGCTTTACCTACACAACCGTAACCGACGAAAATGATGGCATATCCTTCATGTCGCTATTTGTCCTCTCTAGACAATCTCTTTTCGAATGAATGGGCTTCTTGCAAATATGGCAAATCGTGCTTCTATTTCTCGATCTCGATTTCCTCCTGTTGTTGCCTTTCATGTTGCTTCGCCCCGAAGCAAGTAAGCCTTGGCTATCTGAATCTCCTCCACTCAAACCAACTCCTACCATCTGATCACTCAACTCCTCGCTGTAAAACCCTACATTCGCGTCCTCAAGACTAAGAGTATTTCGACTGTAGACCATATTGTTAATGAATGTCATGTATCACTCTAGTAACGACATGAGCAGAATCATTGCCTCATATTCCGCTTCTATGGTCAATCCAATGTCCATCATCTTCATCATTGACTCTTTAAAGGTATCCTTGTGATCCTTCAACGATGTCACGTCTCTCATCTTGAAAGTGAAGAACGTCTTCAGCAAAATCAGGCTATTGGTACATGACTTCTTCAAATACAAATTCTGGATCTTTTTCCATAATCCTTTGGCCATAGTCTCTTCAGACACCTAATAAATCACCTTGTCTGGTAAGCTGAACTGGATTGTTGCTATCATCTAGTCCCCCGTATATATCCATCTTCTCCCTTTCTTAGATATTTGTCGGTAAAGCCTCTGTACCGTACACCACCTTATGGACAAGATCCTTCCTCAAGATTGTATTCATCTTGTATTTCCATATACCAAAGTTTTTTGCCATCAAACTCATCAGTTTTGTTTTACGCTCATCCAACTGTCGCATAGAGGTACCCGTATACGAACTCGAATCAATTGCTTCTTTGGTTGCATCACATTTTGTAGAAGAACCTCCCGCCATCGCCTTACACTTGTTCACGACCTTATTTTGATACCACTTGGTGGAGAGATGATGATTATCACCTCAATCAATCACCCCATGAAATTCCAAGATCATTGTGACAACGAACAAAGCAAACAACGTTCTCTTTAAAACTCAAAGCACGCAATATATATGGAAGATAACACAAAACAAAAGAATAATATGCACATAACACCAAAGATTCATACTGGTTCCACACAATTCTTGGTGTATGTCCAATTAAAAAGATCAATAATGCTTCAATATATTTGGATTACAAGGCCTGGCACGTGGTTGAAGGGAAACAACCGAATTGGCTAAGAAATTAGAGAAGAAAACTATGGAGAACCCTCTCAAACAACCCATCCCTTGGCCCCAAGTTTGCTCTCTTCTCTACAGACATCCATAAACTGTACATGAAAAATCCCCTCAAACCCGACTCAAGGCCGAAACCCCATTTAAATTGCTAAGAGGTCTATGAGCAGCACCTAGGCCAGATTCGAAATCCAAACCCACCTTCCGCCACTTTACGTCGGCCACACCTTCAGCAGTCCAATCGAAGCGATGATGTCGGGATTGCTGTCGCATGTCCCACTCGATCGACCTACGATGTTCAGATGCATCTGCGTGTGTTGTCCGTTGGATGAAGTCGACAAGCGTCCAATGTTTGACACATGTCATCGCACTGAGGCGCTCTCCCCCATGCGTTGTTCGGCCTCGTCATTGGGCCTCTCCGCTCGTGGGCTATCGCGGGTCGTGCCTGTGCAAGCGTTCCGCTTGGCCATTGTGACCGGGCCGCACGTGCGCCGCATGTGCGGTAGCCAGCGGGCCGCCACAACATGGGCTCACTGTTCACATCTTTGGGCTATGATAAACATCGAATAAATATTTGTTGGGCTGACTAAAAATACATGGTTTTGGGCTCTAAAAATCCAAAAAATCCTCATAAATCCAAGATTAATACCAAGATATTTTTGATGCTTTGTATCATATTTTCAACATATATGTATTTAAAAGTAGGCACAAAGATATTACCAATTAAAACAATGTGCGAATGTATAAAGTATTGTTCGGTGCACATGAGCATAAAGACTAACTACAGAAACAGTGATAGCTGAAGAGAAGATCCACTCGTAATAGTATTTATTTTTAACCATCCATGGTGTTTTATTAGCTAAGAAAATGCACAAAATTAGAACTAGGTTCTCATAATTAACGATAATTTACATACAATACATGGAGGTTTTGTGTTAATTCTACTGATGGTTTCATTAAAATCATTAATTGTGGGCTTTTCTCAATCTTATTCATGTGCTAACACTTGTCATTGCACAACATGTCATTGCATTTCAAAGACATCATTGAATAATTCAAAACAGAATCGAATTCTATGCACACGTGTAGATTTCCAACTTTGTTTCAAGGTAGAGTGGCACGTGTGCAGATATATAACGCTTGTTAAAGAAGACACATCATTGGTGTTTGTAAAACGACTGACGGCCAATTAGAGAAGAGCCCTGGAATCTCTCTCGGGTCGTATTTGAGCAAGACATTCACAATTAAACGTTATTTTTAATATAGAATCATACTACTCAAAGATTTGAGAATAATACTTTGTCCAATCTCATGGGCCACGACTCAATCTTCAAAATGTCAAATTTGACATGAGAGCTCTGTGGCGATGCAAGACATTAAAAATATCCAAACATTGATCTAGAATTTATGTGTATTTTGGATATTTTTGTAGATTTTTTGGAGAGCAAAACACTGAATTTTCTTAAGCCTAGAAGCTAAGCCCAAAAACACTGATTCTTGGATTTTTTTTTTCCTTAGGCCCAAATTTAAAGGCACGGGCAGATGAACGGTATGGTCCAGCCCACTAAATTTTTCTTGGATTTTCTATAGCACAATGCGGCCCACGAACGAGGCCCATGAATGCTATACCGGCACGCGCCACGCAACAAGCACACGCGCGAGGCCGGCACGCTATGATGTAGGCACACAACGATTTCTACACTGTTGAAGCACCATCGAGCGGAAGATGGCGAATAGGATTTGGGTGAAACACAGAAGCAGACGAGTAGCTACGTTTCTCTGCGAATTTCATGTACAAGTTTGCAACCACTTGTAGAAATACAGATAGCAAGCTGAGTCGCCAAGAAAGGACCGTTTGTGAGCCAAAAAGAGAGTTTTGTTCTCCGAATTCTTAACAGGCTTTGGTTTTCCCCTTGAACCAAGTATCATACAGTGTAATTTAAGATTATTGAAGAATCAATGATCTCTCAAACTAGATATCCATCAAGTATTTGATGGTATCAGTATAAATCTTGGTATCAGATGCATGTTCTTCTTTTGTTTTGCATTACTATTCGTATATATTGATGTGTTCTTGGTTTTGTAGAAAATGTCATTTAGTTAGTTCAACGATCTCGATGGATATGGATATGATAATCATCACTGTTGCACCAATTTGTCCCTCCAAAATGAAGAATTCGTGCATGAATAAAAAAAATATAGGCTGTGTTTGGTTGCAAGGAAAAGGAAAGAAAAGGAAAGAAAAGTGATGTGAAAGTTAATTTCCATTGTTTGGTTGTATAGAAAAGTAAAAGGATATAAAATGAGGGGAAAAATGAAAGAAAAAAACATATAAAATTTTTCTCTCTACTTTTCTCTCCCAAATCGGAAGAAAACCGTTTTCTTTCCCAAAAAATTTCTTCCCTTTTCTGAGCCAAAAAATTTATCAACAACAAAAAATATCTTTTTGCTATGGCTCTTTTTTTATTTCAGAAGAATGGTTTTGGATTGAGTTAATAGAAAAATGTGACCCTTTAAAATATTAATTATAAATAAAATCATATTTTCTTTCTAGTTTTCCTTTTCATTTTCATAAGCAACCAAACATGAGAAATCATTCTCCTTACCATTTTCCTTTTAATTTTCTTTACAATTTTCCTCACTAACCAAACATAAAAAAGAAATCGGTTTCCTTTTCCTTTTCTTTTTCTTTCTATTTCCTTTTCATTTCACTTTTCTTTATTTCCTTTTCTATGCAACCAAACACATCCATAGGGTTGCAACCGAGAGTAAATTAGAAGAAACATGAAAATTTTGAGATTAAGACGAGATCGTCGGCAATTTTAAAGGTAAAGGAAAATAGATTAGAGGTGTAATGGGTTATATCATTCCTTCTTTCTTGTGGTGTCCAGATTGAAAGAGTAGGAAATATTTGAGAATGATAATAAATTAGACTACTGTAGTGGCGTGATTAAAATAGGATTTTAGATGACATTCAATCTAATTTGGGAGGAAGAAAGAGAGGAAAATATCAAATGATGGTTACGGTTTGAAACAAATGAAACCTAAAGTCGTCTGTCTTCCATCAAGAGCCTATCTTCCATCAGGCGCTTGGGAACAAATGAAAACAAATGAAACCTAAACCTGAAGTTTATTATTCAGGTGCATGTCTTCCATCAGGCGCTTGGGAACAAATGAAAACAAATGAAACTTAAACCTGAAGTTCATTATTCAGGTGCATGTCTTCCATCAGGTGCTTGGAAATTGTTTTATAGTCGTTTGTGTGCCAAAGTGCGTAACTAGCATTTTCTGGGCATCATTCCATCTTATGGGTCAGTCCACAAATATAGAGTTTATAGTCGCATTTCATTTTTCAGGCGCATGTACTTTACTCGTCAGTCGTCTGAATGCACAAGTGCATAAGTTGCTTTTTTCTCAACTTCAGTCCATCCCATGGGACAGTCACATGTTGAAGTATATTCAGGCACCTGCTCATTTATAGGCGCCTGTGTAGTCTTTTACAGTCCCATGTCGTAGCTCAGAATATAGCAGTTGACCAGTCGATTGTCCGTCCTTCTTCAGTCGACTGTCTTAGCCGTAAGTTGCCAAAATCTAGTCGTTGTAGATTTTCTCCTTTGTCCTTTTTGCTTGGTTTTGAGGGGTTTTGGTGGCTTCCTATATATAGGAGATGGGTTAGTTCTATTAGAACCATTGAATATCTTAGATATTAATTAAGCCACTCCTAATCTCTCATTTTCCTCTTAGATCTCTAATCCTCTTCATGCTTTGAAGCTAGCTCAAGGGAAATCCTCCAAGTGCATTCAAGTTCATCTCATCACTTGGAGATCATCTTTCATGCCTTCATCTTTATATTGAGTAAGTTCATCTCAAGGCATTGGTAAGAGTAATTTGTTTCATTTGTTTTCTTGAAACCCTAGCTTTCTTTATGAGAGCTAGTTCCTCTCTTTGTCAGAGGGTAACCCTTGAGTAGGGTTGGTTGAGTACTCTCTGTGTGAGAATTAGTTTCTTCTTGTGAGAGAACAAATCATCTGTGTGAGGTATCTCTGTGTGAGATTGTATTCACTACCTTGTGTAGGATTATAGTGAATATTTGGTGTGACTGGATGTACCCAAGTTGGAGAACCAAGGTAAAATCCCTGTGTTTGCGTATGTTTAATTGTGTAGATTATATTTCTCTTGCACTTATAATTCCGCATTTTCAAGTTTAATTTTTAATTTCATAATTATTGCCATTACTCTATTCACCCCCCCCCCCCTCTAGAGTATTTGTTGTTAGTTTTGGAAAGCATAGATGGTCCTTACAGAGGCTGTTTTGCAAACAGCCACTGCATTTTAAACATTACAAAACACACCCCAACTTCTCCTATTCTCCTGCTGTTTCTGATCCGCCTCCATTGTTCGTCCTAATCCCGCCTTAAATTGCATCCCTGCCATCGACAATAACAACAAAACACCCCACGTCTACTCCTCCCCGCCATCGACAATAACATCCCTCAAACCATCCCCATCAACTCCTCCTCGCCACAACCTCCCTCCCTGTAACGACCCGCTCTCGGGGGCCCGTTACTTATTTGATTTATTTGCAGGTCTTGCAGTTTACCAGTGAAATCAGCATAGCCACAATCCAGAGATGTACCAACAATACTCAAACCAGCGTACAGACATTATTACAGTCCAAATTAAAGTACAACAAGCAGCATCACTCTCTCACCAGAATACATAAAGGAAGTGCTGAAAGGAAATGCGAAAAAGGAAATACACATTACAACACACACACCAAAAGAAAAGGAACTAAAACTCTGCAGCCTCTGGGTCAATGCAGGCTCCTCGAACTCTGGGGCAATCTTCTCGATCAGGTCGTCGTCTGCCGGTGTCATAAATGGAACCAAAGGTAAGTCACAACAATTCTAAATAAAGAAAAGAAGTACCGTAAAGTATGACAAAGGTAACTACGTACAGGCAGACCAAAGCGGAAAGTAAAGTAACTGAGCAACTAAGTGGTAAAGTAAACAACACTGAAAGGTGGGAACAACTGCACGTGGAAGTGCAAGAGTAACAGGCTACTGCTGTAGCTAAAAGTACGACAAGTAAAGTACGGTGATTGTGCAAAAGTAACTACGTGACTCAAGTAGGAGGGTACAATATGTGACCGTAGAGTTCATCTCTTACCCGGGTGCGCTTACCCAGACGAATGCCGAAAACCCAGGCAGCTAGACAGGATGCTGGCGAGCAGCATATATGTTTGCCGAAACACAGGCAGCTAGACAAGATGCCGAAACCCAAGCAACTAGACAGGTAGATGAACTCTAGTCACTCCCGTACTCTCACAAACTATGAGTTACCCCAATACCCCAGTGATGTGTCAATTACATGCTCTTTACAGGATGTTCCACATATTGTTAGTCGAACCAAGACTTGACTTTCTTATTGAAAACCATAAATTAGGATAAAGACAAGTCCAACACCAAAAGCTGTTATTTCCGTGCTTTGAGCACGTGACAGTGTGGTATAGCACACAATTTACCCAAGTTGATGGTTGTGTGCTACAACCACCAAAGAAAGTTGGTAAAGCAATCTTTTGGTTGATTACTTTCCTATTAGTTATCTAGCTCGGTTCAAGTCAAATAGCCCGTTCGAGACTATAGGGGTGTCAACGAGTTCATACAAGTACAATAGCTGATTTTCTAAATCTAGAACCTTTCGTGACTTACCGATCTCGAGGTGATGGTAGTGAGTCGGGACTGGATCTAGTTCTGGTGCACGAGATTTGATACCTGTAAACACAAGAAACAATTAGTTATAGAATACACTATTTCCTATTTACTTAACTTGATCGTTTTGAGTTTAAAATTGATTAAAACAGTGATGAAAAGCGTTCTAAATTTTTATATAGGCGATATATGATAAAAATAGTTTTACTGCAAGAGAAAATATTTTTCTGAAGCTCAAAGAAATTTTTATAATTTTCAGAAGCTTGAAAATCATTTTAAAAACTTAATTTACTTAAGTAACGTAAAACTTCCGTAATTTATTCTGGGAGCAATACTCGTCAGAAATACTTGAATGAGCAGTCAAAACGACCGGCTCGAAGATTACTATTACATATAATTTTATCACATATAGTGTATGTGAAAACAGAGAGTTACGGATTTTAAAATGAATTATATGTATTTAATTTTTTAGGCTTAAAAAATGATTTTGGAAAAAGTAAACATTTGATCGAGATGAGACTAGTGCCATTGGATCCAGAATATTGTTTCTGATTTTCTGGAGCTAGTCTCATATTTTTCTGATGTCTATATTTTTAATTATGAAATTAATAACATAAATATTGTCTAATTTCGAAAATACGGAAATACTCGTATTTATAAGAGTATATACGTATTAAAAATATTATAATAAACTTTGAAAAATCATAACTTGAAAACTAAGTATCGGATTGAGCCGAAACTGGCGCCTACACATTCGTGACGAAGACGCGGATCTTCTGGTGGTATCCGTTCATTTTTTTCGATACCTGGATGAAAAAGTCACTGTTCATAACATCATATATAAAATTATTTATTATATTATTATTAATACTTAACCATTCTTTCTATGAACTCCTGCGCGTGGGCTACTAATTCATCATTTTTTTGTTCTGTGAATCTTGTGCGCAGGGGCGGAACTACATGTAACCTGTCCTGGGCAGCTGCCCAGGGCAAAAATATAAATAAATTTTTTTTATTATTTTGAGACAACAATAATTTGTAGCCCACTGGAAAGGACGCTTGTCTTCGGGTCTAGCGGCTTGACTTCGATTCCCGGGGGGTTTATGTTTATATTTATTATTAATGCTGATTTTATTATTAATCAGCATTTTTATTTACTATTAATGATGCTTTTATTAGTAATCAGCATTATGATTGTGGTAGCTGATATCAATGCTATATTGGTTGGTTTTAAATTCCACTTAAATCTAATTCCAAGTTCATTTCTACCAAGGATAAAAAAATAAACTTTAAGTGTTTTTCTTCGAAGAAAGTGTGGTGATCTGAGTTAGGGGAATAGAGAATCTTTTTTAACTTGGGAAAAAGAGAAATAAGGGGGAAATGCACTTGAATCAACAGAGACCTCCGAGCTTTGCTGTGCCCCTGACTCTGATGGCAGAGCAATGAACCACCTGGGAAATCAGTGGTTCGGTTTCACACTTTAAAAAAGAAAACAAATCTACATTATTTATACGATTTATATCTAACTCCTTTATATTTTATTATACCCTAAATTAGGACCAAATATGACAAGATTGTTGTGAGTTGAGGGAGGCCTTTGGCCTCCCTCCCCTCATCACTCTCCATTACTCCCCACTAAGTTAGTGGGGAGGCCCTTGGACTCCCACCTCAACATGAGAGTTTTATAAATATAGTACCATGGCTATTTGCCATGGTTGATTCTCTCCAATCCTCTTCTAACACGTTATCAGCACCTACGCTCTATTTTGAGCTTTTTCTTCTCGTTCCCTTCCAAAAATCAAACCCCTACGCGCGAAGGAATCTGTTGTTGCGGTAATCCGTTGCGGCGAAGCTTTGCGGGGATTTCTCTTTGGAGCGTATCGGGAGCGACACTATCTACGGATCTTAATCTTTACGATCTTCCCTAGATTTTTAATCTAGAGGTAATATCTATCAATCCCGTAGATAGCTACAAACAAATTTTTAATTTAGCTATGTTTTTAATGCTTCATCTAGAGGCATTTTAAATCTGTTGCTATTGTATTATCTTTAATATAAAAAAACAAAACAAAACAAAAACCCCTCGGCTCCTTACAATGCTCCTTCAATTTACGTTTGTAGTTGACATTGTGAAATCTTTTACTATTTTACCATTGAAATCGTTTTTATCTTTTGTTGAATCCAAATAGTCACTAGCAATGATAACGATGGGCATTAAAAAATGAATTTGAGATATTGAGTATTGTTTGTTGGCCGGAATAAATTGAGAAGGAAAGATTCGTCTTTTAGCAACAAACTTGCTTTCATGCCAACTAAATATGTTTCACTTCAAAAACTAGATCTAGGATTGTTTGGATTTGATTCTATGATATTTTAGAATATTTTTTTAATGAATGATTTCATAGAAAATTCATTGATTCAAAAGTCAGTTTTTCGCGTTTTCTTTTAGGCGAGACGCTGTTTCGCGTCGTGCTTTTTCGCTGCAGAAATTTTTTTTAAAGGTTTAATTAAAAAAAATGTTAAACGCGGCGTGACCGGGACTTGAACCCGCAACCGTTTGGACTGGCGCCTAATGGATTACCGCTGAGATACGTTTTGCTTTTGTAAACACTATCTCATTAATGTATTTAAATGCATTCCAATACTGAAATTAAACAAAAAATTTCTTCTTTGTGAGACTGTCGGGTTTTGACCCTGGGATCCCAAGATCCCTTGACTTTCTTTCAACCGCTGGGCTATTACGACATACATGTCTCATTAGTGTAATACATTTATTTGAAGGATTCCTTTATTCGTTAAATATTCATAAAGGAAAATAAAATTTTGTTGAACTTGTCGGGGTTCGATACCGTGACTCTTTTGTTGCGGGGACTGTGTGCCGTCCCTCCCAGACGGGGGGCCCTTCCCCGGCGCCGACCCACAGAAACAAATAAGATAGCCTGTTTGTTGGGCCTGCAGCCCCATTTGGCTTTATTATAACTTTTTGTCTACCAATATTGGGCCTGAAGCCCATTAAATCCAATAGCAATTTTAAATGTGTCAATTAGAATTTTGAAACTGGGCCTGAAGCCCAAATATTAAATATTTTAATTTGACTTATTGGGCCTGAAGCCAAATTAATTCAATTGCAATAATTAATTTGTTAAATTTTGGCAAATGGGCCTGCAGCCCAACTATTAAGAATATATTAAAATGATTAATATTTATGGGCCTGCAGCCCCATTCAAACTATTAATTTATTTTAATTCTTTGTTATGGGCCTGTCGCCTAGTCTTTCAAATTGCTAAAATTATAACACTCTTGCATTATTAATAATTTATGGAATATTAGGATTTTTTTTTCAAAATATAATTATCTTAAGGATCCTGCGACCGCTCTGCCGTTAGTCAACTAACCTAACGGTGTATGACGTCTCCCCGTGATCCGAGAGATTATTATATTTTATAGTCTCTTTTTCCATATTATATATGCATGTGTTATATAAACTGTGTGGTTGCTTATTTTGTTCCTGTAGCATATTATAAACTGCGTGGTTGTTAATATAAGCTAAAATGTGATTTTTGGGATCGGCCATTTTGATACCCTTTTTAAATTCCTTGCAATTTTATTTTCTTTTTGAGAGAATTTGTAAGTAAGGATTAAATGTATTAATGCCAAAGACCGGTGTACCGATAAATGAAGACGGAGGCGAAAATTGGAAAATATAGGGACCCTTCTGGGTTTCGAAGTTGTATTTTTCTTTTATTTATGGACTGTATATTCGGACTTTGGACATTGTATGTCTTTGGGTATCTGGCCGATCCCCACATTTTACTTATTATATTGTTTATGCATGAATTTACACTTTAATTAATTCATGCTTATTTTAAATTGCATAGATAAATGGTAAAATTGGCAAGCGTCGATTTCGAAGTTCTTGATGCTGCAGTAAATAATTACCTGAGTTGGCGAGTGGACCTGAAGTTCCACTTGCGTTCGATGGCCCTCCTTGGCTCAATTTTGGCTCCTTCATCGGTCCCAGCAGCGACCGATGCTTCTGCTAGTAAGGCCCCAGAAGCGGAACAATCATCTAGCAGAACTCCTACCACCATCTCTGATGTGGATAAGGCGAAAGCCATTATCTATATTAGGAGACATATAGATCGGACCTTAAAGGCCAAATAACTAACGGTAGAGGACCTAATGGAGCTGTGGACAGCGCTGGAGGCATGTTATAAGCATCAAATTGATGTAATATTACTGCGTGCCAGTTATGAGTGGGAAAACCTCAGACTTCAGGACTATAAGTCCGTCGCTGAGTATAACTTTGCACTTCATAATATCACCTCACGCCTGAAGTTGTGCGGTGAAGAAGTGACAGAACAACGCATGTTGGACAAGACATTTACCTCGTTTCACGAGAAAGATACAATCCTCATGCAGCAGTATCGTGAACGCAACTTCACGAAATTCTCTGATCTGATCTCATGCCTACTTAGGGCAGAATAGAATCAAGATTTACTGCTAGCCCCTCATAATTTACGTCCAGCTGGCACTGCACCTATCCCTGAAGCCCACCACGTTTCTCCCCAGAAGTGGAAAAATAAGAAGAAGGCTAATAATAACAAAGGAAAAGCTGTGATGAAGAATGGACGAGGAGCAGCACCCCCGTCCAATAACAACAATACAGGAAAGAGTAACTTCACATGGAAGCAAAAGAACACTGACCAAGTGTCACTTCCTAAGAAGAACTGGGAGGATAAATGCCATAGATGCGGCATGACTGGCCATTGGTCCAGAATCTGCCGCACTCCTCGCCACCTCCAGGCACTATATCAGGCGAGCCAGAAGTCTCTGCCTGAAACAAACTTGGCGGCTGTTCAGCCACCAACGATGTTCACTGCAAAAGACTTCGAGAACGACGACCTGCTCGATTAAGCTTCATCTTTTATCTATGCATTTAAAATTCAATGTTGCTTCATCTTTAATTTGCTTAAGTATGAACTTTTTTTGTCTTTTTCATTGACTTAAATAAAATTTCGTTTTGCTTATAGATGAAGTATTTAATATTGTGGACAGTGCCTCGTTGCACTGGTGTAGCATTAATATTGCTCCCACATACAACAAGACTATAAGATGCAAACTTCTCCCCTTAAACATATAGGAATTTTCCAAGTTTCAAGTATATTTCGTTTAAACGAACATAACTTGAAAACTGTGGATAATAAATATTGAATATCAATATGTAACTCGTAAAGAGGATGGCCAGAAGCCCAGCTACTTACGATTTCATTGGACCCTCGTCGGGCCCCTATAATTACATATATTCATCCTATAGAAAGCCAACTTGACTGAGCACCAGAAGTGCCTTTCATTGCCATATTTTTTAACTCTGGCAAAATGGACTTAGTCATCTAGGATCAGCGATGATGGACGCATCATCAAATGAATCCATTGGAGAACCTGAAGATTCTTCAAAAGGTTGAGTTTCTTTGTCCCCCTTTGCCATAAGGGAAAACTTAGAGAGAGACCTTCCCTCCTGAAAGTGGGTTTAGAGTCTCCTGGCTTCATTGAAAGAATACATGGTGACCTTTTGCGGGCCTATTCACCCCGCAAATGGACCATTTTCGGTACTTCATTACTGTACTGATATATGCATCTACTAGATGGTCTTCTGTGTGCCTTCATATTCACTCGCAACATAGCTTTCTCAAAGCTAATAATGAGGGTGAATTCACTACTCATATCATTCAAGACTTATGCCAAGCAACTGGCATTGAAATTGAACATCCTGTAGCATATTCATACTCAGAATGGGTTATCAGATTCTCTGGTAAAGAGACTCCAATGGATTTCACGTCCATTGTTAGATTCCAGTTGCCTGTTGATATTTAGGGACCAACAAGCTGCACTCCGCATCGCTTATCACGATACGGCCCTTTTGTGGCCATATCTTATTGCTGATGCCGCTTCCTTATGGTTTACCACCAAGTCTTGATAAATGTGAATTTGATGAGTAAAGTCTCATTGTAATAGGCACGCAGTCTAAAGAAGCCTGAAGCTTCTGAGACCATATCATGGGACACATAAGTCCTCATCTCGTTATGATCCGCATACTTTTTCTGTGTGACGTTGAGATCCAGAAGATCCTTCACATTCAGACTAAAATACATCAATTGACGGATAAAATTGCGGACAACCAGAAGATTGTTCGTTCACACGTCCCTGCTGCCAACACGCCAGCTAGGATTGACATTCCCAAAGATGGATGCAATCCACCGGCAGCAGAATTAGCTGTACCTCATTTGAAAAGAGGACGCCGACCAGGTTCAAAATAAAAATTTTCGTATAATAGGAAGATTCCTGGATATATAAAAAAGATCCAACCACGGGATGCTGAGCTCAGACCAGCAACCTCTCCCCTCCTAATTTCCCCTGCAGAGGAAACAACAGGAGAAACATCATTATATTACGTACGTACTGGAGAGGTACTAGACAGATATAGCACAGTCGTCGACGATAATTTTACTTTCGCTATTGCCATTCACGTCGCTGAATACGACGATGACGTCTACCCACTTTTCTATAGCGTAAACGCATAGAATGGCCAAAGTGGGACGAGGCAATAAGAGTAGAGCTGGACTCACTCTTGAAAAGCAAAATCTTTGGACCAGTAGTCCATACACCTGAATGTGTAAAAACCTGTGGAATATAATTCGAATTTCATAAAGAAATTGAAATCAAGGAAATGTGATCATTTTCCTACTATGCCTACACTTCTCTGCAAAAGCCAATACATGCAGCTCATGGACGTTGTGACTGCATATATATACGGAAATATAGATATATAGATCTAAATAAAACTTCCAGAAGGGTATACTCTACCCCCAGAGATGAAAGAGAAACATAGAAATGTCTTCTCCATAAAGGCTACAAAGATCATTAGTTGATCTTAAGCAATATTCTGCCCTTGTATCTTTTTCGAAAGATCGTTGACAGGATTTGTTATATTTGCCTTACATATGGTCGACTTAAAGCTAATAGGATCTCCAGCAGAGACCATTGAGATTTCAGATAGCTTTAAAGCGTACCTTGGAAATGAAAAACCTAGGTATAACGATCATCCTTACGATGACATTAATCATCCTGAAGATGGCAATAATCAGCCTGAAGATGAACTATCATCCTGAAGATGACATTAATCATCCTGAAGATGAACTATCATCCTGGAGATGAACCATCATCCTGAAGATGAACTATCATCCTGAAGATGAACTATCATCCTGAAGATGACATTAATCATCCTGAAGATGAACTATTATTAATCATGCCGAAGATGTCTCGGCTTACATATTAAACACCTTCGTGGTGGAACCCTTTCATATTCTTCATACACCTGGAGTTTATGAAGAATGATGTCCTTTTGCAACCTATTAAAAATGGATACTTATTTATGACACCTTTCAGTAGCTGAAAGAGGGGGAGGACATCCTAGGTCCCGAAGAGCCTAGCTCTAGTGTATTATCTGGCCAACTGCACGTATCTTTGATAGAACGTCTCCAGTAAAGTTGTTAACCAGATACAGTGTTGTCCTGGAGAGCAACACTAGACCAAGGATAAGCAGCTTTTGCGCAACTTCCAAGGGTCAAGGAATATATATTGCATATGCAGGTTTAAAGATCATCGCGATGACTGAAACACAATAGGCCGGCCACCTCCTAAATATATACACATCATCATCCAATGTCTACATATTCTGAGAAGCTCATCATCCAAGAAGCAAGTATTGAAAACGCTCAGCCAGGTCTAGCAGTACCTTGCAGACACACTGAAGACTGATTCAAAGAATACTTTAGTGGAGTCATCTACCAACTTCGAAGAGAATTACACTCCAGAGCGACGCTGCCTTCCAATAGCCGCTAGATGAGTGAAACTTGTGTAGATGAGTGATAATTGTATTTTCTTTCAGAACATGATGGATGTATAGACGAATAGGAGATGATTGTATAGATACATAGGAGATCTGCAAGCCTAAAGCTTGTACATATCAGGGGGAGTCCCTCGATAGTTGTACTCTTTTCCCTTAAGCTGCTGGTTTTTCCCACTGGGTTTTCCACAGCTAAGGTTTTAACGAGGCAACCATAGTGGCTCTGGATCCAGAAGTATCCACCCCATTGGCATACTGAATCCTGAAGTATTCATATGCTTAACCCAAGGTAATGGAGAGATGAGGGGGAGTGTTGTGAGTTGAGGGAGGCCTTTGGCCTCCCTCCCCTCATCACTCTCCATTACTCCCCACTAAGTTAGTGGGGAGGCCCTTGGACTCCCACCTCAACATGAGAGTTTTATAAATATAGTACCATGGCTATTTGCCATGGTTGATTCTCTCCAATCCTCTTCTAACAAAGATGATATTGTATATTAAATAAAAGGAAATTTTACGTATTTTACATACAATAATTTTGTAATTACCATATAAAATTGTTGTACATTAGATACATATTTTGTATTGTAAAGCGCGCTTTGTATTTCGTCTCCTAATAGTGTTTATTTTTTTCCTTTTTTAATTTCGATCTTGATTCATATACTAATGCAACACGATTGGGCGAAACTGTGTACAACTTGCCCCGGGGTGGAAAAAATTAAAAAAATTTATTATGTATAATCCACATCCCATGCATTCTCTATCTCTATTTATCCCACATTACCTCTCATTTCTAAAAACTCTCACTTCCCTCTATCTCTAATTTAATGCAAAAAAATCTATATTAATCGTTATTTCCATATGCTTGTGTGTATATGTATTAATATAAAAATTCTATTTAATTATTACTTTTTTATCAAATATTATTTTTATATACATGCATGTCTATGATATTGTTTTGAATATATCTATAATACTATATTGTAGCTATTATTAGTAAATAATTAATGCATGTTAATGTTTAAATTTTTTGGTTTTAATATATTTTTTAAAATTCTTTACATCATCTTTGTTTTTGCCCAGGGCAAAAACAATTCCTGGTTACGCCACTGCTTGTGCGCTTACAGTTGCAAGGGGAAAGGAGCGTCAGAGTCGAAGGTCGGTATGGGGCACGACGGCTGGTAGCCGACGGCAGGGGTTCACTCCGACAGGGGCGTGGCAACGTGGACGGCCGCAGGGTCCTCGTCGGAGTGCTGAGATCGAGGAGAGCGAGCAGCTCTCGGGGTTGCTTCGCCCCGACGGAGCAGCGGCGGTCGATGCTGTCGGGTGGCGGGCACGGCGAAGGTGGAGGGCGGCGGTCAGACGGCCGTCGATCCTCGGAGGGAAGGGCACGTGAGATGGAAAGAGGGAGAGTGAGATCTTACGGGCGAGGGAGTTGAAATCAAATGTCTGTAACAATATATATATATATATATATATATATATATATATATATATATATATATATATATATATATATATATATATATATATATATATATATTCTATAAAATAGGGATGTTATCAAGAAAAATTGGATAAGAGAAATTGGACAAGAGAAATTAGATAAGAGAATTTGGACAAGAGAAATTGGATAAGTGATGAGATTTTGATAAATAAGAGAAGGGGTGGGGAATTTTGCACATACAACCCTGGGTTTTGCATTTTTGCCCCTGGACCTTCCCCACCCACACCCCTACCGTTTTTTTTCTCCCCCCTTCCAGAACATTTTTTCCAATCCACGTGCACGTGTGCACGGGTTATTTGCTAGTATATCTATTCTATAAAACAGGGATGTTATCATGGGTTATTGGATAAGAGTTTTTGGATAAGAGAAATTGGATAAGTGTTTGAATAAGAGATGTTATGATGAGTTTTTGGATTAGAGATATTGGATAAGAGAAATTGGATAAGAGATGAGATTTTGAGGGATAAGAGAGGTAGATGAATTTGAATAAGAGAAATTTTAGGGGGAAAACTTTTGAATTTGGAAGGGAAATGTGTTGGGGGGAAAATTGAAATGATATCTTCCTCATTTCACACCGAAATCTGTGCTTCTCAGTTTCAAAACATCACCAAATTTCCCTTGGGGGGAAACCAGCCACCTAAATTCTTTTTCTCTCCCAAAAAACCTCTCCCCCGTTCTTTTCTCAACCTCAGCCCCCATGGCCACTTCAAGCGCTCCCCCCTCTGGTCTTGCCACCGGAGAACCCCCACCCTAGCGCGCTCCACCCTCAACCTTCACCCTTACCTGCTCCCAAAAGCATCGCCTCGGATTCATCGAGAAGGCATGGGAGCTGAAGGCGAAGGGCGTCGACACCATCGCCTCGAAGGCATGCATCAAAGAAAGGCTAAAATGGATCGCCACTCCGATGCCTTCGTTGCCTTGCCTGGAGGCTCAGCTTGGCATCCATAACAAACCAGTCAGTGATTCTATTCAACCCAAAAATTCAGTTTTTTATAAAAATAATGAAATCATCGTACAACAATTAAAAAAAGGATAAAGTATTTGTAAAAATTAATGCTTTAACCACATTTTCTCCAAATTAATGCTCATTATAGGATTGTTTGGCTCATTAGATTTAAGTATGAGAAAATGAGAGGATTTTGGAGTATCTATTAATGCTTATTTTACACATTACAGGATGTCAAGAATTTGGTGCTGAAATTTGCTACTGAAAATTTTCTAATGAAAATTTGGTAGCAAAAATGTGAAATTTGGTTGGATTAGCTACTGAAATGACAATATATTACAGTTTTAACCAAAAAAATTTCAGGAATTTGGTTCATTATCTTTTGGTTGGATTAGCTACTGATATCAGGAATTTTTTTCGTTGATAATATTCAAACATCAAATATTACAAGATTGTTTGGATTTCTCATTGGATAATTCTACCAGGACATTTAGGATCATTAGTAAAATCCTGATACAATTTTGCGATTAATGCTGTAAGTATGTGTAGATTTAAGTATGTATAAAAATTAATGCTTTAACCTCATTTTCTCCAAATTAATGCTCATTACAGGATTGTTTGGCTCATTAGATTTAATTATGAGAAAATGAGAGGATTTTGGAGTATTTTTTAATGCTCATTTTACACATTACAGGATGTTGAGAATTTGGTACTGAAATTTTGCTACTGAAAATTTTGCTACTGAAAATCTTCTTAATCCCACCGAGGTCTTTGGTTTCTTCATGGAAACATAATTTGTTACATAGAAACAAATTTTAATTAATAATTAGATTATTTCCAGGACATTTACCAAATACATTATGTAACAAAACCCGATTATTCATGTAATTAGTTTGCTACATTATGTGCATGTGTGTCAATTAATAACGGGTTTTGGATACAATAGATGGAAATGTTAAATACTATTTGCTACATTAGCTAATTAGTTTGCTACATTTACTGCATTAAGCTGGAAATGTTAACATTGCTTATTCACAATAGTTTTCAACATTGCTTATACAGAAAATTAATATGGGGTTTTGTGAAGTTTTCATCATTGCTTTTACACAAAATTTGAAAATGTTGGTGAACTGGACCTTGGATGAAAATGTTGGTGATACACTTACTGATACATTTGGAGATTTCATGTGTTCTTGGTGAACTAGACTATGTATACTGGAGAATATTGCTGATACAAATGCTTACAAGTGATTTATTGTTGAGAATGAATATGTATGCTGAGAATGACCATGTACGCTGGTTTTTGTTGCTCTGGATGTTATGGAATGTGTATACAATATTGGATGTTATGGTTGTTGCCAGTTCTGAAATATAAATACAAGATGGATGTTCTATTAGATGTTATGGAATCGTGGCTGCTACCATTGACAATGCCTGAACAATCACCTTTGTCTGCATTTGTAATTTAGATGTTTCAGGTTGCAGAAATCATCCAGTGAGCCTCAGCTAATGACCTTAGCCTAAATGGGATTTCTGCATTTTATTTTAAAATTTTTTCCTTTCAAATTTGTTGCAAAGTACAGGCGAGTTTAGCCGGAGAGTGCCAACAACTAGGAGCCCATTGAAAACCTTCAGTCATGTTCCGATGTCATCGATGCATTTGAAGAGAGGTATCAAAAATATTAAAAACACTTTTGCACGTTTCTTGCTTTTTTGGGTTATTGACCCATTTTTGTTTCAGGTTACAGAAATCGACACGGAAGCAAAAAACGGAGGTCCAATGGCCCTTAAAGCGTCGCCACCAAAAACCGACGAGCTTCATCCAGCGAGCCTTACTAATGACCTTAGCCCAAATGGGATTTCTGCATTCTATTTTATCAATGAGGTTTCGATAAATGATGCATGTTTGAAATATTGACTTATTTTGCATCATTAGTATGTACAAAGAGTATGATCTTGCACTTCATATTAGAATTTGATTCAGAAATGTTTCAAAAGGGGAATGTTGTTGGCATCCTTTACTAAAGTACACTCTTCTCAGCTTCTGTAGTAGTCTTTACATTTCATGCAAGTCATCTTTCTATAATGCAGTGCATATGAATCATAATAATATTTGCAATTTGTCATTTGTCATTTGATCTGAAAAATATTTTCCCACCTGGATTTAATAGCTGTAGAAATGTCAGCATGGGGATTGCATGTAATCCTTTTCAATTCGGATTCTTATAAATTTGCCGTGTGGGGCTGGGCCATTACAATTGCTCCAGTGGAAAGTATGATGCCTGAACCAATCTATGAAATATCTGCGGTGGTCCTGTACAAAATAAATAACCAAATAACCAAAAGATTAATCTAATGATTCAGTCTTGCTCCTCCGATTATTTAACTAATTATAGGACTTGGGTTTTAGATTGTTAGCAATTTCCAGTAATATGGTATTATTCATATTAATCTTTGCTGATTAGAAATTATTGCAGTTAGGTTTCATTTTCTGACTTCAGAATTTCCTAAATTTTCATTACTTTAGAATCCGAAAGAAGTCAGCTGCATCTCAAAATCAAAGAGCATGAAGTGTACAGAAAAAGAGAGAAATGAAGAACTAATAAGCTCTTCAAAAACAGTAGTATAAAATCTTTCCCTTTTTTATCTGAAGCATAAAAATATTATGTCATGTGTTTAATTTGCAGTTGCTAACATGGGTTCTCTAGGGGACCAGTGTGGAGAACACAGAAACAATGAATGCAAGTGGAGTACACCAAGCAGCTTCAGGTTTCAAATGCCAGTTACCAATTTCCAGTGATTTGGTATTATTCCTATCTACCTTTGCTGGTTAAAAATTATTGCAGCTGCGCTTCATTATATTTCCATATATGAACTCAAGCTTTGCTGAAGAATGTGGGGTTATTTGATAACTGACATGTACACATTGAAAAGCATTCATCATCGAAGTGTGAGTATCACAATAAATTATTGAGAAGACACTAGGATGATGGCGAGTGTATCCCCTACACCAGCAGCCTAGAATTTGTAGCATATACTGCAGATTCGAAGTCCTGTGATGGCTGGTGGTGGATTCAACCGGGCAGTCCAAGGTGGTTGAGGCAGTGAAGCACGCCATGATGAGGCGGACCTAGCTACCAGGTTGCAAACTTCGGATCCTTGACCCATTATTCTCCTACCTATCCATTGTTCTTGGTCAAGAGAGAGAGAGAGAGAGCTATTGTGATCAACCTCGAGCACATAAAGGCAATTATTACCACACATGAGGTCATGCTTAATAATGTCAAGGATCCCTCTGTTTCTCCTTTTGTTCACGAGCTCCAACATTGAATCCAACTCCATGATCATCAGGTAAACTTTTGGTTAAATCTGTAATAATAATTTTGTGTGCTAACTATAATTTTTTTGTTGAGAATGAAGATAGAACTAGAATTGATATATGAGATGGGAAGCCCAAAAAATTAAGGGATCTTCCATTTGAGTTTATAATGTTGGAGGCCGGCTGGCTGTTGTTTAGAGAATGAGGATAGTAATCAATTAATTATACTTTTAAAATTATTGACACATCTGTTAGGTATTTAAAATTATACATATTGCAGAAATATTTTCTTAATATTGCACTACTCCACAATCAAGAACATACACTAAAGATCAAGTTATTTTGATTGATGAAGCAAATTGAGAAGAATCCATCATTTGTTTTTGATTATTTTCATTCTTCTGATGCTTTTTTGTCTTACAGTTAGCACAAATGATTTTGGGAGCAAGGCTCTGGAGTGTTTGGTATTAATTTTCTCAATGGATTTGTTTTGTAAAATTAGGATTCTAATGGTTTTGATTTTATTTTGCTTACATGAGATTGAGGTCAACTTGATCATTTCAAACTACTATATGCTTGGGATGATAGGATACTATGGTACATTCTTATATTAGGTTATTGTCGTGTTTTTCCACCTTTAAATTGAAACTAATCATTCTCCTCAAACCCCCAACAATTCTCTCTCAAAAAGCTGTTTTTGGAAGTCATTCTCTCTAAAAAAACTGTTTTTGCAAGTCATTCTCTCTCAACAAGTAGGTGAGTACACACCCCCACCATTAAACTTTCTATCTGAAAACCCCAACATTCTCTCTCAAAAAGCTGTTTTACAGGTCAAAAAACTTTGTTTTCAAGGTAAAAAGCTGGGCTCAGAGTTTGATGTTTTATGTTCAGTAAAAATCTGTTTTCAGGGCAAAAAACTGGGTAAAAAGTAGGTAAGATATTTTGTGTTCAGGGTTCATGTGTGTTTAGGTTGTAGTATTGATTTTTTTCTCCTTTTGCAAACGTGTGTATGCAGGGTGTTTGTTTGCATTTACCCTTTTAATCGTGTTAATGTGGGTTTGTTAGTAGTAAACATGGGTGCAGGGTTTCACATTTACAAAAGGGGAATGTTGTTTTGTTGATTGACCCTACATAATGGATAATACAGATCCTGCACCCACACGTTTGGTAAAGGGGAATGATGTTTTGTTGAATAAAACTACACACACGTTTGTTGATCCTGAACAAAAATGTGGGTTTCGGTTGCAATATTGATTTTCCCCCTTTGCCTAGAAACTGTGGTGTCTGTTTCTCCATGGTGTTTGTTTCTTCCAATAAATACATTTTAACTCAGGTTCTTTACTGTGTGACACCTTGAACATAAGAACCCATGGCAAATGAAATCAAACGAAAGCAGTAGAGATTAGGGTCAATTTTCATGGTGTTTGGGTAGGCCTACTTGTCTGCATATCAACCCTAAAAAAGGATGGGGAAAATTTATAATGCAATCGAAGGCAGTTCATTTGAAATATTTGTTACCATATTTTATGAAATCTGAGTTGACCAAGAAACAAAAATTTAAACATGTGCCGGTTGCGTAGGTTTTGGGTAGGCATAATTGTCTGCATATCAACCCTAAAAATAGAATGGGAAAATATTTGGTAGGCATATCAACCATCCACTAAAGCATGATTTGTGTTATACATAGTAACCAATAAACCAATAATTTGACAACCTATGGCTAATTTGGCAACATATTAACCCAACATAAAAACCAATAATGAATTTGACAACTTATGGCAACAAGCTATTATTAGCATGAATTATGCCTATTTATTGGCATACAATCTCAGTAGATTAGATGGCATAATTCGAGCTAATAATTCATTGACACTAATAATTCATTGACACTAAATTACCTGGCAAAAAAGTTCTATTCATTGACCCTAAATTAGCTGGCATGTTAATATTTCATTAACACTAATAATTCATTGACACTAAATTAGTTGGCATAATTCATGCTAATAATTCAAGTTGTTATTACCATGGTGTTTATTTGTCTCCCAATAAATTAGTTGTTAAAAGCTGTTATTAGCATGAATTGACATAATTCATACATTCATGCCAAGAAATTAGCCTGCTAATTCAATCCATTTGGCAAATGTATGGCAATAAATTAGCATGAATTAAGCCAAAAAATGTTTGGCAAAAAGCTGTTATTTATCCCCATAAATACATATGAACCATGCATACCCTGAACATTGTTATTTCTCCACATAAATACATTTTAACTCATATAAATTTGTTATCCATGGTGTTTGTTTCTCCCCATAATCAGTAAACACGCAAACATATGAAAATTTGTTATCCATTGTTAACAAAATAATTGATTACTACATCCATGTTAACTGACAAACATATGAAAATTGATTGCAAATACATTAACTGATAATGTGTTAACGGCATACATTTTAACTCATATAAATGCATGTGGTTGCTAATTATTCATAGAGTAAAGAACCTGAGATGGTAAAATCATATTGATGTTTACTGATAATTGATTAAAAGTTGTGTGCTGGGTGTTTGTTTGAATTTCCCCTTTTAAAGATGTGTATGTGCATGATGACTCTGTGGATGTTATCAAATATATTTGTTTTGATGTTTCTAGGGGTTTCCACAAAATTGTTGGCAACACTGGACAAGTTTGCAGTTTCAAAATTGTTGATAATATATATTTGATGTTTCCACTAATTTGATTAACCAAAGTTGATGTTTATTACTTCAAACACTGTTTGATTAATCCACATATTCTGAAACCTGAGATGGTAAAATCATGTTGATGTTTAAGTGATAAAGAAGTGTGCATGCATGGTGTTTGTTTGATGAAACTGTGGATGTTATTAGTAATGAAGCAACTATATTTGTTTTGATGTTTGTAGGGGTTTCCACAAAATTATTGATAACACTGTGGATATATTTGCAGTTTCTCAATTTCATGGTGTTTTTCTATTTCCTAATTTGTTCATGGATATATTTTGTTTATGGTTTACAGCTTTGATCTATGGTGACCCATAATTAGTAATTTGATATATTTACTTTTCTAATTTTTTTCTTTTCTAATCTATAATTTCTTTTCTAATTTCAGGACACACGCCCATAGGTATCATCTTGAAAAGTCTTGCTGTCAAGAAATCAGTGGCGAACCATGCTTGATGCTTGAGAAAGTTATCAGTTTGGATGGTTTTTGTTGTGGGTTGTTTTATGTTGCTTTGTGTTGGTGTTTTTTCGTGTGTGAATATGTGTTTCTAACTCTATGAACGAATGAACGCCTTTCCTTTTAGTTTGTGAATATGTTTGGTGTTTTTTATGTGTCAATATCTGTAGGTTTACCATGGAAATCTAAGAATCGGAACTCTTGGATAGGGTTTTCCAGTGTCTCAAATGCATTCTTTAAACGTGTTATCCTTTAATACTCAAACTTTGTTTATCAACATTACTATTCTTTCTCTTGATGTTGGTATCAATTAATTGTATAGTCACTTATAAGTGTGTTTCACCATTAATTCCCTAATTGTCTCTAAGATATCACCTCTGAATAGCTAAAATGGATTTTATGAAATCATCTAAGCTATCATTTTGCTGTGAGCTTTGAAGCTCTATTGCTCAAGCCATCCTTCCTTCCAAACAAGTACCAAAGAAAGGCAAAATAGATTCTGTTAATGAAGGAAATGCCAAAAATTGGGATGGACCAACAACAAAGTCTGCATGGTCCATTTTATTGACTTCATTTCTTTTGTAGTTTTAGTGCCGAGTTTCTTACCATTCACATATTTGTAGGTATGTGGAGAAATGCAAGTTTCCCAATGATGGCTCTTTAGTAAAGTCGTTGGGATATGTTGGAAGGTATCTAGCATTACACCAGCAAAAAAGTGATAAAATCACTTTATGTTCTCTATAAAAGTTTATGAAACTCAACATAATTTTGTCTACATATAATCGGATATGTTAGAGAGACATGACCAAGAACTGATGGTAGAGCTATTTTTCATATATGAAACAGTCATTGGTGACTCTCTTCAATTTTTGATAACAGGCATTTGTAACTCCTACATTACGGGTACTAGCATATGGCAGTTATTTGTTCAACTCTACAATTAACAATTAGAAACAAAACTCAAAATGTTTATTTGGCAATTTAAGTATGTGTGGATGCATTTGATGCACTTGACACAAAGGGGGTTTCGACTCTTTTTATCATTTTATATAATCAATGCAATAAAGCGCTTTTTGAACTATTCCCTTTTCCCCATTGAGCAAGTGGTTCGTTGTCTATCAACAGCTGATGTCCACTGAACATTGCTTTATGAATGCATAATTTTGTACCCTGCAGAAAAGAAGAGCCCAAATAGAAAACTGCAATGTGTATGCATACTATTCTTTCTCTGATTAAAAACTACATATTTGATAGCCCTAGGATAATTGCATGTATCTGCATATTGAATCATTAAGCCATATTAATTTGCTGGGACTCTGGTTGTTGTGCATTATGTGTCAGTGTTGAAGTTTTCCCTATGCCATTCCTGATGGAACAAGCAGGGGGTCAAGCTTTTACATGTTAGCAACTGGTATGAAAACCGTACAATATGTTCGAGTAAATTATAATCAGCATTGTGTTGTGTTCAGTAGTGATTTTATCCTATGTTCTCAAAAATTCACATTCATTTGACCCGCAATATCCAGGATCTGAATTTTTCTATGTGTAGGTTAATGAAACTTCGGGATTTTATTACTTCCTTCAACATGCACACCTAAATTTATGCTTTTTTTTAAATTGACTTTGCACATTAACAAATCTAACGTCACAAGGTATGCGCCTAAAAATCAAAATTAGAATTGATAGGTAGAAAGATAGAGCGAGATTTTTGTTTTTGTTCATTAAGGCATGAGAAAATTGCTAATCATTCTAAGATACCACTCTGCTGCACAAAGTGACCATGTAATTAAAATACACATTCATCTTTTTCTCCAAACTTTCCCATTATAGGGGTGAACACCACTTATGTTCGTAGTGTGATTTGGACCTCTAGCCTCTTTAATTACAAACGACTCTATTAATCGAGAGTATTATTTTTTGTTATCATGCATATGCATTTATTTTTTCTTTTCTACTTTTTTGTTTGATAACTATGTCTAATAGTCCATAAATACTCTACCATTTATGCTCCTCTGATAAGCCAAGATTCGTTGACAGCTTTCTCTTATTGGTTATGAACTTTTCTGTATAGTCATTGAGAACTATATAGTGTCATTGTCATGCAATATATGTTTGTCTCATTTAATTTAATGTATGATAAATATTTTTCTCTCCTTTTGTTTAATTTATAATCGCACTTTTAATTTCAAAGTGGGATATATGTTTGAAGGTACTTTCCCCTTAAAAGAAATAAAGCCTCACAAAGAGCAGAGATCATAAGGTGATCAATACACATGTATTTCTTTGCTATAGAGCATGTCACTGAGCTTCCTTATATGTACAATGTTTGATAACGTTCCATATGCTTGCTAGCAGATCTCATACTAGCAGACTACATGCCAACAGAGAACATAATTTTTTCAGCACACATGAATAAAATTGGTATGTGTATTTTGATTTGTTGTTGTTGTACCGATTACAGATGATATGTATTAAGTCCGATGCTGATGCCGAACCAATTAAAAAATTCCCAAAGAACATAAAACTACTTGACAAATCAAGTTATTATTTGTTGTGGCTGTACCGATTTTATGTTTAACTGTGATACTGATACCGTGAGATTAGTGGCCAGGTTCTATAAACTCAAACTTTATCATAGCTATCATTTTTTCATATCTTGAGTGTGCATTTTGATTTCATCTCTAGAGAGTGCATTTTGTTTTATGCTCTTCATATCAAAATCAATGTGTCCAGAGATCATTAAATCAATGCTCTTCATAACTATAATACATCTACTATTGCACAGTAGCACTTATGTTAAATGTAATCCATCTTTTTAATCGGATTGAAGAGTTTAAAAAGGTAGACACAAAGCAAAAGAACTGAGCTTGACATGACATGCTTTAAAGAAATGTCCATGATGTATGCTGTATCTAATAATTTATGGATGAACTCTATGAAGTTTATATGCTTAATTTTTTATTAATAAACTTGAGAAGTTGTATTTATGATGCATTCAAGGGGATATACTGTTTTCCTATATTATGGTTGCTTTAAAGTGACTAATTGGGTCAGATACATGCTTAAGTGTGCTAGATGGACATATTTATGTTCTTATGTTTATGAGAAATTTTTCCCTATATATCTTTCTGCCATTTCTTACCCATTGGTGATTTTCTTATTCATTGTTCGAACTTGAAACAATGCCAGAAGGAAAAAATATTTGCATCCTGTTGTGATTTGAACAAATTCCTTCTTGAACATGTTATTGTTGGTTTTGTTGACAAGGATTTTGGGAATGGGATACAGTGAGTTGACTCTCAGGGAGGCTATGTGATGATTGAGTTCGCTCACAACTGGACTATTCCCAATGAAAATGTAAGTATGAACTTGGATTGCTGTTGTGGATTCTATTGGTTTGAAGTTTGGGAATTATGTCTTAGAATGATCATTGCAGTCGCATGAATAATCTTATTACTTGCAAAATTAAAACCTTTTTCTTTTTACGTTTATACGAGTGTCGTTGGATGCATTACTTACAAAGTATAAAAATAATATTAATCATACTAATGGTAATTACAGATGCATAAAACAATCTAAGGAATCAGTAAGATGGCTTGAAACTGGAAGAAATGCAGTGAAATGGGTATTATTGTACAAAAAAAATTTCAACCTTTAAGAAGCAATGTTTGATATTTTTTTCCCATGTAATTATGAGGATGATCTACCTCAATTCATTTGTATCCTAAGTACCTCTTAAAGGCTGCTTCATTTTTAAAACAATCTTGGTCAAACATCTTTGATGACAAAACCTATTATTAATTCATTAGTGTTTGCCAATTATCATGTCTCAACAATAATCTTCTGATATCATTTAAAATTGTTACATCTTTTCATACAGTGTTGATGTTTTTTGTTAATGTCAAGTGTTGTGGTTTGTTCTGAGTATCGAGTTTTGCTTACACTGAGAATCTGCTTGGCTTATTATAGTGTTGTGTTTAGTAATTACATGTTCTGTTTAGACATCTTGAGTCGAGTCATTTGCATTTGTCTCTGAGGAGGATCTTGGGATTGCATGGGCAATTCGAGACAAGAGAATACATTGATGGAATATTGTGATCTATTATATCTCAACTGGGAAGCTATGCCAACATCCAAATATCTGCTCAGCTAATTTTCAAATGATGATAGCTTTGTGCCGATGCCCTTCTCAATTCTCGAGTATAACTTTGTGTGATTCTGTTTTTCACAAATGTTATCCCAAATTTCATTTTTAATTGTGACCTCACATTTTTAAGGCCTATGAACTGGTGCTTAATACTATGCGAACTTGGTATACACAATGCATACTACAAATTACTTGCATGTGGTTTATCTTCATTGTTTCTTATACAAGATACGCTTAATTTCAGGCTATGATGGATCCTGACCCCATGAGGCGACCTTCAGCCAGGGAAGTCATGGAGAATCCCATCTTCGAAAAGGCACACATAGCACATAGATCATCCTCAAGAAAGTTTCTGCATTAGATTCGAACTAAAATTCAATGGAAACCTATGGCCTGAACTTAGATAGGCCTCCTTCAAGCATGCCACTGTATTTTTAGGACAATTTTTGGATATTCTTAGTATGAGCTTGATGATGGCCATAATAGCTACCATCTTTTTTGTAACATACCTCAAATTTTGTAAAGAAGCCTCAAGATATAAAGGCTTTTACGGGCATATGAACAAGCACATCCTCAATTGTTAAAACCTTACATTACCATTTGAGACTAAAAGAAATGGTGCTTCCATTGTCTAAAAGTATGCAGAGAAATTGGCCATTATTTAGTTTAAATTATGAAATTTGTGTATATCACAATTATAATATTAGATTGTTAATTTCTACCATATATGATATAGAAACTAAATGCATGTAAAAATATTAATTAAACTGTATATTTACCGACATCAAACTGAAGGTAAATTGAGTTTCTTGCAGCTAACGTTGGATTCTAAAAAGGAATATCTGTTCTTTCGCTCATTGCTATCGGTTCATTTGATTGTAGTATGCCATCTTTGTTCTTCAGCTCATTGCTCATTGCTATAGTGTTAGATGCTTTTCCACAACTAAGAATATTCTTAGAAACTAGAAGAATAACGAGTGCACTCAACTACATACCAATATAGTTGCTCTTGCCATATAATTGATATCTGACTGGTACCTTCAACATCATTCGAGTATCCTCAAAATTAATTTATAATGGATTCTATATTTTTTATTTAATTAATTATCTAAAAATATTAATTTGTATGTTTTAAAATGTTAATTTGATGGATTTAACTAAGAAGAAAATAAATTATTAGGGAATCAAAGATATTAAGGGGGGCATTTAAATGAACCATGCCCTTAAGGTATTCATTAAATTTGTAGGGAACATAATTTTTGGGGGAACAAAAATTTTTTGGGGAACTAAATTCTTTGGGAGAACTAAATTTCAGGGGACCTAAAACTTTTGGGGGACTAAATAACACTTATTGTGCATTGATTATTACTGTTTGTTTAAAATTAGGGGATATAAGATTTTGAGGGGAGAATATCTTAACTGAACCGTGCCCTTAGGGCACGGGTTATGACTAGTCCATATTATAAAACAGGGATGTTATCAAGAGAAATTGGATAAGAGATATCTATATTATAAAACAAGGATGTTATCAAGAGAAATTGGATAAGAGATATTGGACAAGAGAAATTGGATAAGAGATATCTATATTATAAAACAGGGATGTTATCAAGAGAAATTGGATAAGAGATATTGGACAAGAGAAATTGGATAAGAGATATCTATATTATAAAACATGGATGTTATCAAGAGAAATTGGATAAGAGATATTGGACAAGAGAAATTGGATAAGAGATATCTATATTATAAATGAGGGATGTTATCAAGAGAAATTGGATAAGAGATATTGGAAAAGAGAAATTGGATAAGAGATATCTATATTATAAAAGAGGGATGTTATCAAGAGAAATTGGATAAGAGATATTGGACATGAGAAATTGGATAAGAGATATCTATATTATAAAAGAGGGATGTTATCAAGAGAAATTGGATTAGAGATATTGGACAAGATAAATTGGATAAGAGATATCTATATTATAAAAGAGGAATGTTATCAAGAGAAATTGGATAAGAGATATTGGACAAGAGAAATTGGTTAAGAGTGATGTTATCAAGAGAAATTGGATAAGAGATATCTATATTACAAACGAGAGATGTTATCAAGAGAAATTGGATAAGAGATATTGGACAAGAGAAATTGGATAATGGATATCTATTATATAAAAGACGGATGTTATCAAGAGAAATTGATAAGAGAATTTGGACATGAGAAATTGGATAAGAGAATTTGGATATCTATTATATAAAACAGGGAAATTGAATAAGAGAAAATATAAGAGGTGAGATTTTGAGGGATAAAAGAGGAGGTGGGGAATTTTACACATACAACCTCGGTTTTTGTATTTTTGCCTATGGACCCTCCCCACACACACACACCCACACTTTTTATTCTCACCCATTCCGGCCATTTTTTTCCAGTTCTATGAAGATTTTGAATCTTATCCTACTAGGACAAAGCTTTGTCCTACGTGGCAAGTTTGTCCTAGGTGGTAATGACAATTTTGGGGGGACTTAATTTTTGGGGAAAAACTTAAATTTGGGGGGAAACTTGAAATTTTGTGGGAAAACTTGAAATTTGAGTGAACTTGAAATTTGTGGGGGAGAAAAACTCAGCCATTAAATAAACCGCGCCCTATGGGCACGGGTAATGACTAGTGTATATATATATATATATATATATATATATATATATATATATATATATATATAGACAGTGTGTGTGTGGGTTAAGGCTGAGAGAAATGAGAGCTGAGAGAGAGAGAGAGACCCCTGGGTTAGGGTGAGGAGAAGAGGATGTGAATGAAGGGAATGGGTTCGGGTGTGAGTTACTGGGGATGGGGAAGGAGCTGGACTACTTAATAGGTTTAGAAAAATTTTAATAGGAATATAGAATGAGTAAAATAAATAGTTCAAAGCAATAACTTTAAGGGGTTGGGATGTTGGATCTTACCAACCCCTTCGGTGGGTTAAATGGGGGGTGAGGATAGAAAAATGATTAGGGGTAGATCTAGGGTTAGGGTAAGATTAAAAGTAATTTAGTAAATGTGATTAGTAGTTGTAAAAATGTAATTAGTCATTGTAATTAGCAAAGCAGAGGAATACAAACCCGTTTTCACAAACGACTCCGAAAAATTACGAAAACATACCCACGGGATCGTATCGTTGTGAGGATCGTGAATACAAGATCCATTTCGGGGTTTGAGCTACAGAGATACTAGTTTTAGGTCAAAACGTTTAGAAAGCGAGTTTGCAGGTTCTAGGTTGAAATGATATCAGAAAATTACGAAATTAATATGGGGAGCCCTAAATAATCATAGGATGCTACTGTAGAAGTTTGAAAATGTTTTGAAAATGTTTGGATAGAAAATTAATTCGTTAAGTCAAAACAGTAATTATTGAAAATGAATTTTTATCGAAATTATTTTGAGTATTTGAGGAAATCCGAAATTACTGAAATACATTATAACTAGTCTAGTGCTTCAAAATATTTTTATAAGAAATTTTTAAAATCATTTAAAACTCCTGATCAACCACTACAAAATACCTTTTAAAATGAAATTATGTTAAATACTTAATTTAACTGTATTGGAAAAATACAGGCTGTTACACTCCCTATTGGCGATAACAAAAACATCCCATCAACCCATCTCAACCCCCCCGCTGATGACAACGTCAAAAACATCCTCTGCTCTCCGATCTTCGAATTCCTGATCGTCATTATTGACTCCTTCTACCCCTTCCAACTTCCAACTCATCCTGTAGATCGCCCACCACTCAACTTGGTCGTTCGGCCCGCTGGCCCAGTCAACGGGCCGGCCCGGCCCAAACCCGGGGGAGTTGACCGGGCTGCGGGCCCGGCCCGAGTCCAGGGCCGGGCTTTCGCCCCTGGCTTGGTGGGCAGGGTCGGCCCCTGGCCCGGGCACACACAAGACGGGCTGGCCTGGCTCGGCCCGCCCACAACGGTCATAAGACCATTGCAATTTTTTTTCCTGCTATAGGTATGAGCCTAATTGCTGGGGGTGGCTGGAAATTAAGGGGGATATTAAGGTAATTTTTTGGTCAAAAGACGAAAACCCCCTCCCAACGGTCATAAACGACCATTTGGGAGGGGTATTTTGGTCATTTTACACCCGAAAAATCCCTATAAATTGCAGCCAACCCCTCTCATTTTTTTCCAATTCTCAAACTATCAAACTCTCTCAAACTCTCCAAACGGTTCATGCAATCAATCTATGTTTGCATCTCTCGCCTATCGGTTAAGGCGGTATCACAAGGCTCAAATTTCTGTCAACTTCGCGCTCATCTCATCGTCAAGCTCAAGGCTCAAATCGTTTCGTACTCAAGTCTCAGCTCCCTCCGCTATCAAGATCATCTGCTCTCTACACCACTTGCAAGTCGCAATTCGACAATCAGGTTCCTATATTTTTAGCATAATGGCTGGACCAAACCGTAGGAATTTTACACTCTACCTTGATAACACTGATGAGCATGATAATTTTAATATGATTTGGGATAACTTGAAAGAAACGCCAAAGTTTGATAATGATATGTCACAAACAGAAAAGTATAAGTACACGAATGATATGCCTACTTATACTACTTCTACACAGACTTCTTCTGTACACTCTTCTACTCATACACAACATATTATTCATATTGTTCCATCTACTTTACGGTTGAAACTGTCGCGGGCAAAGAACAGTGGGCGGTTTGCAAAATATGTAGAACAGATTTTAAGTGCAAACCTTCTGACGGCACAACACACCTTAAAAAACACATAGCATCTCACATAAAAAGTGACTTTAAATAGACAACATTAAATTCATCTGCATCTTCTTCCTCGCTATCTAATTTTTCATACTCTGCTGAGACTATGAGAAAGGAGATGGCCAGATTGGTTTTATGCCAAGAATTGTCATTTAGTTATAGGAAAAGCCTCGAATTAGAACGGTTTAATCAAGTGGCCCTTAACACTGCCTTTAGAAGAGTGCCTAGAAACATTCTTAGAAGATATGCTATGTCAACTTTTCAAGCTAGGAAAGCTAAATTGATTGAAACTTTTGCTATCTTAAATTATAGGATAACTTTAAATTCTGATATTTGGACAACAAAATAAGGAGCTTCATATTTATGTGTTACACCGCATTTTGTAGATCATACTAAATCATACTTACATGCTTAATAAGATGATTTTATGATTCAGAATGTTAGAGCATTCTCATACTGTGGGTGTTATTCTTAATGTGATAATGTCTATAATTCATGATTATAATATTTCAGAAAAGATTTTTTCAATTACTTTTGCTAATGCTTAACAATAGTGCAATTTGTTATTTAAAAAGAAATTTGACCCCCAATATGGATGGGTTGTTGTTCCATCAAAGATGTGCATGTCACGTATGAACTTGATAGTTCACGATTGACTTAAAACTTGTTCAGATATTTAGATAAAAGTAGGAATCTCATGTTGTATATACATACATACTTCTGGCACTAGGCAACATCAGTACAAACAACTGTGTCATACTATCCAGAGACCATACATTGCCTTTAAATTTGATGTTTCACATAGGTGGAATTCAACTTATTTAATGATGCATTCCACGCTTAAAATAAAGAGCAGCTTACATATTTTGCACTTACATAATTTCAACATGATGAAAATTATGACATTACTGAACTCAATTGGTTAACTATAGATCATATGTATGATTTTTTGATGTATTTTTTACTACTACCAATAAACTATCTGAGATTTACTACCCAACATCATTTTTAGGATTAGAACAATTACTTTTCATTTCTGAAACTTTATCCAAGCATAGAGACAATACACAAACTAACCCTGCTATTATGCCTATGATACAAGACATGTCTATAAAACTAGCTAAGTATTGGCATCCTGTTTCTCTTCTTTACTCCTTAGCAAAAGTTTTTTATCCACGTTTTAAGGAGGATGTTGCACTTGGATTATTAGAAATGTAGTCTGATAACATGGGTTTTCCCCATGTTGAACATGAAGTTATGGTTAAACAAAGCTTAAGAACCATGTTTACAATTTATGAGACTAGATTTGGTAGGGCTTCACATACTGCTTCTGTGCCTGCTGCTACTACTTCTTTGAGTAGGATCCGACTGATGTTAGGGAAGAAGAAACAAAAAATAGTAGAGTCGGATAGTTCTTCTAGTGAACTGTCTAAGTATTTAGCAAATATGTTTCCCTATTCTGAGGAAGAAATGGATGATGAAAATTTTGATGCTCTTGCCTGGTCGAAAGGATATGAATCAATTTATCTCATTCTTTCCATCATGGTTCGGGATTTATTAGCTATACCTATATCTACTGTCACGCCTTACTTCTCATTGTACTTGGGAGCGAGAACGTGAGCAGGTCTGCATGTGGTTAAAGCAAAGAAGAAGTAATTTTTTCTTTCTTCTTTGACTTAAGCACAATAAGCGTTTTGTGTGTAAAGTGTAAGGACCCTGGCTATGGGAAAAACACTAGAAGTCCAATACTCAACATAAAGCAATCAGGTCATTGCAACCACATTATTCAGAAACAATACAGATATTTATTACAACTTTGCCCAGAGTTCAAAAGCAAGCACACAAATAAGTTAGGCCTAGCATGGCCATACATTTTGTTACATCATGCAATAATGAATAAAACTAAATAAATGGAGACAGCATCATCAATCTAGTCCTCAACAGGAAGAATCTCGGCGTCTTCGTAGCTCTGGTCCGCGGGATCTACCTCCTAGTCGAGTCCTCATAAGTGGGGTCCTCACTATACTTCATCTCTGATCCTAACATATTTCATAGTTTCATTGAAATATATGTCAGCGAAACGCCTCGGCAAGATTTTTATAGCAAATGAAAAGCAATCACTTAGCAACAGAAAAGCGTCAGAAACAGATATGATAAGCAAGTGCGTAAAGTACAGTATGAGTATGCTGGAATAATCTGACAGGTGAATTGCATTTTAAATAAGTTAACACATTTACAAATGTAATATTTTCAGTTATTTGTGCACATGCAAGTCCATGTCTGAGTGAGTATAGTGTTCTCGATACACCATATCATCGGGGGTTTACCTTGACGCTTCTTGCCATCCCTAACTTGGAAAATGGCCAATATGCTTACTTCCATTAGTATGGTATGGAAGTAGCCGTAAGATGTACAAGACACACTCACAGACCCTACAACATGGACCAACCCCACCCAAGTATCCGTTTTAGTCTTCGACTAGGTTCATCCCATCTTTATTCGATGGTGTCACATATGTATTTCGAGGGTTGTGTCCTACCCTCTGTCCAGTTTGGTTCGTTATGTTAACATGCAGAGAGTATATTGTTCCAGCAATAACAACGTTATCACGTGTCCATCACAAAGTAACTAATGAAAACATGCAGTTCAGTTTTGCATTTCAATTACGATAAATTACTTGCCTGTGGATGGTGTTGGGTGTCCAGGTGATCATAGCGTAAGTCGTGTTTTATCTGCGTCATTTAGATTTGTGATATTCAGCTAACAATCTTAATAAAACTAAATTTTAGCTTTTAATTAACACTGTTTACAAATTAAATATTTCATTACTTATACCCACTAAGAGGTTATATTACAAAATCAATATATATAATACTATAATATCATATGATATAGTAAAATTTAATATAAGAGTCATAATATAACATACTGATAATGCACCCATACGTAGCTAACACTTATTATTACTAACTATTAAAATGTGGTATTATTAAACTAACATCTGATAATTAACTAACATTCTACGATATCATGATAGGGCTAATATATATGTAATGATAATATTAACATAGACTAAAATAATATAACAAACGTACATGCTGTTATCATTAAACTGTAAGCTTACGTGTTTTTGGTGAGTTGCAGACGTCGACGAAGTGCCGGAGGTCTAGCAACGGTGAGGTAGTTGACCGGAGGCATTGCTGACGGCGGTGGTCCGGCGGCGTATGACAGTAAGGGAGCGCCGCTTGTTGTTGATGACGTCGGTGTCACTGTTGTGTTCTGATGGGATGGGAGAGTCAGATGTGGGTTCGCCAATGAGTTGGAGGGAAGTGGAGACTGGGACGTTGGTAGCTGAAGGTCGGGGAGCACGGCGTTCAGAGGGAGATGGGTTGATGCGCTGGGGGGAAAGGCAGTATGAGGTCGGAGGCTGGGAACGTCGAAGAGAGGGCAGGGTGGTGCAGTCGAGGTGCTGGGTTCAATGGGAGGTGAGGCTGTCATCGAAGGGCTGGGTCGCGATGACAATCGAGGAATGAGGTGCTGCGGGCCTGAGGGTTCAAAGAAGTTGAAAGGAGGAGAGGAGGGGTGGCGGTGATGTTGGGCTGCTGGAGTTGTGTGGAGGCTTGGGCAATGGTGGTGGGTCACTGGGGTTTTATAAAGACGAAGGAGGAGAAGAGAACGGGGATAGGGTGTGGCTTCAACGACGAACGGTGGTGTGAAGGCAACGGGGTTTGCGACGACTGAAGGTCATTAGGTTTCCTTGTGTGGGCTGAAGAACGGAGGTGGGTTGGGTTTTATGAAGAAATATGAGAAGAAGAAGAAAAACGAAGGTAGAGAGAGAATCACGTGGGTTGCAGGCTGAGAACGAGCTCGAGATTTTTGCATGAAATGCAGGATGCTAGGGTTGGGGTTGTTGCGGGCTTGGAGATCGGAGTTGCATGGGGAGTTCGGTAAGATCCTTTCGGGTCTGTGACGTGGGCTGTGTGTTGTTGTTAAGATGAGTTAATTAGGATTAAGTTTGATTGGTAGGATTTTAAATTAATATATTAAAGATTTTGACGGTTAATACTTAAATTAAGATGTAGGGAAATCCTAGTTGGGATATTATTTGATTTAGTTATTTAAAATTTTATTAGCATGTATACATATACATATGATATAATAGAATTTGTTGCGGGGTTGAATCCGCTATAATGAATTTATATTGAGTGGGAAACCAAGGGCACGATGGTTACAAGTTTATGGGGTGATGGCGAGGCTGACTTCACTCTGAGGGCGTCTCGATGCTGAGGATCCCGAGGTTGATGGTCGTGAAGATTAGGTCGCCTGCGGTTGGATTGAAGGAAGCTCTATTGTTGGGGGAGAATGGCACAGGTCGCTCATCTGAAGGCAGCAATAGCGAACTTCCTACAAGAGGAGCAACATGTTAGAAAGGCTGGGCCAGCTTTTAGCCCACAGCCCCTCCGATGCTTAAGTCAGTAGATGACTAAAGAAGAGATGTCGGACACGAAGAGCGATCTAAGTGGCAGATCGGCGCTTGCTTGGCAGACTATTATGGAGATAAGAATGAGGAGGATATCAGATGTGTTAGGAGTTTTTTACCAATTCATTCAACCAACCTCTTTCTCGCTGGAAGGTAATGGGGTATTTATAGGCTACTGGAGTCGGTTGGCCTCACTGAGCTGGCGTGTCAGGATGTCAGGGAGCCGACCGTTGGTGTCAGGGCCGAACGTGTCAGGCATGCTTTTGCCAGGCGGTCAGAGCTGTAAATTTCAGGTGGAGCTTTTGTCAGGCTGTCTGGCGGTAAAACGGCTAGGCGTGCTTTCGACAGGTGGTCAGGCAGTGAAGCGGCCAGGTGCCCTTTTGTCAGATTTGTCTGTAGTGAAACTACTGGTGGCATGTCGTCTTCTTCCGTAGGCGAACTGGTTGGTGAGCAGTGTCCAGGCGAGCTTCCTGTGGGGCAAGCTGCTCTAGGCGTGAGCTGTTCTGGGGGCAAGCTTGTCACTCCGCTTGGCGGGCTTCTCTGGACCTTGGCAAGCTTTGGCGAACTAAACTTCATTATGGGGGCTCGGTGGGTCAAGACTCGGGCCTTGAACATGTGGGCCCAGATCATACGGGCCGATCTTGAGGTCGTAACAATTTCCCCAGTCATTCGAGTTCGACAGGGAAAGAACGGATAGGCTCGGATGACGTACTTCACTCCAATGGATGACAGCTGTAGCATTAAATGGAGTTGACCGCTGAATCGCCTCAGGCAACATGACGATTTGGTAGTGGGGGGATCGAAGCATCTACACCACTCAGGACTTGACACGTGCCGCGTACGGCCCTGGGGGAAAACTGAGACGACGCCTCTGCTTCTGATCTTGCCACGTGGTGCACCTTCGACGATCGAGATCGGCCGACGCCTGTTATAAAACAAGGAGAAGAGGAATCGATTGAAAACTTTGGCATTTGAATTCGAAAGGGTTTCTCTTCTTCTCTTCTTTTCTCCCAAGAGTACTCGCCGTCGATCATCTCTCCGTCGAAGCTCTGGTGATCTCTCCCTTTTTTAGGCAATCTCTCATTCTATCGATGGCTACTGCTTCTTCATCTGTCAATCCAACTTCTGAGGTGAGCTCTGGAGAATTTGGGGGGAAGAGCTGTTGGATCTGGATCCTAGCCTAGAGGGGGGGTGAATATGCTAATAAAAATAATTCGTGCAACCCACGAATAAGCACACGCAGTTATAGCAGCAACAGGGTAAATAAAATGCATACACAGAGTACACAGCAGATTTACCCTGGTTTGGTCGTCCCAACGACCTACTCCAGCCCCCAAAGCAGAACTAGTATTGAATAGCGCAATAGGTACAAAACCTCAAGTTAGAGCACGCTTAGAGCACCCTCTACGTCTCTACACTTGCCAGGCTCTCAGTACCCCACACACTGTGTTTTCTCTCACTATCAATCCTAGTAAAGATTTCTACCAGCTAGTCCCAAACTAGCTGGGTCCCACTTGTCTAGTCCCAACTAGACAAGTCCCAAAATAGTCACAAAAGATAGGTAAAAGTTTCCCCTACAGAGAACGTTACACTAAGACACAAATAAAAGAGTTTAAGGGTTTAGAAATGCTCAGTTTGTGTCCGTGTAGGCGTCTCTGTCAATCAGCACGTCGTCAGATCAAATCTGACGCAAACGGTGTCTCAATCCGACTCCTGGATTGCAAAATACACACTGGTCTGTGTGTAAAGAAGATTCAGTTCAAACCCTGATATAAGCTGGTCTGTGCGTTCAACAACTCCCTTTAAATAAGGCTGTCGGTGCGCTAAGCAATGTTGTTCAACTCTTTTAATTCATGGGCATGTGCGCACAGTAATTCCTAATAAACTCCTTGCCACGTCACCCTTTAAACATTGTGCTTCAGCCTTTTCTCTGTTTAAAAGCTCTCGTGATCGCGTGGCCACCAAATTAAATCTCTACCGTTGATCTGTTTTTGATTCGCTCAGAAGCTGCCACGTCAGCACGTGAAGATAAATCGCATCGTCGCCGTTCGAAAGCTAGGGCATGCAGGTAGTGGCTTTCGCTTTAACGGCAGACGGCGACGCTCCAACTTCGCTCGATGGCAGCTCTAGAGATCAGCTCACGGTGACGATGGCAGTTGCTTCGACAGCAGGTCTTCAGCTTCCTCAACACGGCAGCAGCACCGACGGCGGTGGATTTGACTCAGCGTCATGAAGCGACGGTCTTCAACAGCTTTCTGACGAGTAGCGGCGGCGGATTCTCATTCAGCAAACGACCTCTTCGCTTGCTCGTTGGCGACAGCGGTGACGAGTCTTCTTTGACAGCGAGCAGCAGCGGTCTCGACGATGGCTCCGACACAAGGTGCTCTGGTGGTCGTTGGCAACGACGGCGGGCTCCTCTGAGCTTCAGTAGCTCCGTCAACGGCGAGGGGTTCGTGATCGACAGCGGCTCTTCGATGGCAGTGAGTTCTTCGTGGCAGCGGCTTCGTCTTCGACTCCCAGCGGTGGTGATGACGGCGAGAGATTTGCTCCGATGTCAGCGACGACGGCAGCTGTAGGCAGCGGTGGCTTCAATCAGGGGACGACGGCGAGGAACTGAACGGCACGCAGCGGCGGTGTGGCCTTCTTCGACAGCAACGGGCAGCGGCGGGATCTCGTCGTCTTCTCCTTCTCTTCGTGTGCTCGACGGCGGCTGTAGCTTCTCACGACAATGGCAACGACGACTTCGTTGATGCGATGCGAGGATGATGAAGATGCTTCTCAGGCTTTGATGAAGCAAAACTCGGATTTTATTTTAAGAAGCTGGCGGCTTAAGAAAAACGGGGCTAGGGTTTTGTATAGGATGTTTTAGAAAAGATATTAGCCTAGGCCTTTGTTCAAATCTTTGATTGCCATATGGAAAGATGTTGTAGCCCCTCTTCTCTCTTTGTTGTTTAGGATTTTTGAGAAAAATAAACCTAGGCCTCCTCTTGATTTTTTTTGTTACGGCATCTCTTAATTTTTGAATGCCGCAATATTCTCCTCCTAGGTACAAGGCTATATATAGGATGGGTACTAGGGTTTTCATGTTGGCAATAGATAGGATATTTGAATTGAAATATGGCTAGGAATAAGTTTGGCTAGGATGAGGACACTACCAACTAGGAAATTTGTAATTGGCTAGGGATTGGGTTGAATCAATCAATTTGATTTGATGTGTAGTTCAAAAAGATTTGAATTGATCCAATCACCAATTTGACCAAGTCCAACTTTGCTCTCCATTGACCAAGTCAAACTTCTTTGTGCACCCACTCCCTTTCTCCCAATATGCTATACGAATATCAATTCCGCCAAATAGTGAAAGTATATTGTTTCGCCAAGCCTGAAACACACTAAGCACACACGTTAGATATAACGACACGTTTGTCATCATCAAACCAAGAGCCTAGATCGTTGCTTCCAACAATCTCCCCCTTTTGGTGATGACAAACCCGTAAAAGATTTGAGCAATAAGTATGTGTGTGTGAATAGTGTTGAAGGGTGTAATGCAATATTAATCATGGCATGAGACATTCAAACGTTACAAAGCATGCACAAAAATTAGTAAATGTAAGAGCATGCTCCCCCTTCTCTCAAGCTCCCCTTTCAACGTTATTTTTCATGCTCCCCCTTCAACAAATAATCCCCGACATCAAATTCCCATCAATAAATCTTTTCTTTCTCCCCCTTTGTAATCACCAAAAGTGGATTAATGAAGTCACAAAAATATTCCACGCAAAAGTAAACCATTATTAAAAGTAGCGTGCAATTTGCATGAGTTTTCCGAAGAATAGACAATTCAAGCTCATATAATTTCATAACAAGACTTCTCCACTTTCGTGTAAGTGTAATGATATAGACAATAAAGTACTAAGGAGATTCAAGTTTAGAACAATCAACCAAATCAATCCACATTTACCAATTTTTCATGAATATCACTAGGATTGATTTTTCCCACCTCATCAAAGATGAGTTCAAGTTACCGAACCCCGAAACATGGCCTAAAAGGACTTTTAAATGCGGGGTGGCATTGCTTGACGAGTTATATACACCAACGCTAATGATTACCCATTTAGCACAAGTTGGATACTCGTGGGTTGTGAATTAGCCATGAAGTGTATCCATTTTTCATACGGAGCAATTTTCATTTTTTTTCATTTGCAATTATTTTGTGCTCACTTTTAATTCATGGCTAAACACTTCATATCCCTTAGAAAATTCAGAAATTAATCATTCCTACATTCACTTTCCATTATTCTTCAAAAGAATCTCCAAAAGTACTATGAAGTCAAATATCGTGAAAGTGCAAATGTAGGTGTAGAAGTCAAATTTGAAATTTGTGAGACATGGCATGGCAACTAAAAAGAGAACAACATGTTCATTAGCTACAAAAATAATGAATTAACTTCTACAAGGGATAGATTTGATCATTCATACAATACCACTTAGGATAAAACATAAAGGGTATTCTTTTAAGCTCAATTTTTTTTTATTTTTGGTTTTTCAATTTTTTTTTCAGAAATAAAAAGATTAAAAATCATGCAAGCAAGCACACAAAACAAAATAAAAACAAGCACACAAACAAATCTATGAAGGTATGTAATGAAATGCAAAGAGGGGTAAAAATTATACCTTCTCGTCGCTTTTTGACGAAGGAGCTAAAAGAATGAGACATTGAATTTAACGCTCCTCGCCAAAACTCCATCACACCTACATGAAAGGTGTTAAGTGTGACCTTGGAATCCCACAAGGTCCACTAGTGTTAGCCAATATAGTTTTAGGAACCCACACTTGTTTAAACTTGATATTTGTGTTCCTAAATTTACAATAATATGAAGTGTGGCCTACACTATCACAAGTAAAGCACTTTGCATATTTGTTCTTTGCAATAGAGGGTGCATTGCGGAATTTCTTGAATTTTGTCTTTTCGACAATTTTCAAACTAAATCCAAGTCCTCTTATGTTATTGCCATATAGTTGATTCTCTAAAATAGTATCCAACGATTGTTTTCCCATAGAGAATTTCTTAATGGCCAATTCAAGATTAGAGACTTTGGATTTCAACAATTTATTTTCTTCCACAAGCAATGTGCATTTACTTATAAAGGCTCTCTTGTTTTCCTCTTCCTTCTTTTCAAATTCAATCATTTTTCTTTTAAAATCATTATCCAACATGCAAAATTTATCATTAAGCTCTCTAATCACATAGTCTTTTTCAGTTTCGAGCTTAATCAAATCGAGTTTAAGCATGCTAATATTATTCATCAAGGAAGGACAAGAGAGGCAAGGTGCTTCATCATTAAAACTGGACTTTTCCTTTTTCAAAGTGTCAATAGTAGAGTCACGAGCAACAATATCAATTTTGAGTTTTTTCAATCTCTTTAGACATTTCATATTCAGATTGTTGCATTTCAAAGTTCTCATTTTGATAATCATCTATAGTGGATTCAAGCTCTACTATTTTATCTTGCATTTCTTTACAAAGAGTAAGGAGTTCAGTTTTACTACGAGAAATTACCTCATCGTGTATTCTCATCAATGCCATGCATGAGTGGGCTTCATGTTCTTCCTCCTCACTCTCAGCTTCGCTGTCCATATCCCAAGTTAGCACCTTGGATTTTCCCTTTTCTTTAGCTACCTGAGCTGTCTCATGTGGGCAATCCCTCATTCGATGTCCTCTTTTCTTGCATTTAAAACAAGTCATTCTATTAGTTGCATTCTGATCATAAGTTTGCTTAGAAGACTGAAAAAAGTTAGAGCGATTAAACCTGGGTGCCATTTCTATTCTTCCTTGCTTGGTCTGGACATACTTTCTGAAGTTTCTGACCATTAGCGCTATGTCATCATCATCATCTTCACGTTTGTCAGCTTTCAGAGCAAGTGGCTTGGTAGCTTTCTCCTTCTCTTCAGGTTTCTCCCTTTTATCCACGTTTTGCAATTCAAGCTTGTGGGACATTAGATTACCTATCAAGTCCTCCACCCTCATCTGTGATAGATCCTTCGCTTCTTGGATGGCAGTAACTTTAGGCCTGAAAGAGCTTGGCAGTGCTTTTAATATCTTTCTCACCTGCTCAAGGCTAGAATATGGCTTACCGAGCGAACTAGACTTGTAGACAATGTTGGTGAACCTCGCAAACATTTCTGATATGGTCTCTGATGGTAGCATGTGAAATCCCTCGTATTCTGTGCTCAGAAGTGCAAGTCTAGACTCCTTCACCTGTGACGTTCCCTCGTGCGTCACCTCCAAAGTATGCCATATTTCCTGCGCAGTTAAAAAATGTGAGATGCGATTGAATTCAGATTTATCTAATGCACAAATGAGAGCATTCATAGCTTTAGCATTAAGAGAATAAATCTTCCAATCATTATCATCCCATTTATCATCAGGTTTAAGCATCTCAGTGTTTTCGACTTTAATAACAGGTAATTTATAGCCTTTTTCAACAATTTGCCAAGCTTTATAATCAATAGAAATCAAGTAGATTCTCATACGATTTTTCCAATAAGCATAGTCTACTCCATTAAATCTAGGTGGACGTGAAATAGACTGGCCTTCAGCAAAAGCACTATCAATGTGGTCCATGGTCAATCCTAGGCTAGATCCTAAAACCTGCTCTGATACCACTTGTTGGATCTAGATCCTAGCCTAGAGGGGGGGTGAATAGGCTAATAAAAATAATTTGTGCAACCCATGAATAAGCACACGCGGTTATAGCAGCAACAGGGTAAATAAAATGCATACATAGAGTACACAGCAGATTTACCCTGGTTCGGTCGTCCCAACGACCTACTCCAGCCCCCAAAGCAGAACTAGTATTGAATAGCGCAATAGGTACAAAACCTCAAGTTAGAGCACGCTCAGAGCACCCTCTACGTCTCTACACTCACCAGGCTCTCAGTACCCCCACACACTGTGTTTTCTCTCACTATCAATCCTAGTAAAGCTTTCTGCCAGCTAGTCCCAAACTAGCTGGGTCCCACTTGTCTAGTCCCAACTAGACAAGTCCCAAAATAGTCACAAAAGATAGGTAAAAGTTTCCCCTACAGAGAACGTTACACTAAGACACAAATAAAAGAGTTTAAGGGTTTAGAAATGCTCAGTTTGTGTCCGTGTAGGCGTCTCTGTCAATCAGCACGTCGTCAGATCCAATCTGACGCAAACGGTGTCTCAATCCGACTCCTGGATTGCAAAATACACACTGTTCTGTGTGTAAAGAAGATTCAGTTTAAACCCTGATATAAGCTGGTCTGTGCATTCAGCAACTCCCTTTAAATAAGGTTGTTGGTGCGCTAAGCAATGTTGTTCAACTCTTTTAATTCACGGGCATGTGCGCACATCAATTCCTAATAAACTCCTTGCCACGTCACCCTTTAAACATTGTGGTTCAGCCTTTTCTCCGTTTTAAAGATCTCATGATCGCGTGGCCACCAAATTAAATCTCTGCCGTTGATCTGTTTTTGATTCGCTTAGAAGCCGTCACGTCAGCACGTGAAGATAAATCGCATCGTCCCCGTTCGAAAGCTAAGGCATGTAGGTAGTGGCTTTCGCTTCGACGGCAGACGGCGACGCTCCAACTTCGCTCAATGGCAGCTCCAGAGATCAGCTCATGGCGACGGTGGCAGTTGCTTCGACAGCATGTCTTCAGCTTCCTCGACACGACAGCAGCACCGACGGCGGCGGATTTGACTCAGCATCATGAAGCGACGGTCTTCAACAGCTTTCCGACGAGTAGCGGCGACGGATTCTCATTCGGCTAACGACCTCTTCGCTTGCTCGTTGGCGACAGCGGCGACGAGTCTTATTTGACGGCGAGCAGCAACGGTCTCGATGATGGCTCCGACACAAGGTGCTTTGGTGGTCGTTGGCAACAACGACGGGCTCCTCCGAGCTTCAGCAGCTCCGTCAACGGCGAGGGGTTCGTGATCGACAACGGCTCTTCAATGGCGGCGAGTTCTTCGTGGCAGCGGCTTCGTCTTCGACTCCCAGCGGTGGTGATGATGATGAGAGATTTGCTCCGATGTCAGCGAAGACGACAGATGTAGGCAGCGGTGGCTTCAATCAGGGGACTACGGCGAGGAACTAAACGGCACACAGCGGCGGTGTGGCCTTCTTCGACAGCAGCAGATAGCAGTGGGATCTCGTCGTCTTCTCCTTCTCTTCGTGTGCTCGACGGCGGTTGTAGCTTCTCACGACAATGGCAACGACGACTTCGTTGATGCGATGCGAGGATGATGAAGATGCTTCTCAGGCTTTGATGAAGCAAAACTGGGTTTTTATTTTAAGAAGCTGGCGGCTTAAGAAAAACAGGGCTAGGGTTTTGTATAGGATGTTTTAGAAAAGATATTAGCCTAGGCCTTTGTTCAAATCTTTGATTGTCGTATGGAAAAATGTTGTAGCCCCTCTTCTCCCTTTATTTTTTAGGATTTTTGAGAAAAATAAACCTAGGCCTCCTCTTGATTTTTTTGTTACGGCCTCTCTCAATTTTTGAATGCTACAATATTCTCCTCCTAGGTACAAGGCTATATATAGGATGGGTACTAGGGTTTTCATGTTGGCAATAGATAGGATATTTGAATTGAAATATGGCTAGGAATAAGTTTGGCTAGGATGAGGACACTACCAACTAGGAAATTTGTAATTGGCTAGGGATTGGGTTGAATCAATCAATTTGATTTGATGTGTAGTTCAAAAAGATTTGAATTGATCCAATCACCAATTTGACCAAGTCCAACTTTGCTCTCCATTGACCAAGTCAAACTTCTTTGCGCACACACTCCCTTTCTCCCAATATGCTATACGAATAGCAATTACGCCAAATAGTGAAAGTATATTGTTTCACCAAGCCTGAAACACATTAAGCACACACGTTAGATATAACGACATGTTTGTCATCATCAAACCAAGAGCCTAGATCGTTGCTTCCAACAAGAGCGAGGGGTCGGATCGAGCTCTCGCAGAGTTAGGGGTACGGTTCCATCAGGTATCATTACTATCCAGTGCAAACACCATCAATCTATCCGAGATCCGCTCCCGCTACATTCGGCCACCTTATGCAGTTCGCCTGCCCGAACCACATGAGAGGGTTTGCTCATCGAGGGACAACTGTTGGAAGCAATGATCTAGGATTCTAGTTTGATGATGACAAACCAACATGAAGCTATTAACGTGTGTGCTAAGTGTATTTCAGGAATGGCAAAGTGGAAATTTATCAACGTGATGACTAAGTCAATTGTTGGAAGAATTGCTATTCATTTATTCATATAGCAAATGAACTTGGTCAAAGCGCTTTACTCCTAGCAAAATTGGACTTGGACCAAGTCATGGTTTCATCCCCTAGCCCACATGCCTAGCTTCTTGGCCATTTAATCTCCTAGCCGAAATTGGACTAAGCCAATCTCTCATGTGGGCTTGGACTAAGCAAATGATCCTAGCAATCTATTCTCCTAGCCGAAATTGGATGTGGACTAAGTCTTGGACGTGGACCAAGTCAAGTTCCTAAGGAGTTGCCTTGCCTTGCCGCAACCCAAGCCGCACCATCAATTAACCCTAGCCTACCATACTTAAAGCAAACATTAATGGTGGGGTAAAAATGTCGGCCTTAATAGAAATCAATAGAGAAAAAGTGCGGCACAACTTGAAAAGAGTTCTTGATCATCTTCTCCAAGTATCTAGCCTCACGCAACCCCTCTTGCTAAAACTACATTACCTATAGCCTCTCCCAAGCATTAAAGCATCATCATCATCATCAAGCTTGGAGTTCATCAAGGAGGAGATCTATCGGGTTGCCGTTGAGGAGGAGGGAGATCCAAGACATGGTCGTCAACAAACTTCATTGAGGGTGTGTCATTGCCATCGCCGACCGCTGAACTCCCCTAGCCGCTTTCATTACCGACCGAACCATTGGAGCACCGCACCAAAAACCTTGTCGACCGACGCTCCTTAGTGCCGCAACGCTCGTCGACCGCATCAACAAGAATCTCGCTGACCGACTACCGCATCGTGCCCAAGCTGATGCCGACCGACGCTTCGATGTGCCATCCTTTAGTGCCAACTAATACATCAACACAGTGCCACAAGGCCTTGCTAACCAAGCCTCGATGCATGCCATCTTCTGATCCGACCGACGTTTACGTGATTGCTGTACGCACAGATCGCAATACTTTGAGTTTGAACTGGAATTACTATATGCATAGACCAGAGTACTATTTGAGTTCGTCAATCCACAGATTGATATCCAAACTTCAGATCAAGACACCGTTTGTGTCAGACTGAAGCTGACGACGTGTTGATTGACAGAGATGACTACACAGACACGAACTAAGCATTCCTAAACTCTTTACTCTTTATATTCGTGTATTAGTGTATGGATCTCTGTAGGGAAAAACTTTACCAGTTTTGTGTTCTTTTTGGGACTTGTCTGGTTGGGGCTAGACAAGAGGGTCTTGACGTGTTCTAGCAGTCAAGATACACATTTACTAGGTTGATAGGATTCTGCACTTTGTTGAGTATGGTACGTTCTAGTTGGGGAGTTGGAGCTAGGACCTTATTGTAGTTGTACAGAAGGAACATACTAATGCTAGTATTTGCTTGGGGGCTGGAGTAGTGACGTCCCCCTAGATTTATCAATGTTGGCAATAGGATCGGGGATACCAGATTTAAATATTTTTAACCGCAAGCGCACGGTGTTGTAGTGTGGCTTGGGGGGTCGAACTCAGGGAGGCGTGTATTGTGCTTGTTGTCAGGTAGGAACCGGTTTACCCGATGGGTGATCTAGCCCGAACGATCGGTAGGTTGTCACGAATGGTAATACGAAGGATGTAATATATAAAAGGGAACCTAGGACTTTGGTTTCCACCCTATCATGTGCCCTCTCTATTACGACCGACGGATAGGATAACGATTGGATTTTAGGGTTTAGTAGTGAGACGTTGCCTCTAGGAGTGATACCTAGCGTCCCATGGGCCCGATATTCCAGTCGATGCCCAGAATGATACACTAGGACTACCCGGGTTCGGTCGGTGGCATTCCCATGTCCATTAACACCGACCGACTCCGGGAGCACTAAGCTCGCAACGATTACTCCCAACATCTCATCCTGATGTTCCCACGCGCTAGGATTCAACGTCTATGCTAGGGGCGTGAGCTGTGGCTAGGGAGTCAAGCGCCAATTTTATTCTCCCTTGACCTGACGGTCAGAGGCGGTCTTTCTCCCGTCAATGACAATGAAACACTCCGTGTAACCATCTAAATTCCTAAACCCTATCGAAATCCTATTCCTATGGTCGTTCTAGGTCGAATCTACGAAGGGGTTTCCACCAAAATCCCAGATTAGGGAACTATCACAATTCATGGCAAAAATACAATCTAAACGAAATTCAACGGTTGAAATCATAATCAGGCAATAGAAAAGAGATGCTAGCAATGATATTAAGACAATACTAAAGTTTCAGAACAATCGGAACACTTACAAAACAAAAGAAAATTTCAGCCGTCACAAGTCCCAAAGCCAGAAAATACAAAAAAGATCTCGTTTTTGAAAACCTAGGTCAACTATATATAGAAAATGAGGTCACCCGATCGGTTGAAGCATCTACCGATCGGGTGAGCTGCTAGTCGTTTTGGCTATCGGGATTCAGAAGCTTCAACCGGTCGTTGAGCTGAGCGGGTGGCGCCATCAGTTCGTGAATTGGGGAAATGCGGCTACAGATGAACCAATCGGGTGATATGTCACCCGATCGGTTGGAATTAAGCCCAAAAAAACAGAGAGCTATGTCAATTTCACCCGATCACTGAACCGATCGGGTGAGCTGTTCTTCTCTTCAGCTCCTGTCTGGGTCAGATACGCGTGCATCAACCGATCGGGTGGCTCTGTCCACCTGATCGGTTGAGGGCTGAAACTTGGTTTTCTTCGACGTTTGGCCCTCTGGATCGCGCGTGACTCCTCCTATTGCTCCGGGGACTCGTGATATCTGCTTTGTGTGTCCCCAATGCTGGAGACTCCTGCATTTGCACAAAAACATGGAGAAAGTGAAAAGATACAAAAAATACAAAAGAACGGATATGAAACAACGGAAAACGGTGGAAAATCACGAAGAAGACGTGCGTGAATATATAAAATATAAATGCACGTCAAAATCCCCCAAGCTGAACCCTTCCTCGTCATCGAGGAAGACGAGTGATAGTAGGAGCTCGGAGGAAATAATAGAGAGAGAGAAACAGAAAAAGAAAACAAAATCCTAAATCGCCCGTCAGAGCCACAAAATCAAATACACCACACTAAGCAAGCATGCGATAAAACACATCACTAAACCAAGGAATATGAGTCCAAACAAGTGTCGTGTGCTCACGTGGTGAAGCGCGAGTGAGTGTGGTCGTGTGCTAGCAAACGGTGTTACTATCTACATTGTGTAATAAAGCTCCATATACACATACCCAAGGAATGACCCAAATATCGATTCAATTCGAATAAGCGGTGAATAAATAGCTCAAGCATGCAAGAGAATCAGAGTAAGAATTGAAGCGTATCATGCGTCAGGGACTCCACAGCTAGGGACTAGGAAATCACCACATTATCGCCTAGATAATCGCTTGAAAGTTCCTATGCCAAGTGTTTTCGAAAACGATGGAGGTTGAGAATGTGTGGAGTAGATCACTTGGTGCAAATTCTCGCCTTCCCTTTGTCACGCCCCGCTTCCCAAAGCAATGGAGGCAAGACGTGAGAAGGTCCGCACAGACGTGGAGCTGTGAAGCCACACGCCTGATAAGCGTCAATTTAAAATCATAAGCAGGTCCCTGTAACTGCAAATGGAACAACAATAATAATAACAAGGAAATAGAGACTGAAATAAAAATGATCCAATCTCAGAAATTGTCCACAATAATATTCAACATCACAAAAAAGCCACCAGGCTAAAGGAAAGAGTCTAAAGGCCCAAAATCATGGCCAACAAAACCACAACATAACAAAGTATTGGTGCTGTGCACCGACAACAAAAGCAGTCTAAAATAAAAGGGAAAGCTCAACGAAGACACTAGGACTGGTCCCCGGTGTCCACGTACTCTTCCTCAGCAAAAGCGGGTCCTGACTCGGCGTCAGCAAACACCACGTCCTCTCTAACGTACTCTGGCTCAGGATCTAACATGTGTCACCCAAAAGAGAGAGGGGCACATGTCAGCAAGTCTAAAAAGACTTGAGCAAGGAAACCGAAAGGAAACTAACAACCTAACAATTCAAGTAAGATGCAAGGACATGACATTTAAGTATGATGCAACAGTTAAAAGGACAAGAAGGGACAAGCACACACGATGTAGCAAAAGCTACCAAAACACTAATTCACGAATCACTTATCACGAAACACTTATCACGAATCACTTATCACGATTTTCACTTTGTACTCAGAGTTTCCGTCTTTTGGCTAGAGTGGCTGATCGGGCCAACTCCTAAGCTCAAGAGACCGTTTAACCCTACCCCTCCACGTGTATCGAGCGTTGGGATTAGCAACACACTATGCTCGCTTCTGGATCACGAGCCAGGAAGTGTATTTGGCATAGGGGTGCACCTAGCCTCAAGTCACGATGTAGGAGTCAAAATCCTACTCGCCGCAGCTTACATTTTAAAGTAGCGTGTGCTACACAAACATGATGAACAAGCAAGTATGCAATGACATGAACAGATATTTGCGTACCGTTAATTGAAATTAAACATGACATACAAGCATGATGAAGGTGACGGATCTAACTTCGTTGTCAAGCTAGATCAAAGGGCGTCTAGGCTGCTATCCTTTCACTGCCTAGTCTCTTTTACGCTAAAATAAGGAAATAGCCTAAAATCCTAAGTGGCAAGTTTCACTTGCCTAGCACCGAGGGTGACGATCACGAAGGTTCATCTCACAATCGCTTGAAGTCGCTGTTATGGAGAAACAACCATCAAAACAACATCCATTTTCATTAGGGTTTTACAAAAACACAAATGGGTTAAGAGAACATTATAGGATCGAGTTATTACCGAATCGTTAGCGGAAGAACGATGCCGAGCAAGCACGGCGACGGAAGAATGATCCGGGAAACTATGGTTTAGATCTGGAAATGGGGAGAAAATCTGGAGAAATTGGGTTTAAGGGAGTTTTGGGGGTTAGAGACGACCTAAAGCATGGTGGCCGGCCTAAATGGAGGGGGAGAGGGGCTCTTGATGAAGGAGGAAGGCTAGGAGAAGATGGACTATGATTTGGGGAAGAAGGAGGCTCAGGAGAAATGAAAGCAGAAAGAAAAACGATTGGGGGGTTTAAATAGGAAAAGTCGGCAGCTGGGCAAACCCTAGGTTTACGATAGCGATTAGTCGGTCAAAGAAGGGTTGTTGACCGACTAATTCAACAACTAGTCGGTCGGTCGACCAACTGTGACCGACTAAAACCAAACAGTAACTCAGGTTGTCGAAATGGTCAAAGAATTAGTCGGTTAAAGAACAATGGATGACCGACTAGTTTGCAACCTAGTCAGTCGGTGGTTGTTCTTGGACCGACTAACGATAAACAGTAACTCCTGTACAATTGATTCAATGAACTAGTCGGTTCCAGTAGAGTTCCTGACCGACTAGATCTCAATCTAGTCGGTTGGTCCCCCTACTTGAACCAACTAACGTGCACGGAAAGTGCCGAATTGAAGCGCGAAGCTTCGGGAAGATTCCTATGGCTTCTAGGATCAACCTATCACTAAGATATGAGCGATATGAAGCTCTTCATGAACAACTTACTCCAAAACTCAACGATCTAAGGAAGAAGCTAGAAAATCACGAAGAAACGAACGAAACCAAAAACGACGAAAACGGAAGCTACGGAGATGGAAAATCACACATAAGGAGAAAGTCCACCAAAACATATAATATAATATAGATAATCCAAACACATGAAAACCAGTCGTTACATCCTCCCCAACTTAAGAAAAATTCCGTCCTCGGAATTTCCCAACACTCACGTGTCCGGGAACAAAAGTGGGAAACGCTCTCGCATCTCATCCTCATTCTCCCAAGTAGACTCTCATGGCGAGCCGTGTCGCCACATCACCCTCACAAGATTGACAACCTTGTTCTGGAGCAACTTCTGACGCCTGTCCAGAATCCGCACTGGCTGCTGGTCATATGTCATATCAGGGCGAACGGTAATCTCCGAGAAATCCACAGCATGAGATGGATCGCTAATGTATCGACGAAGCTGCGACACATGGAAAACATTGTGAACTCCTTCCAAAGACGGTGGTAAGGCTAAGCGGTAGGCTACCTCGCCAACTCTCTCCAGAATGTCAAACGGTCCAATGTATCGCGGGCTCAACTTCCCTCGCTTCCCAAAGCGAATCACACCACGATTCGGGGAAATCTTTAGAAACACATGGTCGCCTGGCTAAAAATCCAAAGGACGCTGTTTAGCATCCGCCCAATGCATAAAACAGTCCTGAGCAATCCTCAACCTCTCCCGAATGTTCCTAACAACATCCACAGCCTCCACAATCATCTCAGGTCCCAACAGCTCCCGATCACCAACATCGTCCCAACTCAACGGCGAACGACATTCCTCCCATACAGCGCGGCAAAAGGCGCCATGCCAATACTCGCCTGGAAGCTGTTGTTGTAAGAGAACTCCACTAGATGTAGATGGTCCTCCCACGAACCCTTGAAATCCAATATGCACGCCCTCAGCATGTCCTCCAAGATCTGAATCGTCCTCTCGGACTGGCCATCTGTCTGCGAATTGTACGTCGTGCTGAAACTCAGACGCGTACCCAAACTCTTCTGCAAACTCTGCCAGAACTGAGATGTGAACCTCGTGTCTCTATCCGACACGATACTCACGGGGACTCCGTGAAGTCATACGACCTCCTGCACGATTCACGTTACATCACTATCTAAACTAGGAAAAGGAAATAGAAACGGAGAGTAAAAGAATTTACCTCCATGTATCTCCTCGCTAGCGCCTAAGTGGACTGTCCTACTCGGAACGGAATAAAGTGCGCGGATTTGATCAATCGGTCTACGATCACCCAAATCGCGGCATTCTGCTTCGGACTCCGAGGCAGTCCAGTCATGAAATCCATAGTGATGTGTTGCCACTTCCACTCCGAAATCGGAAGCGGTTGTAGCAACCCTGCCATACGCTGATGCTCCGCCTTCACCTGCTGGCAAACCAAGCACTTGGCTATACTCCGAGCCACACTCCTCTTCATACCATGCCACCAAAAGTTCAGACGAAGATCCTTGTACATCTTGGTTCCACCAGGATGCACAGAATACGGTGAACTATGTGCCTCCACCATCAACTCCTCTCTAATATCCCCAGCTGGCACATACAACCTGGCTCCAAACCTCAGCGAGCCATTCTCATGAATCAAAAAGTCAGTTCGTAGACTGGCTTCTACCTGCTCCCGAATCTTCACCAGCTTCGGATCTCCAGCCTGGCCGGCCTTGATCCGATCCACGATCGTCGACTGAATCTGCATACTCATCAACGAAGAAGCCTCCCCAGGAAGAACATTCTCAACTCCAGACTCGTAAAAACCCTGCTGCAATCTCCACTGCGAGGTCAAAATATCACCGCTGGAAGCTTACTCAGCGCATCCGGAACCACATTCACATTGCCAGAGTGATACTGCAAATCAATCTCATAATCCGCCATGAGCTCCAACCATCGACGCTGTCGCATGTTGAGCTCCTTCTGAGTAAAAATATACTTCAAGCTTTTGTGATCGGTGAAGATCTTCACTTTCTCACTCAGCAGGAAGTGCCTCCAAATCTTGAGCGCAAACACGACAGCAGCCAACTCCAAGTCATGCGTCGGGTAATTCTTCTCATGAGTCTTGAGCTGACGCGAAGCATACGCCACAACATGTCCGTGCTGATGCAACACACAACCGAGACCCTTGCCAGAAGCATCGCAAAAGATCTCAAATCCTCCACTGCGATCAGGCACAACAAGAATAGGGGCAGTCGTCAATCTCTCCCTCAGAACACCAAAGGCATCCTCACAATCACCCGACCAAACAAAAGGCACATCCTTCCGCGTCAATCTGGTCATCGGCTCAGCAATACTGGAAAAGTCCTTAATGAAGCGCCGATAATAACCAGCAAGTCCAAGGAAACTCCGGATCTCAGACGCTGACTGCGGAATTGGCCACTCTCTGATGGCCCTGATCTTCTCGGGATCCACTGAAATACTATCTCCAGTCACCACATGCCCGAGAAAAGCAACTCTGTCCAGCCAAAACTCGCACTTCGAAAACTTGGCATACAAACGATGCTTCCTCAAAATCTCCAACACCGTCCTCAAGTGCGAGGCATGCTCCTCCTCCGACTTAGAATAGATCAGAATATCGTCAATAAAGATAACGACCAACTTATCTAAAAAGTCGTAGAAAATCAGGTTCATCAGATTTATGAAAACTGCGGGTGCATTGGTTACACCGAAAGGCATAACCACAAACTCGTAGTGTCCATACTTCGTCCTAAACGCTGTCTTCGGAACATCTTCCTTCTTCACCTTCAGCTGATGATAACCACTCCTCAGATCCAACTTCGAAAACACCCTCGAGCCTCCAAGCTGATCAAAAATATCATCGATGCGAGGCAACGGTTATTTATTCTTCACGGTCACCGCATTCAACTCCCGATAGTCCACGCACATGCGACGCGAACCATCCTTCTTCTTCACCAGCAGCACCGGTGCTCCCCACGGAGACACACTAGGATTGATATAACCCTTCTGCAAAAGCTCATCCAGCTGCTTCCGCAATTCCTCCAACTCAGCGGGTGCCATACGATATGGCGCTTTCGAATTCGGCTGCTCCCGAAATAAGATCAATCGAAAATTCGAGAGCTCGATCGGGTGGCAAACCAGACATCTCCTCGGGGAAGACGTCATCAAAGTCCCGCACTACCGCTGGCCTCTCCAGCTCCATCTGCATAGCCACAATCTCCACCGGCCTGGCCCGAAATCTGACCAGACCGAGCGAACTGCTACCTCGGCTGAACTCAAACATTGGATGTCCAGGAATCTCGAACACCACCTTCTTCTGACGACAGTCGATTGTAGCATAGAAGCTCGCAAGCCAATCCATCCCAAGGACCGCATCATAATTGATGATGTCGTGGACAATGAAGTCAGCGTAAAGCTCATGTCCACAAACCACCAACGAGCAAGAATTGCAACCATGATGCACCGAGACCACGCCGTTCCCTGTAACGATATTCCAACTCTTGGAAAGAGGGGACGTCGACAAGGAATGCTTCTCCATGAAGCTCCGAGAAATAATACGCATCGACGCACCAGAGTCAAAGAGGACTCGTGCAGGAAATGTGCATACCAAAATCACACCTACAAACAGTCTAACAATCAAGCCCTAGTCTAGCAAACAATCATGTGCAAGCAACCAAACATAATCTATCAATCAAAACCAATCAAGAAAGGAACAACTAGATTGAGGATTACCTGCGATAACCTCATCCACTACCTCGCTCTCCACAGCGGTCATCAGAAAAGCCTGCCTCCTCGACGGAAAAGCCTGCTGAAAAGCCTGCCCTTGTGGAACAAGAGCTGCTCCACGTCCAGCAGGAACAGACGCTCTTTGCTGCAACGGCTGTGCTGCAACAGGTGCCCTCCAAGGCTGCTTGATACTTGGACAATCCTTCAGAGAATGTGAAGCATCACCACAGCCCAAACACTGACCCAAGAGCCTCCGGCACTGGTCCTTCACATGACCCGGCTTGCCACAATGATTGCAAGTCTTCAGAACAGGCCCACCTGGTCTCTTGAACTGAGCTGGCTGGTTGGGCCTGAAACCAGGCCTAACCACCGCATTGGCCTGCTCCATAGGCCTCTTCCCAGCTCCAGAAACATGTCCCCTCCTCTGGCTCAGGTTCAGCTCCTGCCTCCTCGCAGCTACCAGAACCTTCTGATAAGATTCCAGATCAGATGAAGACACAAAACTCTGAAGCTCCAAAGCAAGTCCCTGCAGGAACCTCTGAGCCCTCTCATCAGCATCCTGCACCATCTTCGGTGCGAACCGACTCAGCCTAGTGAACTCTTGGTGGTACTGGTCCACCGTATAGCTCCCTTGCTTCAGCTCAATAAAATGCTGCAGCATCTCCTTCCTAGCAGCCTTCGAAAATAACTCCTCATCAAACCTGGACTTAAAGGTAGCCCAAGCTATCGGCTCCACCAACAACTTCTCTTCCGCATCCCACCAGTTCCGAGCATTATCCTTGAGTTACCTCTTCGCCAAATCAACCCATCCAGCCGGGCTGATCTTCGCCATCTTCAAATTATCCTCTATGTTCTGAATCCACTCATCGACAGCTAGAGGACCCTCAGACCCATCAAAATAAGCGGGACCCAGCTCCCGAAACTGCTTCGCTCCCGGCTCGGAGCGAGGGGCATCTGGAAGTGCCCGAGCAGCTCGACCAACTGGAGCATTCTGGACTTGCATGAGCACGTCCTGCTGCACCTGCATCATCTGAAGCATCATCCGCATCATCTCTCCATTGGTGGGCTCCCTCTCAGGCTCCTCGTCATGAGGGGGCGTGCTACCACCACCACGGGTAAATCGCCTTCTTGCCATCTAATGATGCAGAAAACGAAACAATTAGACTCATAACTTAGGACTCGGATGTCGAACTTTAGTTGGACAATCTAATATTATTATCGTCGATCCGATAATTCACAGTTACAGAAAGTGGACCTGCATGGGCCACCAACAAAACCTGTCACGCCCCGCTTTCCAAAGCAATGGAGGCGAGACGTGAGAAGGTCCGCACAGACGTGGAGCTGTGAAGCCACACGCCTGATAAGCGTCAATTTAAAATCATAAGCAGGTCCCTGTAACTGCAAACGGAACAACAATAATAATAACAAGGAAATAGAGACTGAAATAAAAATGATCCAATCTCAGAAATTGTCCACAATAAAATTCAACATCACAGAAAAGCCACCAGGCTAAAGGAAAGAGTATAAAGGCCCAAAATCATGGCCAACAAAACCACAACATAACAAAGTATTGGTGATGCGCACCGACAACAAAAGCAGTCTAAAATAAAAGGGAAAGCTCAACGAAGACACTAGGACTGGTCCCCGGTGTCCACGTACTCTTCCTCAGCAAAAGCGGGTCCTGACTCGGCGTCAGCAAACACCACGTCCTCTCCAACGTACTCTGGCTCAGGATCTAACATGTGTCACTCAAAAGAGAGAGGGGCACATGTCAGCAAGTCTAAAAAGACTTGAGCAAGGAAACCGAAAGGAAACTAACAACCTAACAATTCAAGTAAGATGCAAGGACATGACATTTAAGTATGATGCAACAGTTAAAAGGACAAGAAGGGACAAGCACGCACGATGTAGCAAAAGCTACCAAAACACTAATTCACGAATCACTTATCACGAATCACTTATCACGAATCACTTATCATGATTTTCACTTTGTGCTCAGAGTTTCCGTCTTTTGGCTTGAGTGGCTGATCGGGCCAACTCCTAAGCTCAAGCGACCGTTTAACCCTACCCCTTCACGTGTATCGAGCGTTGGGATTAGCAACACACTATGCTCGCTTCTGGATCATGAGCCAGGAAGTGTATTTGGCATAGGGGTGCACCTAGCCTCAAGTCACGATGTAGGAGTCAAAATCCTACTCGCCGCAGCTTACATTTTAAAGTAGCGTGTGCTACACAAACACGATGAACAAGCAAGTATGCAATGACATGAACAGATATTTGCGTACCGTTAATTGAAATTAAACATGACATACAAGCATGATGAAGGTGACGGATCTAACTTCGTTGTCAAGCTAGATCAAAGGGCGTCTAGGCTGCTATCCTTTCACTGCCTAGTCTCTTTTACGCTAAAATAAGAAAATAGCCTAAAATACTAAGTGGCAAGTTTCACTTGCCTAGCACCGAGGGTGACGATCACGAAGGTTCATCTCACAATTTCTTGAAGTCGCTGTTATGGAGAAACAACCATCAAAACAACATCCATTTTCATTAGGGTTTTACAAAAACACAAATGGGTTAAGAGAACATTATAGGATCGAGTTATTACCAAATCGTTAGCGAAAGAACGATGCCGAGCAAGCACGGCAACGGAAGAATGATCCGAGAAACTATGGTTCAGATCTGGAAATGGGGAGAAAATCTGGAGAAATGGGGTTTAAGGGAGTTTGGGGGTTGGAGGCGACCTAAAGCATGGTGGCCGGCCTAAATGGAGGGGGAGAGGGGCTCTTGATGAAGGAGGAAGGCTAGGGGAAGATGGATGATGATTTGGGGAAGAAGGAGGCTTAGGAGAAATGAAAGAAGAAAGAAAAACGATTGGGGTGTTTAAATAGGAAAGTCGGTGGCTGGGCAAACCCTAGGTTTACGACAGCGATTAGTCGGTCAAAGAAGGGTTGTTGACCGACTAGTTCAACAACTAGTCGATCGATCGACCAACTGTGACCGACTAAAACCAAACAGTAACTCAGGTTGTCGAAATGGTCAAAGAATTAGTCGGTTAAAGAACAATGGCTGACCGACTAGTTTGCAACCTAGTCGGTCGGTGGTTGTTCTTGGACCGACTAAAGATAAACAGTAACTCCTGTACAATTGATTCAATGAACTATTCGGTTCCAGTAGAGTTCCTGACCGACTAGATCTCAATCTAGTCGGTTGGTCCCCCTACTTGAACCAACTAACGTGCACGGAAAGTGCCGAATTGAAGCGCGAAGCTTCGGGAAGATTCCTACGGCTTCTAGGATCAACCTATCACTAAGATATGAGCGATATGAAGCTCGTTACGAATGACTTACTCCGAAACTCAACGATCTAAGGAAGAAGCTAGAAAATCACGACGAAACGAACGAAACCACAAACGACGAAAACGGAAGCTACGGAGATGGAAAATCACACATAAGGAGAAAATCCACCAAAAAATATAATATAATATAGATAATCCAAACACATGAAAATCAGGCGTTACACCCTTTATCCTCGGTAGATAGGAAAAATATTCACACTGGAATTTTTTTCGGGTTTTGGGTATTTGTATTTTTTGGATTGTTGGCTATACATATTTTTTCTTTACTCTTTTCTTTTCTTTTTGGGTTTTTCTTTTCTCCCTTTTTTTGGATTTTTGGATTTTTGGGCTATACATTTGTGTACTCTCCCAAGTGGGAGAACGGTACACGACGAGGGGATTTGCACCAAGTAAACTACAAAAGAAATCGGAATCTAAACACTTGGGCAAAGGAGATATTTCTCGCAGATCAGAGCATAAGCTAAATGGGTTATCCTAGTCCTATTTGTGGAATCCCGACACATGCGAATTGAAGAGTACGATATATCTATTCTATAAAACACAACCTTTTTTGAATTTTGTCCCAGTCATAAGTCCAGTCATATCTTTGTTTGTCCCAGTCACCAAGAACGACCAAGATTCACTCTGGAGAAGGGCCAGGATGAATCCACGTACGCGAGTGGGACCCACAGACTCACGTTCTCACGTTTTCACGTTGGGGAGTATAAAAAATTTGAACTGCATGCAATCACAGATCGGAAAAATTGGGGGGAAACTCAAAAATTTGGGGGGGAAATCTCTGCCTCATAGCCTTCATCTTCACCCTCATCACCAAGAAGCAGTCATGTTTGGGGATACACTCAGTGAGGAGGTGGTAGATCATGGAGAGCATGAGGGATGCGCTCGATGTCGGAGGGAACGATGGGGGTTGTAGAAAGCTGCCGAGGAAACTGGTAAGTTTTTGATGCTTCAAGAAGAAGATCAACATTCTTTGAGGTATGTTGTAAAAATTGATTTAAGTTTCGAATTATTTTCAGAAAATGCAAGGAGAAGAAGAAACTCATTTAGAAGGAGAAGCATCTCAACCGAAGAAAAGATAAATTGAGATTTGATCCTGAAAAAAAAAATTTGATCTTAATTTTTGAGTTATAAGAAACTCATAAAGAAAAAATGCATGTTTTCAAGTTTTTATCTTGAGTATTGATCTTGAGTTTTGCTCTTAATTTTTGAGCTTATTCCTAAATTGACAGGCTTATCTTATTTTGATCTTGGTGTTTGGTTTCCAATAGATCAAGTTCTTATTCAATCTATGATAATAGGTCTTTTGCACATCAAGTGTTTGTTGTAATGCCAAAGTTAACATAAAGCTTTTTGTGGCAACCATTGCAAATGTAAAACATTATATATGGAACTTAGAACCTCAAAAGTTTATGTAATTAGCCTCATATATGGTCTAGACCAGATGAAAATTGGCTGTACAGAAACTAGATGGTCTGTTTAGCCCAGATTCAGGTACTTTAATCTGTATTTCGTTGCATTAATTAATTTAAGTGGTTCCTAATTTGTTTGCTTACAATGCATTGATTAATTCTTTGTGCAAATAGGGAAAATTGAGTGATGCCCACATTCTATTTGAAAAAAATGAAAGTGGAGTGATGCCCACATTCTGGCACGGCACTTTATATTAAGCATTAAGTAGCATCTAGCAAGATATCTTGCTCAAACATATTGTTTGTATTATTATTATTTTTAAGAATTATGAGACATATTTAAACATAACCATATAATCTCATAAAAATTGAAATAGGGATGGAAAAGAGTAATTTCATATAATATTCTTATTTCTACCATGCTTCTCATAATTTTAATAGCATCGATTTTTTTGCAAACTCTCCAGGTCACAACATTGGCTGCTGAAGTTGAATCGTTACAGAAGGACAAAGAACACCTAAGAATCAACCTTCTCAGAGCTGAAGAGGAGGTACTAAATAAATTGACAATCAATTTTTATAGCATCGATTTTTTTGGCATTGGACTCACGTTCACAATTTATTAGTTGGGCATGTTCTGCAAGAACCCGGGAGATATGTTGGAGTATGTCAAGTTCTGCGAGGAGGATGTGAGGCCTGGGCTCAAGGACATAGTGTGGACGTGGCAAGGTGATTAATGATCACCACCAAACAAAACCCACTCCCTCAACAGTAAGTAGACAACACAAGCTTATCTACTTATGTTTGTGTGTACGTAGTGATCTTTTATGTGTGCACTGGAAGTTCCTATATATAGAATGTTAATTAGATGAGTGAGCAGCTGAGAGGTAAAGTTTTGGAATAGGTTGTAATTATTAATTTTAAAGAAATTTTGGGTTTGCCTGTTTTCGGCATGGATATTTTTTGTTGCAGTGCATGAAAATACATTAGTGGATAAAACCTGGGAAAGCTGACGGGTCCGAATCACTGTAGCCATGTTGGGGTGATCAGAAGTTCAATTGATTTAGGATAAGGATTTCTTGGAGGCAGCAAACCATGTGGTCCTGTTGATGAACTTGGTAACGTCAGTTGGCAATTTGTGAATGATTATGGGAAGAAGATTGATTGGTGTTGGTGAACTGAGCTCAATCAGTGGGCAAACCAACAGATTTGAGAAGCATAGTCGGCACCGTGGGCGCGACTGTGCTCAAGAGCGCACCTGATTCCAGGTAAGAGGGATTATTGGACAACTTACTTTAGACAACTGGGCATGTTAAGAATATATGTCATGTTTCTCTTTATTTGAAAGGGAGGGTTGGTCTGAAGTACTTAGGCTTGACATGCTGTCTGATAGGATTTGGCTGTATTTTATTGGGCATTGTAAGGAGACAAAAGATGGGTATGTTTCTTTTGTTGAGGATGGAAATTATTTGGATCAGCTTATGCAGAAAAAAACCCAGTTGATGTAAATTATTTGACTGCAACTGGGTTTTTGTCTGCAAACTGATGCAAATTATTTGACTGCAAACTGGGTTTTTGTCAAATGCAAACTGCAAATGGTTTACAGTTTGCTTATGCAGTCAACTGAAAACAACAATAATATGGATCCAAAAAATTAGCTTATGTAGTCAAATGAATGATATTACCAGGGGGACAATAATTCTAATTTCATCTACGACAAAGATTGCATTTTTAATGTAAACGAACAATGTTGAGTTCCAAATCACTTATCATTGTGTTCTCAATGTATCAGGTTGAATTATGGATGCAACTCACATGTTTCAATATTCCTACTGGTAGATCTACGGCAAAGATTGCATTTTTAATGTAAACGAACAATGTTGAGTTCCAAATCACTTATCATTGTGTTCTCAATGTATCAGGTTGAATTATGGATGCAACTCCCATGTTTCAATATGCCTACTGGTAGTACCACTGCAGCGTACTATTCTATTTGTTAATGTCCTTATAGTAGTAGTCGTATTCCCAATTTCTCTTGCCAGCCATGTGAACTTGAGTTCATTTCATTTTTCATTGCAATAAAATTATTAAACTCCATCAAACATCTAAATTTGAGGGGAGGTAATTTTTTTTGGGGTTATAGCTAAATAACTAATAGAATTAACTACATTCAATTGCATTATGACCCAATTGCATTTAGCATAAGAGATAGAACATCCATTTTATTTTTAATGTAGATTGACATTCTACTGAAAGGAGTATTTTGTATTTGCATCGATATTCTTAAATTCTAATTGATGATATGTATGAAAAATGATTATGAATTGCATGTTCAAATAATAAGAGGAAATAGTCCGTTGTAAAAAATATATGCCATAATGATTCCCATAGCATTATTCTAAAGAATCGATATCTTTTGCCCGACCCTTCTGAATGAAGTAGCAGCAAGCATATTCGTGCTTAACTACATAAGCTTTCAAAATTTTGGAACATGAAGTTTTGCCTGCAAAATTGTTGGAGTAGTGCCTTGAATTTTGGTCTTGAAGTAACAAGTCATCCATGATAAAATCATTAAGTGTGTGATATTCTGATTGAACCTCTGGAAATGGTTTCATTAATAACAATGGAAGAGAGGTTAAGATAATATCCTTCAGCTTTGTTCCAGAACCATTTAACAGAGTGAAACAACAATCCTAATTCAGTGGATTGGAAATTTCGAATAAGTCGGGCCGCTCGATATTGACTTGAAGCTAAGACAGCTAACTTAGTTGCAAAAAGCAGATTGCCACTTTGTGGTGATTATGAATTTGAGTGAATTTTGCAGGACACTCGAGTGGGAACTAGATTCAGCTTCGTCGAGGATAAGAGTGCATTGGTGATAACTGTATCCATCTTCAGAATTTTTCCCTATACAAAGAATGTATTAATTTCTAACATACCATGAATGTTATTTATTTATTTTTGTAAACTGATGTGGTCAGCAGGACTACCTCAAGCAACATCTCATTGCCCTTTGAAACCTCAGGAAGAGGAAGATTAGTCGAGAGACGTGCAAGAAGAAAGGGAAGAAGTGGCGGAAGTCGATATCGGACGTCTTTGGGGTCTTGAGGATCTGAGATTTGTACAGAATGGCTGTTGTGAGATTCAAAACACCCACCATTCTCTCATGTATTTTTACAAATTAAAAGCCCCTTTTATTCTCTCTGAAATCCGATGCATGAGCTAAAACCCCACCATGCTCAACATTTTAATTCACCAAGCTCCACATTTTTATTCTCTCTGAAAACCAAAACCGATGCATTTTTATTCTATCAAAAACCCCACCAAGCTCGGTTAATTGCTGGTTACATGGTTCTTCATGTGTTTGATAGAGTCAATTCAATCTCAGGGTCATGGGTTCTTTAATGATATTTTCCCATTTAATTGTTATTCAATTCAATCTCAATGGTAACATCAGCAGCAATTTATAGGAGTTAAAATTTTTGCAATATGTAGCTGAGCTTACATTTATAGGAGAAGGCATGCCTTGGACTAGATGTCTGGAATCTGGGCCAACTCCCCTGCGGGTTTTGGTTCAAACCCAAAATACCCATCCGGGATGATGATCGCTACGGGCACCACGACCGATCCCGCCGATAAGGCGGCGGTGGTCCCTTCTTCACATAGCGGGAATTTTTTTCAGACTTTTATTTGTTTCTTTGATTTTTCATTTTTATTTTTCCTTTTTATTTGAATTAGGCTAATGTAATTCGAGGAACATCATGTCCTTAGTGATCCTATACAGTGATGGGTATATGACAAAAAAGTCATGGGTATGCATTGAAAGCTATAAATCTATTCTGATGCCACTGCTCCAAAGGACCATGCATTTGTTGATGAGTTTAGTTGCATATGTATGAATAGTTCATTTTTAAATCAAAATATTGGTAATGAATACATTTTGTAGAGTTACTACACACCTGCAGTCTGTTCCCTCTTTTTTTTTATTTTTTAGCCCTCAACATCAAAAGCTAGGTTTGTATCTTTGATTTTTGTGTGCCTTGAATGTATCTTTAGTTTTAGATTTTAGTTTAGAAAGATACATTTTGTTTCATGAAGTGAATTTTTTTGTTGAAAATTTTAGTATCAGTAGGAAGAAAGGAAACCAAATTTAATTATCAACAGGAAGAAATGAAACCAAAATTATTCATGCAGCCAATGTTGGTGAAAATTTTCTTTTGTACGATGGTATCATATTGTTAGAATTAGATAGCTCTCTGTAGCAAATCTTTATTTTGTTGACATGTGAGCTACTTAAAAATTCAATATTCTAAGGTGGCACAATAATATGTAAAATGATTACCCAAATCTTATCATGTTGATATTATCAATGACCTGGCTTTTACTGCAAATCACTGTTCTTCATGAATCCTGTGCATTAGAAAATCATATGCATTAGAAAAGAAATATTTTATTGTTTGTAAATTTTCTGTGTGTCACCATTTATTTGGACATTTATATTGGTAGTCGGCTTTCTGGACATTTTCATCATCAGTAGATATGCTCCCCTATCAAAATGAAATAGAGTAGCACTATACTGAGAAGTCTCTGACCAAAGTATGGCTAGGCAAGATTTCCCAGTATCTATACAATTTTAGTTCATTACCAAATACTTTATGTTGCAAACAAACAGAGGTTTGAATTGTCAACATAACTGGACATAATTGCCTTAAATACTGTGTATTCCATAGGCAGACATGAAACTTTGGGATATTGGTGTTGGGATAAGCCACATTACCAGGGTAGATTTTAGTTTAGAAAGATACATTTTTTTCAGTTTACAAACTTTTTGTTCCATCATAATTTTTTAACTCTTAAAATCCACAACATTCACTCTAAAAAAACTGTTTTTGCAGGTCATTCACTCTCAAAAGACATTGGTTGCAGCCAAAAAAAAGTGTTTGCTTGGGAGCATGGTGTTTGCTTGGGTGCACTTTGTTGTTTGCCGGTACATTTTTTTAAAATATGTGTTAATTTATGTTTTCCTTGATTTATCAACCTGTATTTCAGCTACATCAATTAGCTATTTGAACATCCAAACTGAAAAAAATCAAGTAGCCATGGAACACAAAAATCCTGTTTACATGCAATATTTTATGTTAATGTTTGATGTTTTCTGGGTCCAGTTGATTTGACTCAGAAGAAGACCCAGAAGTCCAGTTGGAATAGAACTACTCTTATATTACATAAAGTAGTTATCGTTTGATGATCCTGCCATATAAATCTGGGAGTCAAATTTGCATGTAAATTGTTATTTGATCAATTAGTTGTTGTTTAGTTCATCATGGAGTCAATTAGTGCAACTGAAGTCAAATTTGCGTGTAAATTGTTATTGTTTGAGTCCAACTTCATCCAGAAGTCCAGTTGGAATAGAACTAATCTTATATTACATCAAGTAGTTATTGTTTGATGATCCTGTCATATAAATCCGGGAGTCAAATTTGCATGTAAATTATTATGTCATCAATTAGTTGTTGTTTAGTTCATCCTGGAGTCAATTAGTGCAACTGAAGTCAAATTTGCGTGTAAATTGTTATTGTTTGAGTCCAACTTCACTTAGAAGTCCAGTTGGAATAAAACCAATCTCATATTACATCAATTTGTTTAGTTCAAGCTGGATGGGGATATGGCGGGCCACTTGCTGAATTTGATGCTGAGGTATTGAATTCGGCATCTCCATTTTCATTTTTGCTATTTTGTTAGCTTTAAGTTCATGTTGCTGTAATAGGTAATGTGGCATACATAAATAAGGACCATAGAGAAAAAAGGGCTTGATGAAAAAAATGACATGTATTGAAAACGAAAGAAACAATGAAAGAATGGTTCTCAAAAATCAAAATTCATTCTGCAAAAGTTTTCAAGCCGGAAGTTTTAACTTATGCATTGTTTTCATACTTCTTAAGAAGCCCTTACATAATGGGACTAAAACTGATTGTAAAATTATTTTAAGCAAGATACTGGTAGTCTAATTGCAACAAAGCAACCCTAAAAGGAAGCAAAATAGATCTGGTCCTTCGAAATTAATTACTAGAATACTTCAAATTTTCTCTATGACTACATTTGGCAACAGTGGATAACTGGGAGAAGGCGAATCCCTGCCAAAAATCAATTTTTGAACAAAAATTAGAGAGTTATCATGACTTTGAATGTAAGATAAACTTTCAGTTTTTGAAAGAATAAAAATCCTAGGCCAAATTCTTGTTGTGTACACTAGCTATGTTTTGGCATTGGAGTTACACCTAACCCCTAACCCTGGCCTCCAAAAATTATACCTCTGTAAGAAAACACGGTGAGCAAGCCCTCTAATTTAACATATTGTCTTTGGTATTAAGTATTTGCTTCAAGATAATCTACCGCAGAATCTTATACTTCGTTGGAATAGGTACTAACTATATCTACTTAAAAGGAAAGCTCAAGCCTGTATTAGTCAAAAGAGAATATAATGATTAAATAGCAACACCTTTCTATGTCTCCCACCTCTTTATTCTAACATATTTGATACCAACATTATTGCATGTCTACTGGGCAAATTTCTGCAGCAAAAAATGCTTTTCCTGACACTGGTCTGGACAACATATCCATCTTGATGCAAATGAAGACCATTCTGGGTCAAGACTTGATATGGATCCATGTTATGATTTTAGCAACCTCAAACACTGAACTGAGAGCATGGTGCAGTAATGGAACTGATGAAGATTCTCTAGAAAGAGATTAATGAATAAATTGACGGTTAATATGACATGATGTCGTGTTTCTGATCATTTGTTAAATTGCAGTAAATTATTAATTTCCCTTAGTTGGTGGTGTAGTGCAGCTAGATGGTGAATCTGAATTTTCCAGAAATGCTCATGAAGAGAAAGAAAATGACGGCTTTTTCGAGTATGCTTGGGCCAATATCGGTGACTTTGATGACCTTGATAGGATCTTCAGGTAATACATATGACTTCAAAGGGTAACATTAGTGTTTATTAGAACACTTTCTTCTCTTTCCTGCTGATGAAATATTATTTAACTGGGAAATTATCCTTAAAAATGACTTTGCAAAAAGTATCCATTTATGGACATGATACGGCTACAAATGTGGATGAGTTTCTTTTTTTCATTGGCATATATGATTGGTGACAAAGTGCAACCAATTCATATGCCTGTAAACCTTGCATCCTGCTTGCTTTGATCACATCATGGCTTCGTCGAGGTCAATGGTTTGATGATCAGGTAATTTTGGCATTTACTTTGGTTCACTGTAATTTTCATACTCAAATCCCAAGTACCATTACTTTGTAAATCACTATTTGCAATATGCATGCATTTTGTAGTCTAATCCAATTAGTTTACCTTGCTCCTACAATACTTATTTGTTCCCCATTCTTTAGGGGGGACTATATATGTAGCGGATCCTGGCAGAATCTGGAACTGGGCTGAGAGTTGTGCTCGGTTCTCTTTCACAAATGCCATGGAGATGTATGCAGAGAACACCTGGATCTCTATCTTCTCTCTTTCTGCAGTATGTGCTTTCATAATACTCTCGAGTTCAGGCATCACTTTTTCCAGGAACATGATTCATTTGGGAAATGTTTGGCTATAAAAGAAATTCCCTTCATTGTCACACATCAGTCAGCAAAGGTACGATGTTTACAACCGGGAGGCTGATAATGAACGGGCCTATGGTGTGAACTAACCATACCAAGTCTGACATACCTGGCTTTCAGGAGAGCTCCTGTTGTTTATTCATGCATGGGGGGACATTCCTCCCACTGTAGTCAGCAAATTAAAAACTGTATTTAACCATAATTTTTATCTTTGTTTACATTTATAAGGAAGTTTAATGAAAAAGTCCTCTAAAATAAGTATAATGAAATCGAATGTTGAAGTAATTCAAGATAAAATATAAGCAAGTAACTTATCATATGATGCATGCATTGACACAATTATACAAGCAGCCAAAACGTAATTGTCTTAGGTTTTAGGTATTTGCGCAATTATACAAGCCACCAAAATATAATTTCGGTTATTTTTAATTTTCATTCGTCTCTTAAAGTAAACTTACTGTTTATTTTTTCTGTTTTCAGGTATTTGCACCATTATTTGAACTTCATGTTTGACTAAACAACATGGGGTGAGTTCAAGGAAAGTGTAGACCTGTGCCGTATCCCAAAGACACTGAAGAGTACCCCACATTTAGTTTTGAAGATTGTAGCAGGAAACATTAAAACAATGATACCAACACAAATGCAAGTTTATGTTGAGTATTGGACTCCCCGGATTTGGTTTTGGATGATGAGCAAACATAAATATATCATGAACTAACAGTTTGTGAGCGCAGTTATGGAGATCGTCGCCAAAATACCACACACAACAAAAGCGACGTCTCAAGACTTCTCAATACGCGTAATCGTATGCCTGGAGCTTCGTTGAAGCTCGAGGAGCAATATTGAAGTCAAGAGGAATGAAGATTGAAGCTTTGAAGACGGTTCGTAAGGTTTATTTTATAGTCTTCTAGCTTTATAGATTAGAATGTTAAGCCTTGAGTAGGACTTACTTTATAATCTTCATTTCGCTCATATCTTAGAGCTAGGATATTCTTAGAAGCCATTAGAAACTTTCCCGAAGCCTATCGCTCTTTCCCTCGGCTTCGAGTGCATGTTAGTTTGTTCATGAAGGGTCACCAACCGACTAGATGACGATCTAGTCGGTCGGCAACTCTACTTAAACCGACTAGTTTGCCTTCTCTAATTCAGCTCTTTCTATGACTACAGTTAGTCGGTCAAAGAAGAGTCACCGACCGACTAGATGACGATTTAGTCGGTCAGTAATCCTTCTTAGACCGACTAGTTGTGTTCAGTCTTTTTCAGCCTGAGCTACTGTTTCGAGTTAGTCGGTCAAAGAACGTTTACCGACCGACTAGTTGAGAAACTAGTCGGTCAGCATTTGTTCTTAAACCGACTAAGTCATCTTGAAGTCAACCTATCCTATTTCGACGTTAGTCGGTCAAAGATCATTCACCGACCGACTAGTTGGGAAACTAGTCGGTCGGCAAGTCTTCTTAGACCGACTAGTTGTCTTTGCCTGGAACTTCACCTTTTGGCTGTTCAGCTGTTAGTCGGTCCATGTTGAATCACCGACCGACTAGTTGATGAACTAGTCGGTCAGTGATCCTTCTTAGACCGACTAGTCTGCTTCAGATTTAGATCCGTTGGAGTTTTGAAAGCGACGTTTCTCTCTCTCTTTTCTCTTGATCCTTTAAATACCTGAAGGGGTTATTTTCATAGGATCCAAGGCTGCTATTTCAGAGTTCTATTGATTCAAAGAGAAGCTTTCAACTCTCATCTTCAAGCTCTCCCATTCTCAAGAATCTCTCCCTCACTCTTATTCCTCAAGAGAGATTCATTGATTGTGAGCCTTCCAAGCCAAGGGCTTGATTCTAGGTCATCCATCTCATACCTAGGCTTCCATTGCTGGTCATCTTCTTGAAGCTAGGGTTTGGTGACTCTTCCTCCATCAAAATCCTCTTTGCCCTAATTTGGTAAGAAATCTCAAGGCATAGGTATTTTGTTGGTAAGCATTTCATTTCAGTTATATTTGAATTGTATACTCTCGGTTGTGAGAGGTTTTGCGTGATCCCGGGTTGTGGGAGTCACGGTCATCGATTGTAGGTCGATTGCACTTGTGAGGTTTTCGCAAGTGTTCATATTGGAAATCTTGAGTTAGGGTTTCTAACTCAAGTATCCGGAAGGGATCCGGGTGGTTGGGACGTAGGATCACCGGGAACAAGTCGGGGAGACTTGGGTGGATCCGAACCCATTAATCCATTGTGTTTGCGTTTGCATTATTTCTTGATTGTTGTTATTCCGCATTGTTGTTTGTTAATTGCACGATAATTAGGAATAACACTCCTTATTATTTAAAAGTACTATTCACCCCCCCCCCCTCTAGTACATGTGCAGTAGCTTCCCAGGGCACTACAATTGGTATCAGAGCCAAGTTCAAAGCTACACATAGCCAAGGTTCAAAGCTATGACGAACAACGACTACAACGTCTTCAGGAACCGCGATGGAGCTTCTTCAGTTATGGAAGGACTATCCTCAGTCAGGCCTCCACACTTCAACGGTACCAACTATGGGTACTGGAAATGCCGGATGCAAATTTTCCTCCGGAGCGCTTCACTATGGAGAGCCACCATGACGGAGTATGTCGAGCCTTCCGAAGAAGATTTTGCGAAGTGGACTCCCGCGGAGGTCGCCGCGGAAGTAGCAAATGCCAAGGCAATGAATGCCTTGAATTGTGCGTTGGAGCCCGAGGACTTCAACAAGATATGCACATGTAAGAGTGCATATCAAATATGGAACCAACTCCTCATATTGCACGAAGGATCGAGTACGGTAAAAGATTCTAAACTCGTCGTTGCTAATAAAGAATTTGAGTTGTTTCATATGGAGCAGGGCGAAACCATGAAGGAATATTACGCTCGCTTTGTGGATATATCAAACGACTTGGAAGCTCTTGGGAAGGTCTATACCCAAAAGGAGAAAGTCGCGAAGATTATCGACGGTCTTCCATCACATTGGGAAAAGCGTACCTACGCCATCGAGGAAGGTAACGACATGAATAAATATACCGTCACACAACTAATGGGTACCTTGTTGTCTTACGAGGTACGCAAGGATAGTAAGATCCGAATGAAGGAAAAGATGAGAGCGTACTTGAAGCAAGATGAGCCAAAGAAAAAGACGATTGCCTTCAAGGCCGCTCCATCTACCGATGATGAAGAATCGGAAGACGAATTGGACATGGAATCCATTGCCCGTATGGCAAGGAAGTTCGATCGATTCCTCCGAGAAGGTATATCTTTGAATAAATCTAAAGTTAGTTCGACTAATGTTTCTACTCCCGTGTGTTATAAATGCAACAAGCCAGGACACATCAAACCGGATTGTCCTCTCTACAAACACAAGGAGAAGGGGAAAGCATCAAAGTACGACAAGTCGAGAAAGTACAAGAAAGGACTTGTTGGAACATTCACCGACTCCGAAGAGGATTCCTCAAGTGGAGAGTCGGATGATGGAAGAGTGGAGAAAGCAAAAATTTGCTTCATGGCTAATGATGCGGCAAAAAGTCAAAAGTCCTCCTTCGATGAAAGCGAGGATGGTAGTGAGGATGAAAGCGGAGAACCTACGATTGATGAAATGAGGTTAGCAAACCAAGAAATTTGGTCTAAATTTACTAAATTAGTAGATAGATATAATAAGACCAAAGATGAACTTGTTAGCCTCCAAACCTCTCCTAAATCTACCATCACCAACAATGACACCATTGTTGAGACACTCGCCAATGAGAAAGCAAGTTTGCTTACTCATAATGGCTTGTTGAGAAATGAGGTGAAGTCCCTCAAATCTCAACTTGAGCATGTTCTTGTTGAGGATTCGGATGAACATGTGATAGCGGATTTGACGTCTCAAAACTCAACCTTGAGTATTGAGAATAAGAATCTCAAATCACGTGTTTATGTACTCACATCGCAAGTATCCACTTTGGATGCTTCTTTGCATTCTCTCAAAGAGAAGTATGAGTGCACGTTAGGCCGTATCAATGATTTCAATAAAGGTAAGGGCCATTTGGATAATATCCTAAATGACTTACTTCCGGCCAAACACCACATTGGCTTGGGGTATAAGACGGGAGACTCATCCAAATCGCCTACCACCTTTGTTAGGCCGACATCCGATGCCTCGACGAGTGGGAGCAAACACCACATTGGTAGTTCTCCTACCAATAGTGCTTCCACTTCGTACACACCCCCGATTGGAAAGAAACCCACTTTGGGTAGACCTCCAAAAAGGGGTCATGCATTTTTGTACTCACATGCTATGCCACATAGGAACACACATCCTACTCCACCCATGCATGCTAATAATGATTTTTATGCTCCGCACCCACGAGCACGTGCAAACACTCATATGAGACACCCACGTGCACGTAATCATGCTCATGCACATCCTAATGCATATGTTCAAACATCTCATCCACATGTGCATGCCTACTCTCATAATCATTCTCATGCATACACACCTCATGCTTATCCACGTATGTATGCTACACCACATCATGGATCTCATGCTCATCATAATTCTATTGCTAGATCTCATGCTCCTAGGCCACATGCACCACATAGAAATCAACCTTTTGTGCATGCAACTAATAGGAAGAGGATTCCCAAAATGTACACTATTTGGGGTCCCAAGAACACTATCGATGATGCTATGAATGTTTATGTGCAATCCTATATTAATGATGTTATTTTGAATGATGATTATGTTGGAAAGTCAAGTTCCTCTTGGACTTGGTTTCCGAAGGGTTAGTTCCTTTAACTCTTCAATGCTTGGTACCATGAGCTTATGATCATGTTATGGGTACCAAGGCATATGTTTATAAAATTGATTTTGATCATATTAATTTATGGGTTACAATAATTTTTATTTCGTATTTCAAATTTGTTGTCTAACCCATTGGATCCAAAAGGATTTTTGGATACCAAAATGAAGTTTTCTAGGTTCAATCCACCGTGGGATACCAACCCTACCAACTCCTCGATTTGCGAGACTTTCATTCAAACGGAGTTGATGGTGCTTAGGTAATGCACCAATGTAGGGGAGCTTAATGTTGTAAGTATAATATTACATTTGGTATCCATGAGGGTTGAATGCATGCTTGGTTAAAATCTATTTCTTTACATTTGGTATCATTTTGTTTCTCCTAGCATGATAGAATTGTGAATGCCATAAATGTTTTGAAATTCTTATCTATTTTTGGCATGACATGTTTTAAAATTTATTATGATGATTTTCGTATCACTTTTATCACCTTGTCACTTCTCCTCGTACACTTCACTTAGTTTTGATGTGCTTTTACTTTATGTTCATTTTCGATCGATATTGTGACATTTGATATTCTATGATGTGCACCGCTCTTCTGATGGTTCATTCCTTTGTGCACATTTTATGTATGTCTCTGATATTGATCTCGTCGCTCGACGATTCATTTTGATTCGATAGCTTTAGTTGTATGAAAACATAGAATTGTTTTCCATGCACTAAAATAGCTATAGATGTTGATATTGGAGAGTAAATTCATTTCTTCAATAAGTGAATTTACATTTGATATTTTGATGATTTAAGTTTTCGATTTTCGACTATGGTCTCATTGACACGCTTTGATTTTATTCGAATTTTATTTTGGTGTCATATGAAACGTGGTCGTATTCTTAGACTCCCATGCTTAATGAATTATTTAGACATGATTTATTATCATTGGCTTCCTCCCGCTCTTTTTGGATTATGCCAAAGGGGGAGAGACATAATAATGACATGTGCTAAATGATAATTTACCATGAATCTAATTTGATATGTTAGATTCAGGGGGAGTTAAGATATAAAAATGGATTACAAATCTTAAATCTCAAATGTTGGATTTGCATTTTTTACTTTCCTCGTCTGCTTGATGTATGTGCTTATTAATTCATATGGAACTAATGTGTCATCAATGCAGGGGGAGTAAGTATACTTCATTTAGCTCATTATTTTTGATTATTATTTATGTTGGTTTGTCATCACCAAAAAGGGGGAGAATGTTGAGTATTGGACTCCCTGGATTTGGTTTTGGATGATGAGCAAACATAAATATATCATGAACTAACAGTTTGTGAGCGCAGTTATGGAGATCGTCGCCAAAATACCACACACAACAAAAGCGACGTCTCAAGACTTCTCAATACGCGTAATCGTATGCCTGGAGCTTCGTTGAAGCTCGAGGAGCAATATTGAAGTCAAGAGGAATGAAGATTGAAGCTTTGAAGACGGTTCGTAAGGTTTATTTTATAGTCTTCTAGCTTTATAGATTAGAATGTTAAGCCTTGAGTAGGACTTACTTTATAATCTTCATTTCGCTCATATCTTAGAGCTAGGATATTCTTAGAAGCCATTAGAAACTTTCCCGAAGCCTATCGCTCTTTCCCTCGGCTTCGAGTGCATGTTAGTTTGTTCATGAAGGGTCACCAACCGACTAGATGACGATCTAGTCGGTCGGCAACTCTACTTAAACCGACTAGTTTGCCTTCTCTAATTCAGCTCTTTCTATGACTACAGTTAGTCGGTCAAAGAAGAGTCACCGACCGACTAGATGACGATTTAGTCGGTCAGTAATCCTTCTTAGACCGACTAGTTGTGTTCAGTCTTTTTCAGCCTGAGCTACTGTTTCGAGTTAGTCGGTCAAAGAACGTTTACCGACCGACTAGTTGAGAAACTAGTCGGTCAGCATTTGTTCTTAAACCGACTAAGTCATCTTGAAGTCAACCTATCCTATTTCGACGTTAGTCGGTCAAAGATCATTCACCGACCGACTAGTTGGGAAACTAGTCGGTCGGCAAGTCTTCTTAGACCGACTAGTTGTCTTTGCCTGGAACTTCACCTTTTGGCTGTTCAGCTGTTAGTCGGTCCATGTTGAATCACCGACCGACTAGTTGATGAACTAGTCGGTCAGTGATCCTTCTTAGACCGACTAGTCTGCTTCAGATTTAGATCCGTTGGAGTTTTGAAAGCGACGTTTCTCTCTCTCTTTTCTCTTGATCCTTTAAATACCTGAAGGGGTTATTTTCATAGGATCCAAGGCTGCTATTTCAGAGTTCTATTGATTCAAAGAGAAGCTTTCAACTCTCATCTTCAAGCTCTCCCATTCTCAAGAATCTCTCCCTCACTCTTATTCCTCAAGAGAGATTCATTGATTGTGAGCCTTCCAAGCCAAGGGCTTGATTCTAGGTCATCCATCTCATACCTAGGCTTCCATTGCTGGTCATCTTCTTGAAGCTAGGGTTTGGTGACTCTTCCTCCATCAAAATCCTCTTTGCCCTAATTTGGTAAGAAATCTCAAGGCATAGGTATTTTGTTGGTAAGCATTTCATTTCAGTTATATTTGAATTGTATACTCTCGGTTGTGAGAGGTTTTGCGTGATCCCGGGTTGTGGGAGTCACGGTCATCGATTGTAGGTCGATTGCACTTGTGAGGTTTTCGCAAGTGTTCATATTGGAAATCTTGAGTTAGGGTTTCTAACTCAAGTATCCGGAAGGGATCCGGGTGGTTGGGACGTAGGATCACCGGGAACAAGTCGGGGAGACTTGGGTGGATCCGAACCCATTAATCCATTGTGTTTGCGTTTGCATTATTTCTTGATTGTTGTTATTCCGCATTGTTGTTTGTTAATTGCACGATAATTAGGAATAACACTCCTTATTATTTAAAAGTACTATTCACCCCCCCTCTAGTACATGTGCAGTAGCTTCCCAGGGCACTACAGTTTACTGGGCAAAGTTCTGGAGCAAAAAATGCAAATGTGTAATTGTAAATGGTATAAAGTAAATTGCAGAGACCTGGGCAAAGTTTTGGAGCAAAAAATGCAAATGTATAATTGTAAATTGTATGAAGTAAATTGCAAATGTGGATGCTTTTAATTAATTTACTTATTATTCAATGATCATTACATAATTTACTTATTATTAAGTGGTCATGTGTGGACTCGGTCATTAACCCCAGAGGGGACTTGCTTAATCTAACACTAGAAGCAGGGGTTGCCTAATACAATAAATTACCCCTTTAAGATACATGCATGATGAGCCTCCTTTTAAGAAAGATTCCACAATTACCCCAGGTACAGGAGCACTTCCAAAGAGTCATTAGCCAGCTTTTTTAGCATGTATGGTTTCTTTTTCTTCATCTGGTTATTTTATATTTGGATTTAGTAAAAGTTTGATTTTTGGATTCTTTTAATGTAGAGGAATATTCCATTTTTTGGTGATTTATTTTTATGGCTTCTTCGATCCCATAAATTAAGTTCTTATTTTTCTACCTTTAGGTGTTTTATTTCAGTGAGAAATATGTCATTTTTTGGTTTTATTGGTGAATTTATGTCATTTGATGTTAGAAACTATTAAATTTTCATCGCTTGGTACTATATGATTGGCGTAGTTTGGTGATTCATCAATTATTGTTGAAGGAAGGTGTAAACAATACACACCGGCATAACCAAATGCAATTGTATGCTCTTCTTTCCTTATAACATCATTGATCAAAGGCTAAATCTGTTCTACAAAGTCCTCTTCATATGCTTTACATGAATTCTTACATTCGTTTGATAGCTTGCCATAAAATGCCAATACAATCGCATTGGTCCAATCCAATAAAAAAATAGCCAGAGCGACGCCCACGATCCCACGATCGATCATGCTGGTGGATTGATCCATCATGAGCACTACAATGATAGTAAGAATTTTTGATACTAAAACATCCAAGGTGAACACTAACAAATTTTTTAGCAACCAAAAATAAAAAAAACCTTGAACTAAATTTCATGGGAAAACTACATTTTGGAGAGAATTGAATCTTGAGAGAATTAAATTTTAATTAGGAACTAATTTTTTGGATGAATTAAATAATAGTGATTATGATTTATTTATTATTATTCGTTTAAAATTAGGGGATGCAAGATTTTGAGGGGAGAAATATTTTTTTTGGTAATTAAGGAATATTTTAATTGAACGTGGGAACTAAATTTTGGGACGACTAAAATTTTTGGGTGAACTACATAACAATAATTACGCTTTAATTATTGTTGTTCATTTAAAAATTAGGCGATCCAAGATTTTGAGGGAGCAATATTTTATTTTAAATGAATCGTGCCTTCAAGACACATGTTACATCTTAAAGGAACTAAATTTTGGGGGAAACTAAACTTTTTGAGAAAACTAAATTCTCTGTTGCGAACTAAAATTTGTGGGACCTAAAATTTTTGGGAACTAAATAACAATTATTGTGATTTATTTATTGTCTTTCATTTAAAATTAGGCGATTTAAGCTTTTGAAGGGGGAATATTTAAAATGAACAGTGCCCTTAGGGCACGGGTTATGACTAGTATACATACATACATACATACATACATACATACATACATACATACATACATACATACATACATACATACATACATACATACATATATATATATATATATATATATATATATATATATATATATATATATATATATACTAGTCATAACCCGTGCCCGCGGGCACGGTACATTTAAGACTTTCATTCGCAAAATCTGTGTTCCCCAAAAAAATATTTCCACACCAAAAATTTAAAAGAACAACAAAAGAATTAGCGGCATATGCACATTCGGTGTAGGTGCCTTCAGTGCGAACAAAAAATTCGACGCATGCGTCTTACACACGGAACAACAAATTTAACGCGGACACTTTTGACGCGGAACAACAAATTCGGCACGGGCGCCTTCGGCACGGAACAACAAATTCGCGTAGAACAACAAATTTAGCGAAAAAACCGTGTCCGTGGGCACGGTTCATTTAAGTTTTTCCCGGTGAATGAACAAATTAGCTTAACGCAGACGCCTTGGACGCGTAGAACAAAAAATTCGGCGCGAAACAACAAATTAGTGTAAAAAAATTCTGCGCCCACGGCATCCGCAGCGCCGTCAGCGCGGAACAACAAATTAGCTTTAAAAAATTTAACGAATGCCCTCGGGCACGATATATTGAAGATATCCCCTCAAAATCTTTCTTCTCCCTAAAAATTATTTCCCCCTCCAAAATTTAAACGAATAAAAATTTAGCTTCATCACGGGCGCCTTCGACGCGCGACCCGTGTCCTTAGGCACGGTTCAGTTAAGATATCCCCTAAAAATATTTGTTCTCCCCTAAAAATCTTAGTTTCGAGTTTCGACGTGAATGGCTTCGTTGCGTGCCCGTAGGATTCATTTAAATTTGCAACCCTTTTGCCCAATTCAATTAATTGCTTTGATGACGATTGCGTTAAATGTGGATGATGATTGCTTTGAACTATCATATAAATACACACAGTCTTCATGCGGGTCACCATGCATTGCAAGGTTTTATTTTATTTTACATGTAATGTGAGTGCGTTAACATGATTTATTGTCACGGGAAAAAAAAAGGAACACTGTGATCTCAAGCGCATTTCTATTGTGAACTATAAACAATTTGTTCACTCAAAACCATCCGTTGACAGCCGTGGCAGACGGAATTTTGTATCAAATTTCATTGGGAATAGCAGTAACAGCCGTAAGCTCCTCTTTCCCGTGCAAGGATTGTTAATGCGAGTGAGAGAGGGGTTGTATTTAATTTTGTATTCCAACTTTCTCAAAACTCATCTTAACCCTTCATTCTCCAAGATCAAATCACAGCCACTCTTTATCTTGTCCTAGTCAGCCCTAGAATTCAAAAACAGCTGTGTTTTAATATATAGATATTCATTCCATGCATATAGAAGCAGACAGTAGAAGCAAATACCGGATATTCAAATCGAAGCATGATAATCTAGGGGTCAACCAAGGAAAGGTATATAAATCAAAATCACAAAGTAGAAGCACACCACTAGCTAGTCACGACAAACGACTCACACAAAAGCAAAGTGACCCCACGAAGCATGAAATGCAATAGGACTCGGCTTCCTAGGGTTAGTGAAAGTGATAATCGTAGCCGTGCTAGGTGTGTGTGTGGTTTTGAGGCAATTCATCATATGTGGTCATCTCTAGGAGAGGGAGAATAAAAAGAAGAGAAGAAAAAGAAAAACACAAAGAAAAACAGCTCAAAAACGAAGAAAAGACACAACTGATGTACAAAGTGCGAATCCCCCAAGCTGAAACTTGCATTTCCCACAATACAATAATAGTGAATACATGAGGGCAAAGAAAATGGGGGGAAGTATGCACCCACACAAAAATGTGAAAAACGTGAAAAACACACCAACGAAATAGTAAAAATAAAAAGAAGGAAAAAGAAACATACAAAATAAAAGATAGAAAAGCACATCCGCACGACACATATAAACAGGCATACAACAACAAAATCACACGACAATACACATAAAAATCGATTTCCCCCAAGCTGGACATGACAATGCTAGCAATATGATATGATCATGGTGATGCAGAAATATGCTAGGGGTAAGATCGGAAAAGAAAAAGATAGAAATCAAAATGCAGGAGAGGAACTTTCCTCGTCCTCCTCGGTAGAAGATGGAGGGTGTGGGCGTGAGAGCTGATGGGTGTGCGGAGAAGTGGGGAGAGGGGTGGAGGAGGTGGATGGATGGGTGCGGTGGTGTGAACGATGGGTGGAGTGGTGGTGATGATGGTAAGTGGGAGAGATACGGTGGCCAATGAAGTAGGTGAGGGAAGTGATCTCGAGTGCACCAGCAATTTCTTGCGGCGAGTGTATGTGGTGATGGAAGTGGAGGGTGGAGGAGGAGGTGGGTCAGAAATAGTGTGTGGAGATGTAGTGGCAGGAATGGAAGCGGCGGTGGCGGGAGGGGATGATCGTTGCCTAGGGGATGATGGAGGAGGTGATCAATGTGATGGAGGACGTGAAGATCGTCGAGGAGGCGAAGGAGGTGATGAAGGGGGAGGAGTGGGTAGAGGAGGACCGTAGACATGTGTGAGGTGGCGGAGAATGGTGGCCACGTTTCGCTCGAGTGCGAGGAAACGTGGATGTGAAAAGATAGAAGAGGATGGGTCTGAGGAGGTAGAGGTGGATGCATCAGCTCTCAGAGAAGCTAACTCAGTCTCTAGAGCGAGACGGGCAGAGGTGGCTCGATGAAAAGTAGAAGTACTGGCCAGATGGACAGTGGAAGTGGTGCCGGTAGAAGTGGTCATGTCGGCACCGGAGGCTAGGCCTAAAAGGGTCGTAGTGAGTGCCTTAAAAGTGATAGGGACAGAAGCCAGGGAGGCACCACTAGGGCTAGCCCCGGGGTCTCCTCTAGATGCAGGGATGTCCTGCACGCCTAAGTGGGCGGCAGGGGACGGTGGTCGTGGTGCGTCAGGGTAGGGAAATGAAGATGTAACCCCCATATAAACTCTGGATCAGGAGGGAACGTCTAATCTGCCACAAGAAGGATAGACATACAACCAGGGTTGGGCAGAATGGTGTAAGGAGCAGGGGGTAACCGTAGTAGAAGGTAAACCGACCGTCGCCACGAGGCTTAATCATATGAGTGTGCCGCAGGACATCAAGATCTAGATGTGTAGATCCTGCGGCACGTGGCAAATCTTGGGGGATAACGATACTGAACGAGGGATGTGAAGCAATGATGGTAATGATGCCCCCACAACAATACTTGCCCTTACCGACGTGGCTAATATCAAGTAATTTGTGAATAAGCCAAGCGCCAACCATTAATAGGTATGTGAGGGTCCTCAAAAGCAATCCCATCAGCACCGCGAATAAAATCGAAAGTCATAGCCCACATGATAAAAAGGTCAGGTATAGTCACGGTACCTGACTCATCCCTGGGAAAGAAAGTGCTAGATAAGATGTTGTGGGCTAGACGAAATACTGGATGGATGATCGAGGAGGCCTTGGCCTTGCCTCAAAGATATCGGTCGTGGAGGGTGAGGCTACCCCAAAAAATATCGACATCAAAGTCACGATGATATTCATAGGGACGGATATCGACGCCGCCTAGAATGGGGAAACCGAAAATGTTATTAATTGTGTTCAGGTGTGTGCGGATGTTTCGGTTCGGACGTGGAAATCGACAATGGACCCCGCCTCACATTTGAGGGAAGATAGGAATTCTAGTGTGAGGGCGGGGTATGATTGTGTGTGGGAGTTCAGGAAGCTTAGCCAACCTAAATTTGCAAATAATGACTCGACACCGGAGAAAACTCCGAGATCGATCAGGGTTGGGGCATGTGCAAACTTACTGGCTAGGTAAGACCGTTCGTTGAGTCGATTATAAGAATCTTTGTGTTCACAACTCAAGAAACGGTATCCCGCGGTCCCATTAGTGGGTCCTCGGAAGGAATGATTGGTTGGGGCGGTGGTTGGGTAGGGGGAGGTTGAGGAGCACGTGTATGTGGAGAACGTGTAGATTTGTGTCTCTTGCGAGATGGACCCTCTTCCCTCATGATTCCCTTACCCTTATCCTTGTCCTTGGCCATGTGTGTATGGTGATGCAATGTGGATGCGACATATTATGAATGCACACAGACAACGGCAATAGAGCAAAATGCAAATGCTAGGGTAAAGTAAAAAAGTTAAGCGTAGGAATGAGTTTACCCAATAGCGAAGCGATTCCTTGCTCGCAAAACACCTCACGCCATGCAATCGAGAGATTAGTGAAGCCGCAGCACTTCAATCCAACAAAAGAGGAATTTTTTCGAAATGGGGAAATATGGCTAGGGTATGGGCGAGATCTAGGGTTGAATGGGGTGGATAGGAGTGTGGTTGATGGGGGGAGAGAGAGAGAGAGAGAGAGAGAGAGAGAGAGAGAGAGAGAGAGAGAGAGAGAGAGAGAGAGAGAGAGAGAGATGGAGTGTGTGGAGAGAGAATTTAGGGGTAGTGGGAGAGAGTGAGATGGCTGGTTGAGAGTGAGGGAAGTCGAAACGACGGAGAAAAGAGGAAGTCTGGTGAGTGAAATGAAGTCGGTTGAGTCGGGGGATATTTATAGGGTTTAGGCGATCTCACCCGATCGGTTGGATAAGTTTTCGAAAAATTTTGTTGGAAGGCAGCTACAGGCGAACCGATTGGGTGAGTTTTCACCCGATCGGTTGGCCGCTTCACAATTTTTCCGAGAGGACTGTCGACTTCATCCGGACAGCGACACGATCACTGCTTCAGCTCAACCGATCGGTTGAATTAATTCTAAAATTTCCCGATAGCTCTGCTGTTTTCACACGATCTTCCACCCAGTCAGCCTCATATGACACCCGATCGGTTGGCTGATATTCTGATACGGCCATCTTCAGACACAGCCCACCCGATCGGTTGAAGTATCAACCGATCGGTTGGGGGTGATTTACTGCACAAATTCAAAAATTGTCTTAGTCTCCCAATGAAGATTCCAATTGAAGTATTTATTCACCAAAAATAAGAAAACTAATCCTAAAATAACGACGAGGGTTTAGAACATGGGTTGCCTCCCATGAAGCGATGTTGTTTAAAGTCGTTTGCTCGACTCCCGGTATAAGATCTTCAAGGTGATTGGTGTGGGTGATGCCCGATGATTGGCATCCCATCAGCTTTTGGAGCAGTGGGACTTGGTGTTGACAGAGGTGAAAGGTAGATGCTCTCTACGATCCTCCCGCTAGTGGTGTCCGGGGGGCTTCTCCCTCATATTGGCATCAACCGCCACTTTTCGTAGGATCTGGACCTCATCAGCAGTGAGCCCCATGGGCTCTTTTCCTTTTCTCCTCGTCGAAGCAGCCTTTTTGAATCTGGGAGGGGTTGCCTCAGAGACACACACCTCTCCAGCTACTTCTTCTTCCACTCCGACGTGTTTCTCAAGGTCCCCTAAGCTATCAGGGGGGGTTCCTTGAGAGAATCTCCCAAGCTCCAGCTTCTACAGCTCTTTCTTCTTCAGCCTCCAGCACATTGCAACTTTGCTCCTCAGGTGGATGCTTCATAGATAGTCCCAAATTGAACTCGACCTTCTGGTCGCCCACATTTAGGGACAGCTTCCCTTTCTTCACATTAATCAGCACGCCAGCGGTCGCCATGAAGGGCCTCCCGAGGATAATCGGGGTATGGTTGTCCTCCGGCATGTCCATCACAACAAAATCTACAGGCACATGTACACCGCTGACGTTTACTGGTAAGTCATCCACAATCCCCACCGGATACTTGACTGACATGTCTACAAGTTGTAGCGTCATACCCGTGGGTTCAAGGTCCCACATTCTTATCCTCTTGTATAATGATAAAGGCATCAGACTGACGCTCGCACCCAAATCGACGAGCGCCCGATTAATCTTCACCTCTCCAATCGAACATGGGATAGAGAAGCTCCCTGGGTCATTGAGCTTGGGCTGATTTGCTCGTTGAATCAGAGCGCTGCACTCCACTGTAAGGACGACTTTCTCCTTCCTTGTCCCCTTTGTCGCCAAATCCTTCAGAAATTTAGCATAGGAAGGGATAGTCTCTATAGCCTCTAAGAAGGGGATCTGCAAGCTCAAGTCTTTAACCATATCAAAGAACTAGCCATATTTCTCATCAATCTTCGCCTTGGCAAGTCGTTGTGGAAAAGGCACAACGGGCTTAAAGACTCTCAAGTTTCCCTCTTTGTTCTTCTTCTTTTCTTCCTTAGATACTCCCTCCGAAGTCATGGTCTTTGATGACGAAGCTCCATCGTCATTTGCTTTTTCATTTGGCCGCCCATCGACCAATGGAGCCTCGGGTTCTTTAGCGTGCACCCTAGTTGGAATCTGAGTGTCGCTTCTCAATACTATCGCAGACACATTTGCATGGTCATGCGTCAATGCCAATGTCTGATTAGGACCCCTAGGATTTACTTCCAGCTGGCCCGGCAATTGGCTCTGCACTCTCTGAAGATTCGCCACTTGTAACCCCAGCTGGGTTACTTGATCGGACAATGTCTTATGTCCCATCTTTAGCTGCATGTTAATCTTCTCCTGGTTTGTGATATATTGGGTCAAGAGACTCTCGACCGGAGAGATTACACGTTGTTGTCCATACGGTTGCTGCTGCTGCCGTGGCTGCTGATTCCTCGAGGGTACTGCTGGTACATCTGTTGGGGCTGTTGCTGATACAACTGTTGCTGCTACCGAGGTGGCTGATACAATTGGTGATGCGGTTGCTGGGGCTGCTGATATGGTGCCCTATAGCTCAGGTTCGGGTGGTTCCAGTTATTGGGAGAATAAGCTAGATTTGAGCTAGTCCTTGGTGGATAGGGCGCTTTACCCGTTGGGTTGTAGAAAAGAGCGCTTGCTTGATCCACCGGTGCTGAGATGTGACCACCATCAAAATCTCCTTGGCCTTCAGCTTCCACTACTGCCACCTGCTGGGTGTTGGCACCACCAGCTCTTACCATGAGCGCCGAGATCTGGGTCGATAGCAAATCGAATTTGCTAGATAACTTGTCGACCTCTTCAACTCTGTGAACACCTCCAGATCTGGTCATGGCATGCTCATCGCACCACCTCTCATTATTTGATCCATGTTCTCCAGAATGTTACCGGCATCTTCCTCGTTTCTTGACATAAAGGACCCCTCCAGCCGCATCATCCATCGAAGATTTCAGATCATCCCTCAACCCATTGTAGAACCGATTGATAATCTGCCATTTAGGGAGTTCATGGTGAGGGCATCTCCGCTGCATCTCCTTATATCTCATCCATGGTTCGTGCAAGAACTCGTGGCTGACTTGGGAGAAGGAGGATATCTCGCTCCTCAGTTTCATCGTCTTCCCCGGGGGAAAGAACTTTTTCAAGAAGGCGTTGGATAGCTTCTCCCAAGTTATGAAGGTATTGGGGTCCTTTCCCCTTAGCTATTGCTTGGCTTTGTCCCGCAGAGAGAAGGGGAACAATTTGAGCCGGATAGCTCCAGTCGTGACACCGTTGATTCTGAAGGTGTCACACTTCTCCGAGAATGAGTCCAGATGCTCAATTGGGCTCTCCATAGGTGCCCCTGAAAATTGATCCTGTTGGATCCACGTCACTAATGACGGCTTCAGCTCAAAACTCCCGGCCGTGATGGCCGGGGGTTGTATACTAGACGTGCACCCGATGGATGGCATCGAGTACTCCAGCAAGGAATTCTGGGGAGGAGTATTCTCTCCCATGTTTTCAGCTTCTTCCCTTCTTCTCCTCTCTGCGTTCAGACGCCTCACAGTTGCGTTTATCTCAGGATCTATAGGAATCAAGTTGTCGAGACTTCTTGTATTCCTGCGCATGAAAAATAAGAAACACCCGTGAAGAACGTATGGTATAACTGCAGAATAAAAAAGGAAGATGAAAAGTAAAAAGTAAAAATAAAAAGTAGAATGCGAAAATTATCGTGAGGTGAGGATGTGAACTAGTCTCTAGGGCTCACTGGGTCCTAAAATAAACAAGCACGTTGCCTCCCCTGCAACGGTGCCATAAAGCTTGACGTCCCCTAGATTTAGCAATGTTGGCAATAGGATCGGGGATACCAGATTTAAATATTTTTAACCGCAAGCGCACGGTGTTGTAGTGTGGCATGGGGGTCGAACTCAGGGAGGCTTGTGTTGTGCTTGTTGTCAGGTAGGAACCGGTTCACCCGATGGGTGAGCTAGCTCGAACGATCGGTGGGTTGTCACGAATGGTAATATGAAGGATGTAATATATAAAAGGGAACCTAGGACTTTGGTTTCCACCTTATCATGTGCCCTCTCTATTACGACCGACGGATAGGATAACGATTGGATTTTAGGGTTTAGTATACCTAGCGTCCCATGGGCCCGATATTCCGGTCGATACCCAGGATGATACGCTAGGACTACCCGGGTTCGGTCGGTGGGCATTCCCATGTCCATTAACACCGACCGACTCCGGGAGCACTAAGCTCGCAACTATTACTCCCAACATCTCATCATGTCGTTCCCACACGCTAGGATTCAATGTCTACGCTAGGGGCGTGAGCTGTGGCTAGGAGTCAAATGCCAATTTTATTCCCCCTTGGCCAGACGGTCAGAGGCAGTCTTTCTCCTGTCAATGACAATGAAACACCCTGCGTAACTATCTAAATTCCTAAACCCTATCGAAATCCTATTCCTATGGTCGTTCTAGGGAGAATCCACGAAGGGGTTTCCACCAAAATCCTAGATTAGGGAACTACTCACAATTCATGGCAAAAATACAATCTAAACGAAATTCAACGGTTGAAATCATAATCAGGCAATAGAAAAGAGATGCTACCAATGATATTAAGACAATACTAAAGTTTCAAAACAATCGGAACACTTACAAAACAAGAGAAAATTCCAGCCGTCACAAGTCCAAAAACAGAAAATACAAAAAAGATCTCGTTTATGAAAAACCTAGGTCAAATATATATAGAAAATGAGGTCACCCGATCGATTGAAGCATCAACCGATCGGGTGTGCTGCTAGTCGTTTTGGCTATCGGGCTTCAGAAGCTTCAACTGGTTGCTAAGCTGAGCGGGTGCTGCCATCGGTTCATGAATTGGAGAAATGTGGCTACAGCTGAACCGATCGGGTGATATGTTACCCGATCGGTTGGAATTAAGCCCAAAAAACAGAGAGCTCTGTCACCCGATCATTAAACCGATCGGGTGAGCTGCTCTTCTCTTCAGCTTCTGTCCGGGTCGGATACGCGTGCATCAATCGATCGGGTGGCTCTGTCCACCCGATTGGTTGAGGGCTGAAACTTGATTTTCTTCGACGTTTGGCCCTCTGGATCGCGTGTGACTCCTCCCATTGCTCTGGGGACTTGTGATATCTACTTTGTGTGTCCCCAATGCTGGAAACTCCTGCATTTGCACAAAAACACGGAGAAAGTGAAAAGATACAAAAAAACACAAAAGAACGGATATGAAACAACGGAAAACGGCGGAAAATCACGAAGAAGACGTGCGTGAATATATAAAATATAAACGCACGTCAAGTAGGTCGTTGCTGTGACCGAACCAGGGTAAATCTGCAGTGTATTTTGTGCTTGCACTTTATTTACCCTGCTTGTGTTTCTAACTACATGTGATTTCTCGTGGGATGCACGAGGATTTTTATTAGCCTATTCACCCCCCCTCTCAAGGCTCAGATCCAGATCCAACAAGTAGTATCAGAGCAAGGTTTTTGGATCTAGCCTAGGTTTGACCATGAATCCCATTGATAGTGCTTTTGCTGAGGGTCAGTCCATATCATGTCCCCTAGATTTAATGGAGTAGATTATGCTTATTGGAAAAATCGAATAAGAATCTACTTAATTTCTATTGATTATAAAGCTTGGCAAATTGTTGAAGAAGGCTATAAACCATCTGTAATTAAAGTTGGAGATGTTGAGATAATTAAACCTGATGATAAATGGGATGATAATGATTGGAGACTTTATTCTCTTAATGCTAAAGCTATGAATGCTCTCATTTTTTTATTAGATAAATTTGAATTCAATCGTATCTCACATTGTCTAATTGCGTAGGAAATATGGCATACATTGGAGGTGACACACGAGGGAACGTCACAGGTGAAGGAGTCTAGACTTGCACTTCTGAGCACAGAGTACTAGGGCTTTCGCATGCTACCATCAGAGACCATATCAGAGATGTTTGCGAGGTTCACCAACATTGTCTACAAGTCTTGCTCGCTCGGTAAGCCATATTCTAGCCTTGAAATGTGAGGAAAATATTAAGAGTACTGCCAAGCTCTTTTAGGCCTAAAGTCATTGCCATCCAAGAATCGAAGGATCTATCACAGATGAGGGTGGGGGACTTGATAGGTAACTTAATGTCCCATGAGCTTGAATTGCAACATATTGAAGAAAGAGAGAAACCTGAGGAGAAGGAAAAAGCTTCAAAGCCACTAGCTCTGAAAGCGAGCGAAAATGAAGATGATGATGAGGAGATAGCGCTAATGGTCAGAAATTTCAGAAAGTATGTCAGAACTCCTCAAAGAAGATCGGAAATGCATAAAAGGTTCATTCGCTCTAACACTTTTAATTATGATAAAAATTCTTTTGAACAAGATTCTGCTGATAGAGTTAAATACTTCAAATGCAAGAAAAAGGGACACTTCGCGAAGCAATGCAGACAAGAGACTGCTCAGGTTGCTAAAGATAAAGAAAAGCCAAGGTGCTAACTTGGGACATGGATAGCGAAGCTGAGGATGAGGACGAAGAGATTGTTGCCCACTCTGTTGTCGTCTGCTTAATGGTAAAGAATAATGAGGTAAATTCCTTCACTAAAGCTGAATTGTTAGATATTTGTAAAGGAATGCAAAATGAGATTAATGAGCTAGAACTCACGTTAAATGACTATAGGAATGCTAGCTTTAAATTACAAAAAGAAAATTGTGACATTTTCGATAAAGTAGATATTCTTGAAGAGAAACTTGTTGCATGTAACGCTAAAATTGTGTCACTAGAAAAAGAAAAAGCTAGCATGCCTGAAAAAGCTACTTGTCTTTCTTGTCCCTCCTTATTGAATGATATTAGCATGCTTAAGCAAGATTTATTTAAGCTTGAAACTAAAAAGGATTATATGATTGAAGAGCTTAATAAAAAATTGTGCATGTTCAATAACGAGCTGAAAAGAAAAATGAATGATTTTAAAAAGAAGGAAGACGAAAACAAGAGAGCATTTATAAGTAAATATACTTTGCTTATGGATGAAAATATGCTATCGAAATTCAAAGTTTCTAGTCTAGAATTGTCATTAAGAAAATTTTTAATTGGTAAACATTCATTGGATACCATACTTGAAAATCAATTATATGGCAATAATAGAAGAGGACTTGGATTTGGTTCTAAAAATGCTAAAAATCCTATTTTTAAGAAATTCCACAATGTGCCTTCTATTGTGAAAAATATGCGTGCAAAGTGCTTTACTTGTGATAGTGTTGGTTACACATCTTATTATTGTAAGTTTAGGAACACAAATATAAAGTTCAAACAAGTATTGGTTCCTAAAACGTTGATGACTAACACTAGTGGACCTTATTGGATTCCAAGGTCACACATGACACCTTTCATGTAGGTGAGATGGAGATTTGGCGAGGAGCATTGAATTTAAGGTCTCATTCTTTTCGCTCCTTAGTCAATTCACGACGCGAAGGTATATTTCTTTTCCCTCTTTGCATTCATTGCATACCTTCATAGATTGTGTGTGCTTGATTTATTTCTTGTTTGTGTGCTTGATTGTTTACTTTTTAGTTTGTTTTTAGTTCATTATAAAAGAAAATCAAAAAATCAAAAAAATTGATGCTTAATGAATACCTCCTTATGAATCTTTATAAGTGGTATTATTGAGTGTTCATTCATGTCTTCTGTAGAAATCATTGTATTATTGTTATAGCTACATGCGCATGTTAGAATCTATTTAGTAGTCATGACATGCTTCATGAAAAGATTAATTTGATTTCTACACCTACATACTCACTTCCACAAATATTAAACTTGTTGTACTTTTGGAGATTCCTTTTATGAATATTGGAAAGTGAATGTAGGATGAATAAAAACTGAATAATCTAAGGGATATGATGTGTAGTGCCATGAATAAAAATTGAGCACAAAAAGAAATGAATATGAAAAAAATACATGGAAATTTCTCTGTATGAAAAATGGATACAATTCATGGCAAATACACTACCCACGAGTATCCAACATATGCTTTATGGATAATCTTTAGCGTTGGTGTATTTTACTCGTCAAGCAATGACACTCCACATCTAAGAGTCCTTATAGGCTATGTTTTGGGGTTTGATATCTTGAACTCATTTTTAATGAGGTGGGAAAAATCAATCCTAGTGATATTCATGTTAATTGGAAAATGTGGATTGGTTTGGTTGATGTTCTATATTGAATCTCCCTTTGTACTACAATGTTTAATTACCCCACTTACACAAAGGTGGTGAAGTCTATATTATAATTTTCATAGAACTTGAATTGCTTACTTTATGAGAATACATGCAAGTGCTAGTTATAATCTATAATACTCTATTTTTGCATGTGATACTTGATTGACTTCATTAGTATGATTTTGATGATAACAAATGGGGAGAAATATTGGGCAAGATTTGTGTTGTTGGTATTAAGATTTGTGTTGTTGGTATTATGATATTTGGTATTTTATGCTCATGGAAATACATATTTATTGGTTCTAGGGGAGCATCAAAATAGGGGGAGCATGCTTGTATGTTTGGATATCATTATCGCATCCTTGTATGCCGCATATAATTGTTATTAATTGATGTATACATCCTCCATCACACATTTATTATAGCTCAATTCTATTATGGGTTTGTCACCATCAAAAGGGGGAGATTGTTGGAAGCAACGATCTAGGATTCTAGTTTGATGATGACAAACCAACGTGAAGCTATTAACGTGTGTGCTAAATGTATTTCAGGAATGGCAAAGTGGAAATTTATCAACGTGATGACTAAGTCAATTGTTGGAAGAATTGCTATTCATATATTCATATAGCAAATGAACTTGGTCAAAGAGCTTTACTCCTAGCAAAATTGAACTTGGACCAAGTCATGGTTTCATCCCCTAGCCCACATGCCTAGCTTCTTGGCCATTTAATCTCCTAGCCGAAATTGGACTAAGCCAATCTCTCATGTGGACTTGGACTAAGCAAATGATCCTAGCAATCTATTCTCCTAGCCGAAATTGGATGTGGACCAAGTCTTGGACGTGGACCAAGTCAAGTTCCTAAGGAGTTGCCTTGCCTTGCCGCAACCCTAGCTGCACCATCAATTAACCCTAGCCTACCCTACTTAAAGCAAACATTGATGGTGGGGTAAAAGTGTCGGCCTTAATAGAAATCAATATAGAAAAAGTGTGGCACAACTTGAAAAGATTTCTTGATCATCGTCTCCAAGTATCTAGCCTCATGCAACCCCTCTTGCTAAAACTCCATTGCCTATAGCCTCTCCCAAGCATTAAAGCATCATCATCATCATCAAGCTCGGAGTTCATCAAGGAGGAGATCTATCAGATTGTCATTCAGGAGGAGGGATATCCAAGATGTGGTCATCAACAAACTTCATTGAGGGTGTGCCATTACCATCGCCGACCACTGAACTCCCTAGCCGCTTTCATTACCGACCGCACCATTGGAGCACCGCACCAAAAACCTTATCGACTAACGCTCCTCAGTGCCGCAATGCTCGTCGACCGCATCAACAAGAATCTCGCTGACCAACTACCGCATCGTGCCCAAGCCGTTGCCGACCGACTCTTTGTTGTGCCATCCTTCAGTGCCAACTGACGCATCAACACATCGCCACAAGGCCTTGCTGACCGAGCCCCGCTGTGTGCCATCTTCTGATCTAATCGACGTTTCAACAAGCATCGAATAGCAGCAGCAAGCGTCGAACAGCAGTAGAAGGCGTTCGAAGTCCATGCTACCACTGTCGCGGAGCTCCTTGAAGTTCTTCACCTTACCGACCACCACACTTGTGCTGCCGTAAAAGCCATCCCTTGCTGTCGGAGTTCTTCATTGTTGCTGTGAAGAGCTGCTATTGAGAGCTCGTCATCGAGCTGTCGTACCTCGCAGAGGAGAGCTTCCACCGTTGAACTCGGGTCGCCACCGAAGAGCCATCGTCGAAGACGTCATTGCCGAAGTCGGAGACGTCGTTGTCAAAGTCGGAGAAGTCGAAGCCCACGAAGTCGTCGCCGTCGAGCTATCGGAGAAGTCGAATCCTCAGGCGAATGCAAGGTAGTGCAGTGCATGGAAAATTACACTGACGTGGAAAATTAAGTGATTGCAGTGCGGACAGACCGCAATATTTTAAGTTTGAACTGGAATTACTATATGCACAGACCAGAGTACTATTTGAGTTCGTCAAGCCACATATTGATATCTAGACGTCAGATCGAGACACCGTTTGCGTCAGACTAAAGCTGACAATGTGCTGATTGACAGAGATGACTACACAGACACGAACTGAGCATTTCTAAACTCTTTACTCTTTATATTTGTGTATTAGTGTATCGATCTCTGTAGGGGAAACTCTACCAGTTTTTTGTTCTTTTGGGGACTTGTCTGGTTGGGGCTAGATAAGAGGGTCTTGACGTGTTGTAGCAGTCAAGATGTGCATTTACTAGGTTGATAGGGTTATGTACTTTGTTAAGTGTGGTACATTCTATGTGTGGAGTTGGAGCTAGGACCCCATTGTAGTTGTACAGAAGGAACATATTAATGCTAGTATTTGCTTGGGGGCTGGAGTAAGTCGTTGTTGCAACCGAACCAGGGTAAATCTGATGTGTATTCTGTGCTTCCATTTTATTTCCCCTGCTTGTGTTTATAACTGCGTGTGATTTCTCGTGGGTTGCATGAGGATTTTTATTAGCCTATTCACCCCCCTCTAGGCTCAGATCCAAATCCAATAACAACAAGGTTGGAGTCTACTGTAGAACCCTCGAACTTGGCCTGCGGTTCCCCCTCAACCCTCAACTTCTACATTTACTGAATGTCCTCGAGCTTCCTCTATCCCAACAAACGCCGGACTCCATCGGATCGATGGTTGGCTTCGTCACCCTCTGTATTATCAGTGGGATAAGTCCGAGCGTGTCACTCTTCCAGCACTACTTTGGGGTGAGGAAGATGGGAATGTATCACAGCGTTTTACGAGGAGGAATCAGCTGCTCGTCCTCGAGGTGCCGAGCGAGGGGAGGGGATGGACGAATAGGTTTGTCTACATCCTGATGCCGACGGACTCGGTGTTTAGGTCGAAATGGGGGACGCTGAATCCCTCAGTGAACAAGGGGACCTCCCTGGCCGGGCAAGACCTGGAGATCGCCAAGGCTCTGGAGAAGATCCCTGAGGCGATCAGAAAGCATGCAAACTTTATCAAGGGCGATCAGTTCGCCCAAAATTTCTGGCCCGAAGGTATTGCGGTCTCGGCGACC